>JAPDEH010000056.1:0-172923 GCA_027569075.1 Aspergillus asperescens | reverse complement strand
CCCCCCCCCCCCCCCCCCCCCCCCCCCCCCCCCCCCCCCCCCCCCCCCCCCCCCCCCCCCCCCCCCCCCCCCCCCCCCCCCCCCCCCCCCCCCCCCCCCCCCCCCCCCCCCCCCCTGAATCCGGGGGCTGGCACCGGCGACAGATAGCAAGCAACCTGTAATATGGAGTGGGACATTTATATAAAAAAAAAAAAGGTCCTAGCTAGAATAGAGATATTGATTATGAGGATACTATTAGTTATAGCATTACCCTTACCTAATGCTCGAGGTATAATAAACTTTTTGCCAAGCTACTTTAACTATAGAAAAGCCTTAATTAAGTTAATTTCCGCCAACCATGTACTTTTCACCGTCATCCAGATTTACCCGGGAGGCATGGAGGCAAAAATGTACCTTAGTGATGAATCATAAATCTCATACCATTCGTCGCACAGTCTAGTCTATCTCTATTCACTGTGCAGATCTGCAGGTCTATATACCAAAGCGCAATGGTTCTGGACGTCAAAGCTAGAAGAAACTAAACTAAGCAAAGAACTTGGCCTCGCCCTCCTTGGCCTTGCCAGCTGCAATGAGTCTCTGGAACTCCTCCGCGTACACGGCCTTGACAGCAGCAACATCCTTGCCCGCAACAGTGAGACGTCCAGCCAGAGTAGCAAGCTCCTCGTTGTCGATCTTGCTGTTGATGAAGTCAACATCTGTGAGAACAGAATCGACCTGGCTAGCAGAGGGCTCGCCAGACTCAGCAAAGTAGTTGACGTCCTTAACGGAGCCCTTGAGCACACGCTTGTTCTTCTTTGCGGCGTTCTTAGCGGCCTCCTTGGTCTTCTTGGCCTTCTCGCGCTCAGCCTTAGCCGCCTCCTCGGCATCCTTCTTGCGCTGTTCCTCCTCGAGGCGCGCCTTCTCCTTCTCCTCGGCCAATCGCTTGGTTTCAGCTTCCTTATCGAGACGCTTCTTGTCCTTGTCGGCACGAGCGGCCTTGCGGAACTTCTTGATACGCTCGTCTAGGGCAGCGCAGTCGTCAACCAGGTGGCGGAGTCGGGCAGTGTCCTCGGTCTTGCGCTTGCGGCGGGCGTTGGCGTTCTTCTTCTCCACATGGCGCTTCTGGTCACGGTTCTCGTTGTCATCGGGGACATCCTCGTCAAGGTACTCAAACGTACGCCAGCTGTCGAAGTTGTACCAAAAGTTATAGAACGTATCAACCTCCTCAAAAGTGCTGTTGTCGTCACCTAGTTGGGGAACAGGCTGGATCTTAGAGAAGCGGCCCTCGGCTTCGAAAACAGGGGCCCAGAGTTTGTAGAAGTTGCCCTTCTGAGTCTGTTTCTTGCTGGGAGGCTCAACCTCGGCGGCCTCGTCGACGGAGTCGAATTGGCGACGCTTAACGGTGTCGGAAAGCACCTCAGTGGCCTTCTGGATGCACTTGAAGAAGCTGTCGTTTTCGTCACGGTCGCCAAGGGCAGCCTTCTTGTCGGGGTGGTGACGGAGCACCTTCTTGCGGTGAGCACGTCTGAGCTGCTCGGGGGTCGCACGCCAGCGGTACTTGGACAGACCAAGAACTGCGTAGTGATCTTGGTTCTAAAAAAAAGGTTATTAGTTTTGATTACTCGAGCAGCAATTTCATACATACCTTCCAGTCCTTGGCGTCCCTCTGGAGCATCATGGGATCCTCATCCTCAGAGATGTCGTCGTTCTCGTCATCTTCAGTCGTCTTGACGTTCTGCTGGGCCTGAATGCGGTCGTCCTCGGAGAAAGTGCGGTGGTGGCGCTTCTGTTAACTTTGTTAGTCCCGGATGAAGATTATAACGTATGAAGCACACAATTTGTAGAATTGAGGGGACGTACTCTACGGGCGTGGGCCAGGAAATGAGGGCCAACAGGCTCCAGATTCCTCTGGGTTGCGACAGAGACCTTGCCAACAGCCTTGAAGTCCTTGTCGGAGCTCCAGTCAGCGGACAGGGCCGGGAGGGTAACGTTGATGATCTGCGCGGAGGACATCTTGCAGGCGAAGCCGATGAGTTATCCGGTGCTTCGGGGAAATGGAATAGCGGGGGAGGAGGGGGGAGATAATGGATTTCGAACGAAGATCAACAACAGAAAGTGGCTGAAAATTGAGTGGGTGGATGATATTTTTTTCTGCCTCAGCAGCCCGCCTTCAGATTAGCCAATCAGCCAATGCGTGTTTCGGAGGTCATCGAAAGTCGAGGAGAGGACATCAATAGAACGAGACAGCTGCCAGTTCCTTGTCACTTATTCGCTTTTCAAATGATTCACTTCGGCCTCGTCTAAATTCTGCTAGCCATTTTTATTCCACAAACCTACCCCCAGGCATTTATTCTCCCATCATCCCGTGACATCCCACCCAGGTCCAACACAAGAACTTCAAGGTTCAAACCGGATCAATCCCTCAATCGTCAGATCTTTCTACTACTAAACCAATATACCAAGACGAAACCCAACAATGGCCTCACAATCCGCCGTCTCAGCATTGAGTGCCTACCGACAAGTCCTCCGCGCCACCCGCATCGCATTCCAAAGTCAGACCAGTCCCCCAAGCACAGCTTACCTACCAAACGGCATGCTAATTGCTTCTACTTACTTCTAGAGGACTCCCGCGTTTTACTCGCAGCGCGGCAAGAGGCGCGGCAGAACTTCGAAAAGCACCGCCGGTATGGCATAGACACACCCATGCAAATCAACCACGCCATTGAGGTTGCGAGTATCCTGCGCCACAACATTGTGCAAGGTACTAGGGATGCGGAAGATGAGAGTGCGAGGTGGGGTACGTATTGTTCCTCTTTTTCCCTGTCCCCCTTCTCTCCGCCTTCAGTCAGGAAGAGCAGTTATAATGTGTGGGGAATGGGAAGCTAATATGGACTGCGACTGAACTTAGAACTCAACATCCACGAGGATATTGAGCGTGGCGATAACGACTCGATCAAGGTTGGGGGGAAGAGTGTGAAGATTGATAAGCCGTGCTCGTCATAGCTATGGGATTGTGGTTGTGGAGGATATAGGTATTTGATATGCGAAGCGATGTATAGTATAGTATGGGTGTGGATTGTCTGTCAAAGCTGTATATGGGCAGTTGTATTATAGTATACCCAACTTTTCTCTCCTTTGGCGTCTTGGGATCCTTATACAGCGATAGAATTGTGACTCGATTCAACTATTTGTCCAGATCATACCATATGCACCTGCTCTTGAGGGATTACGGATGGAATTGAAATTAGGCCGTGCCATACGTACTACGTGCTATGGGGAAACCCATGGCAAACTAGTTTTAAAAACAAGTAATAAAATGTATTCCATAATAAAGGAACCTAGCGAGCCTGGAAGTAGGACTGGATAGAAGGGAACTAGGGACCCAAAAAGCATGAGACGTGAAAGGATTGAAATATATATAACAGAACTTGGACTTTCAAGCAGAAAATATACCGAAGTTTATGGTTGCATATGAAAGCCTATTCATTCCTTTGCTCGATTTTTGGGTATTCATGGCAGTAGTTAGATTTAAGTATACATACAATAACGCCCGCTTCGAATGACGTGAAGCCCCCAGAAAGACACACAGCTATCAACCCGCGCAGAGAATAAGAATATGTTTTAATCACCGGATAAACTCGAGTACTGAACCTCACCAGCACCCGGCGGAGGAGCAACAGCCGTGTTGCGGATCCGCTGTTCCTTTTCAACACCGGATGTGATGGCTCTTGTCTCTTGGCCTGCGGTCTTCGGGGACCCCGCAGCTTGCCGACCCTCGCGAGCATGCTGCAAGCGCTCTTCTCGGTCCATATTATCCAATGCCTTGGGCTTACCCCACCGAATCCGAAGAGGACAACCCTGAATGATAGCTTTGCCCTGGCATTGTTTCGCGGCCGATTCGGCGGCTTCACGGGTGGCGTAGTTGACGAAGGCGCAATGAGCGCGATGGGAACAAATCAAAGACCGGAGCTGGCCGAACTGCACAAAGAACGATCGAAGAGCGTGCTCGGGGAGATCATCTTCCACACCGGTGACAAAAAGCGATGTGATATTCGGGTCCGCTGGGGGGAGGATGTCTTCTTGCGATGGTGGAAGCTGCGCAGTACTAGGAAATGGTCGGCCTCCGCGGCCGCCGCGGCCGCCGCGTACACCCCCTCGACCCCGACCGGGTAATGGCGCGCCTCTTCTGCTCTCACTTGTCCGCACAGGTCCTGGAGCGTTACCGTAACGGCTTTTAACCACCGGGGCGTCTGTGGGGTTATTTGCCTCTCTGTCTTCCTGCGGTGCTTCCAGTTGCCGGGGCTTCCTATAGTATGGTTCGCTGTTCGCGAGCCTCCGCAGTAACTCGCGAGCTTTCTCGTCCGTCTTTTCGTATTCCTCGACTGCGCCTCGGCCTTCTTCAATTTCCTTCTCGTGACCCTGGGCGTAGTATTCACGGTTGATCGAGCTCTCCGGCCCAGGCGCGACCATCTTCAGCGCAGCGTCGCGGACCACAATCGGGAGGCCGAACGACAAATCAAGCATACAGCACTGGCAGCAGTTCTTCAACCGGGCACAGGTGAGGCAGATGTTTGTGCGCTTGGAGCGGGCCGTGCGGTCGGCTTTCCATCGGAATATAGTGAAAGGACGGGTGCAGATCTTGCATTCGGCGCCATGGTCTTCTTTGAGCATCTGAACGTAGGGATTTTCTGGTAGGCAATTTTCGCAGACGGAGGGAAAGTCGGTGGATTCCCATCCTGACCGGTTAAGGTCTTGTTTGATTTGAGCGGGAGGCATGTTTGACTGCCGTAGGGAAGGCTGCGAAAGAGGCCGTGATGGAGATGGAAATGATGAATCCAAGTTATCGATAGCCTTTGCTGGGATGTGGCTGCGCTGTGGCTCAATGGTGGCTGACTTACGTAACATGCAATCACGTGATAACCAAGACGCGTCTCCCAGATTCTGGGCCTCAGGCAGTGCCGCGGTGGCGTTCCTTACTTCCTCCAAGACGATCTGTCGTATCGAATACGATAATATCCCATTCCCATCTGCAGGCCGCAGGATATCCTAGTCTCCAGCAGTCTGATACACGCATCCCGCGCACACCGCTCGATTCGTATTGCGTACTGATTCCTGCCTCCTGAGCCGTCCAGGCTCTGGAGAACTAGTCCCCGTCCTCAAAATCTAGTTGCCAGGGGCATTTAGATCAACTCCATACTAGCCTAAGTATAGTTAGCGCAATGCGTGGCACCCGACCAAAAGAATTTCTGATTGGCGGAATGGCTAAAAAAGCTAGATCTCAAAATCACCTCCTTTCTGGTCGTTCGCCTGCCCATCGTATTCACCGCGTATTCACAATCTTCTTTCCTTCCCTGTTATCCTTTCCACCCCAGGTTCTTTTCCTTCTCTCCGTGGTTATAAAGATCGTCAATCTGCGGGCTGACAATTGCTGTGTTTATTCAATTCTCTTTGCATCTCTGACAGCTTGAGGTCTCCTTTCGCTTCCCCCCTTTTCAACCATTCCAACCGATCTCTCCCCTACCACACAATTCCACAATGGCTCCCTCTGCTTTAGAACAGGAAAACCACCAGCGTGATGCTGATTTCAACCGCGCCCTCCATGGAACTTCCTCCGAAGCCCAAGGTGGTTTTGCTGCCATGCGCCAGAAAAGCTCCGCTGCTCAGAAGGCCGCTGTTGATGAGTACTTCAAGCACTGGGACAACAAGTCCGCTAAGGCTGAAACAGAGGAGACTCGTGCGGTAGGTTGCTTTATTCTTATACGGGTCTGCAATGGCATCGAGCTAACTTTTTTTCTGTCCGGATAGGCCCGTCGCGCTGAGTATGCTACGTTGACCCGACAGTACGTTCTCAACTACAGACAAGACAGTACAAGCAATCGCTAACTGGTTACAGCTACTACAACCTTGCCACCGACCTCTACGAGTACGGATGGGGTACAAGCTTCCACTTCTGCCGCTTTGCCCACGGAGAGCCCTTCTACCAAGCGATCGCTCGTCACGAACACTACCTCGCCCACCAGATGGGTATCAAACCCGGCATGAAGGTGCTCGATGTTGGTTGCGGTGTCGGCGGCCCTGCTCGTGAGATTGTCAAATTCACCGACGCCAACGTGGTCGGCTTCAACAACAACGACTACCAGATCCAGCGTGCGACTCGCTATGCGGAACGTGACGGCCTGAGCGACAAGCTGAGCTTCGTCAAGGGTGACTTCATGCAGATGCAATTCCCGGACAACTCCTTCGATGCCGTCTACGCCATTGAGGCCACTGTCCACGCTCCTGAGCTCGTTGGTGTCTACAAGGAGATCATGCGAGTGCTCAAGCCTGGTGGTATCTTTGGTGTCTACGAGTGGCTCATGACGGACGAGTACGACAACGACAACGCCGAACACCGCACAATCCGTCTTGGTATTGAGCAGGGAGACGGTATCTCCAACATGGTCAAGGTCTCTGAGGGTCTAGCCGCTATCAAGGACGCCGGTCTCGAGCTCCTCCACAACGAGGACCTGGCTGATCGGCCAGATGCAATTCCCTGGTATTACCCTCTTGCCGGTTCGTTCAAGCACATGACCTCGCCCTGGGACTTCTTCACCATTGCTCGGATGACATGGTGGGGCCGTGGCCTCGTCCACCGCTTCGTCGGCGCCATGGAAAAAATCAAGCTTATCCCCAATGGCACGCAAAAGACCGCCGACAGTCTAGCGTTGGCTGCCGACTGCCTCGTTGCAGGTGGTGAGAAGAAGCTTTTCACACCCATGTATCTGATGGTTGCGCGCAAGCCTGAGTAAACGGCACGAATGTAAATGACTATCCAGCGTCTTCTTTCCTGTGCAGGCGGTCTATCATGTTTAATATTGTCCATTTTCTCTTCCCTTCTATGTGTTTTATTTTCATATGTTTATCTTACTGTACCGTCAAGATGATTCATTCAGCCCCTTTCTGGGCTGTGTACGAAACCGGAGCATGTGGCTATGGTTATGATGTATCTATAGATTAATAGATCAAAACTTTCTTATTATATTACATCCAGCACGAGTGACTCATTTTATCCCGGGATCCCTCGACGCGGCTGCTTGCTCATTGCCACCATCTCCATGGTCTAACCAAGTAGACAGCGGAGACTACACTCTGTCTTCTTAGGCTTCTATTGGATATTTGGGCAGTGATGGCCATTAGATCTTGCAGCTATGGTGATGCCTGTCCGACTGCTCAAACAAGGACAATTCCTCTTCCATTGATTTCTCAGACAGCTGTTCGCTTCCGGTTCTCAATCGGCCGCCCTCCTCCAAAAGTCGCTATCATTATCGATGTCATATTCATCATCCCCATCCCCATCATAATCATCATAATCATCAGCGAAATAATCATCTTCATAATACTCCGAGAACCTGTCTCTGTCCGACTCTGGCTCTCTTGGAACCAGCTTGATTATCCAGCCGTGACCCTCCATCCTCCTTCTGATATCATCGCTTAGACCATCTTCATAAACCTCCACAATGATTTCTTGTAGGGACAGGATTGCTCGAAAACGAGCATCAACCAGGGCCAATGCTTTGGCAACAATCTTAGGGCTGTCAAACGCATCAAGCTCGAGTTCCAACGCATTTGTGCTGTCTGAGGATAATATAATTGTCGTCAAGTTGATGCAATCGGTTTGAATCTTCGCGAGGATGTGAGAGCTGTCGTCCTCAAAGCTGACATCGTCTTCAAAATCGCGGAGGGCAGGGAAGTCGATTCGGATACACTGGAGCTGACTTGTATTTCTGCGACCAATGTCATTGAGAAAGTCAGATCCGAGTTGGAAGTTGCTCGCGGCGAGATCGAAGCAATTACCGCCGTAGAGCAATGAGCTCGCCTCGTGTAGGATTGTCCTGTTTGCGGTAAGGAGAGTGGGCACTAGTCCGTGGCCATTATACCAAGGTTGAACAGGCTCCTCGCGCACTAAGGCATGGCGATATATCTTATTGCGGAGTTCCCCGGGGAGACTGAGGAAGTTGGTCGGCATGTCACTGATCGTGGGCCCCGCTAACGTGCCGACTGTGCGCTGTAGTAATTCAAATCAAGGCACATTTGGGGATACATACTGTACTGCGTCATTGGGAGCGCGGGGTCAAGGGAAACGTCTCTCCGTACGATTGCAAGCATCACGTGGGATGATTGCTTTGTTCACGGGGTCTTTTAAGCTATACTTGCACGCAGGGGCAACCATCCTCCCATGACGCCAATACAATCTACAGTGTAGCACTTTTGTATGTTTCATGCCCATACCATACAGTACAATTGGCCATTCCGACCGTCCTTTATACCATCCCCCACAATAATTAGCTAATAAATATCAAGGTATCGGGGCAAGGCTGTAGTGCTTAGGCATGGGTGGGCTCCAGAAGTTAAAAACCTCAATCGATCAGTTTCTCGTCATGTATTGAGGGGCATTACTTCGTAGTTGCTTAATAGAGGATTTGAAGAACTTAGCATCAGCTGACCCTTAAATAGGCGAGATATTTAGACGCCATGTTGCGTATATGCTGGCAGTATCGGGTAGCATTAACTAGCCACGATAGAACTTGGCTATTTGGACGGGTGTTATACCAAGGAGAGACCAACCGCTTCGTCGATATCCTGCTCGCTTATCACACGCTGATGTATTAACAAAAGCAAAAGAGTAGGAACAGAACTCCGTAGAAATGGTCACAACGCTGAAGAGGAAGGGGAAGGCAGTGCCATCGGGCGGCTCTAACAATTAGTGCAGGAATTAGGGCCTTGGTTCAGCTGCTGAGATACTTGCCCGATCAGGCAAGTCGCCCAACTGGAGGATCAGGTCTACAATTCATAAAGCAAGCTGTCGCCTTTTCTCCGACATGGGACTGTGCACTTCATAAGTTGATACATTCAGTATTAAATGGCTGCACGCTCAGAGCCACCACACCCCTGCGATGCTGCGGACGCGGAGAAGGGCCTCCAGTCGCAGCCAGAGTTGTGGGGCAGCAGTGACGGGGACGCCAACAATTCAAATAACAATAATGTCGACCGTGAGATTGAGCGCTGGAACTATCCTCGCTCAAACATCGTGAAGACCCTAGCGACCTTTTGGGCCTTTCTGGTCATGGGTGCGAATGATTCGGCGTATGGTGTGAGTTCTCCGCTTCACTGATATTGAATTCAAGATGTAACTAACTAACATTATTAGCCTCTCATTCCATATGTACGTTACCAACCATTGCCTGAAGTAAACCCGCCATCCACATCTAACCCGAGCTAACTCTCTACCCCCCAGCTCGAAAAATACTACAACCTCTCCTACACAACCGTCTCCCTCGTCTTCCTCTCCCCAATCGGCGGCTACACCCTAGCAGCGCTAACAAACAACACCCTGCACCTCCACCTCGGCCGCCGCGGAATTGCCTGGCTCTCCCCAGGCTGCCATCTAATCGCCTACATTGTCAACTGCCTCCACCCGCCGTACCCAGTTCTCGTAGTCTCCTTCATCTTCGCCGGACTGGGCAACGGCCTCGCCGACTCCGCATGGAACGCGTGGATCGGGAATATGGCTGATTCAAACCAGATGTTAGGGCTGCTGCATGGCCTTTACGGTCTTGGGGCTGTGATGGCGCCTTTGGTGGCTACTAGTTTGATTACCGAGGCCGGGGTGGGGTGGTTTTATTTTTATTATATTATGGTGAGTTCTACGCAAAAAAAAAAAAAAAAAAAAAAAAAATTATTGGTTCTCCACGATCGACCGAACTTATGTATAGTTATGGGGTGCATAGGTTGCATGCGCTGCCCTCGAACTAGCCTCCTGCCTCTGGGCCTTCTGGGACTCAAACGCCGCTGCATTCCGCGAATCCCAACGCACCATATCAACCGAGTCCGAGTCATCGAATGAACCAGGTACAGAAACCGAACCCGAAACTGAACAAAAGAACGGCGTGCGCCGCGCACTGTTCGTCCCCCGCTACGCCCGTGTAACCTGGCTCCTATCCTTCTTCCTCCTAGGCTACGTTGGCCTCGAAGTCGCTATAGGCGGGTGGGTCGTCACGTTCCTCATGCGAGTGCGCGATGGCGCGGAATTCGCTAGTGGGATGGGTTCTACGGGGTACTGGCTTGGGATTACGGTTGGGAGGGTGGTGCTAGGGTTTGTTACGCCTAGGGTTGGGGAGAAGTTGGCTATTGCGGTAAGACCACCTACCACCTACCACCTACCACCTACCACCACCCATCGCATCCCATCACACTAAAATACCATATGGAAAACCAACCAACTAACATCCATTCCTTCATTCATTCATTAAACTCTCAAGATCTACCTCATCCTCTCCATAGCTTGCTGTCTGATCTTCTGGCTCGTTCCAAACTTCTACGCCTCCGTGCTCGCCGTCTCCGTCCAGGGCTTCTTCTTAGGCCCCATGTTCCCTGGCGCCGTCGTCGTCGCAACAAGACTTCTCCCACGCACGCTCCACGTCAGCGCAATTGGGTTTGCGGCGGCGTTCGGCGCAAGCGGTGCAGCGGTCCTGCCCTTTGCTGTTGGTGCCGTTGCGCAAGCGAAGGGCGTGGAGGTGCTGCAGCCTTTTGTTATTGGGCTGTCGGTGGGGATATTGGGGTTGTGGTGTGGGTTGCCGAGGATGGGCGGGGAGGGGTGGTTGTAGGTTTTGTAGTCGTTGTTGTAGCAGTGATAGCGTCGAGATGGAGTCTCTGTGGTCCTTGGAATGTTCCTCGGCGGAAGATGTACAGTATTGGGATGCAGAGGAAGAGGCCGATGAGAACGGCGGAGCCACTATGGATACCGATACCGATACCCAGTCAGTTAGTTAGTCAATCAATCAATCAATCAATCAATCAATCAGTGTCTAGACAGTCCCAATATCACTTCCATAATAAAAAAAAAATAAAAAAAATAAATAAAAAATTTCAAATAGGGACAGACACATACTAATTCATCCCCCCCTTACTCGTCGGAATCCTCGTCGGAAAACAAAACAAAACCCCTGCAAATACAACCCAACAGACCGAAATCCCATTAACGAGGTATCCCACTCTCCCTCCAAGACTGAATTCCCTTTCCAGTGGTAACCTATTCCGGCGTCGACAAGCCAGTAGTATGCCCTGCGGGACAGTGAAAGCGATATTCACGAGTAACGTGGCCATGTTCACAAAGGAGTTGAACGCCGTGCTGCTTGCGATGTAGATTAGGCCGAAGATGATGAAGAATCCGACGGAGAGGAGTGTTGTGCGGATGGGGAAGTTGTAGCGCGGGGAGATGTGTGTGAAGTAGGGGGAGAAGGGGAGGGCGTTCTTTAGAAAAACTTATTAGTACTGGTGGTGGGAGTAGTAGCTAGAAGCACTTAGGGAGTATCCTTCTCATGGATGGAGTAGAGTTACGGACATCCCTCGCAAGCGCCCATGCAATCCGGCTAACAGATACCCACTGCGTGGATACCGTAGCTGTATATAGACATATACCTCGTTAGTTCTGTCTATCTGTCTTTCTATCCTCACTAATAGAATTAGGGAATGGAGGAGTAAAAAAAAAAAAAAAAAAAAACCTACTATAATAAAGAAAAGCCAAACAAGCTTGCAAAGCTGTGGCAACGGCCTTACTCCCCGTCGCCTGATAAAACGCCTCCAGACTTGGAATCCACGCGTCCTGCACGGCCTCGACGTCCTGGATGCCGATTAGGAGGACGGTAATGAACGGGATGGCGGTTGATATCCCGAGGCCCATTGTTGTGTTTCTAAACGGTAAAGAAAATCTCGACTGTTAGTTGCTATGTTAGGAACTACGAGTACCGATAGTGCCAAAAGACCAGTCGTGGTGGGGCTGATGAGAAGATAAGGGATAATGGAAAATGGAATAATAATACATAGCAACAGGAATCCCCTTCCCCGGCCTCGGCACCTCCTCTGATAAATGCACGACAGTCCCCGTTGCTGAGAAGGAGTACATCCCCAAAGAAATACTGAGGAGCCATGCTGTGGGATCGGAGTGCCCGGAGCGGTTTTGATGCAGGGTTAGGTTGGAGGTGTGGTATCTGGTTCGAGCTAGGGTTATGAGGATTGCTATGAAGAGGGCCAGGAAGAGGAGGGAGAGGGTTAGACAGGCTGTTGTTAGGTATTTCGTTTGTGAAGGCGGGATGGTGAAGATTGGGATGACTGCATGTTGTAGGGTAGGTTAGGGTTGTTAGGTAGGTTTGGAGGGAGTAGGGTAGGGAGGGAACCTACGGGAGAGTATAATGACACCCACATACGCGAGATAAACCTCCCACTGTGTTGGGTTGAAATCTTCGACCCAGAACGAGACCATGCCGAAGATCGAGACAGTTGTATAGATCGCGCCTGAAACACCGCCGATCCAAAATCCCAGTAGGTTGATGATTCCGACGATAAACGAGGCGAAGGTGCGTGTTTTCTTCGGCGCGAGGAAGTATGTGAAATGGTAGCAGCCCTGGTACTTTCTAGTAAGCGATAGTCCTTTCTTTACCTCTTTGCGTCGTTGGAAAACATTTAACTACGTAGATGGATGGAAGCTAGGGTAGGCAGGTAGGCGTACACCAGAAGATGGAATTGCGGATACCATCTCGCAAACACCTAGTAGGACAATCCACTGCGCGGCGGCAGCAACCATGACGCCAAAAAGAACCGTTACACCACCGCCGTAGACAAGCGCTGTGCCGAAGGTTGCGGTGTAGCTCATCCAGGAGTCTGCGATTGTGAATGCGAGCCCGATGGCGCCTATCCAGGAGAGGGAGCGATGGAGCTGGGGTTGGGGCGTGTGGGTGGCATCGTTGTCATTGCAGAGTATGGGGGTTTCTGGGGGGGCTTTTTCAAGTTCGGGTTCAAGGGTTAGTGATTTGTCGCGTCTAGTTGGAGGCATTGTGTAGATATGTAGATATAATTGGTCTTATTCTGTAGGTATGGAGGCCGTGGGAATGATATATAGCCCCACGGTTTGGTGTAGCATGTTCAGGACCGTCCGACGTCGGGATGGGATTCGAACTTGGTAACGCAGGGGGTAATACAAGCAACAAGACCAGGCGAGAGAGTATCACGAGAGAAGAAGCAGCAAGGAGCCGAAGACGACTGACAAAAGTGATGCGGTGGCACATTCCACAGTGAAACAAACAACCGCGATTAATTAATCCACACCAATGATACCGTCCCAAACTATTCCAGCACATGCAAATTATAGTACAGCCAATCAATCAAATGCATCACAAACCAACAGCAACCGAATCGAATCACGCAACAACCCCGATCAAAGCCGAGGAGAAGAGCATCGCCAACATTCCAAGGCCAGCCTTGTTGACAACCGGGGCGCGTACAGCGGCGTTCGTGTTATCTGGTGAGTCCGCATCATCGGTGGGAGTCGCGCTCGAGTCCGAGTCTGAGTCTGAGTCGTCACCGGTCCTGCTCGGGGCCGGGGCCGTCGCGGTCTGGGTGAGGTTTCCACCACAGAAGAAATCGCCAGGGGTGGCGCCCTTGTCTCCAATGCAGTCCAGCAGGCTTTGGCCGTCTTGGCCTTGAGCGAGGCAGTAAAGACCGCAGTCGTCGTTGTAGCCCTCGACATGGGCGACGCCACAGCACTGGTGCATGATGTCGCTGTAGTTGCCGGTGTTTGTTTTCAAGGCACAGGCGACATCTTGGACTGGAAGAACCCAGCTGTTGCCGGTGCAGGAGGCCGCAGGGGCGGACGAGGTGGTTGTGGTAGACATTTTGGATGGTAAACAAGTGTGGTGGTAAACGAGAGACGATGCGAGGAGAGTAAAATAATAGAAATGAGAGCTGGGTGAAGAAGCGGATGTTGTTAAAAGCTCTCACAGTCCAACTGTTCTATAATTATCTAAGACACAGTGCTTGGCGGCCTCCAATTGTTTTACGCGGGATAATTCCATTGGGTCAATCATAATATTATTAATGGGCACCAGCCAACAATCACTAAGAAGGTGAATTAAAATCTTTTCTTATTTGTTCCATGCTGTGTGGTTAGGTATCATGATGTTGATCGCCTGACGAGTCAGTGGATTGTGTATCCACTTGGGCAGATATAATCAAGGATGTCACATATAAGTACCGTTACGGGAGGGTGAGAATTCATTATTGGCTGCAAGTTTGCCAGTTTTCTGCTTGCTGTTTCCAATTGATTGCTGGACGGTTAAGGCTGAACAAGGCTGTCCTGCAGCGCTTATATAAGCCAGCCCTGTCCAGGCAGCCAAATTCTATATTATTTGAGACAGCTAGCTATCTACTCCGTACTGCATAATGATAAAATCCGATATTCAAGTATCTCACTTGCTTTAACTATATACCACTTTTGATTAAACTATCAAAAATGGAATCTTCAAGTTTCTAGACTGCCGTCGCACTGAGTTGCGTTTGTGATATACTACCCATCCAACATTTGTCCAAGGTATACATATTTAATTCAAGTGGTATCTATCGATCTATAATCTATAACTTCCAACACAATATATTAGTACTCATCTTCTTTTATCTTTCTCTCTCTCTACAACCCCCTCTTCATCTTCCAGCGCATAATAAACGACGCGACAGGGAAGAAAGCAAGCGAGATCCCAATCCAAGCGAAAAGAACACCGAAATCGAGACCGATTTTCGAGTGCGTGCCAAAGAGGATCGTCCGTAATGCATTAACGACTGCGAAAGTTAGATGCGTGGTACAGTGAATGAAGGGAGTGGAAAGCTTACCCCTATGCAACGGCCACGCATATCCCCATTTAAAGAAACCGGGCGCCAAATCCAAAGCGTAGAACCCGGAGCTGACGTTGGTGATGACCCAGAAGATAAGGAATAGCGAGCTGTACGGAAACCCGAGGATCATGGCCATGTTCTCGCACGGTAAGCCGAGAGCGGCCATGCCGACCCAGTTGAGCATCCAGAAGACGACGAAGGAGCCCTTTCCGTAGGCGTTGGGGTTATTGGCGGAGACGGTGTCCGGGGCCGGGGAATTTGAGAAGGGGATTTGGAAGGCGAGCGAGACAAAGGAGTAGAAGAGGGATAGGAAGAAGTAGGCGGCGATGCTGGAGCAGATGCGCCAGATGAGCCACTGGGGGATTTTCAGGGTGTGGTCGCCTTTGAGGAACAGGGCGTGGACGGGCATGATGAAGGGGAAGTTGAAGAAGGCGATGATGATTAGGTAGATTAGACCGATTGTAACGGAGGGCGTCGCAGCGGCCGGCGCGAAGGGTCGGAGATCGAGAGTGTTGAATGCGATGGCCGGATTCATGGCTTGTGCTGGTGTTTGGCTCAGATTAACCGACTGTTCGACGAGGCTGCTCACCCATTGCGGCCCGAATTGCGCTCGGAGCTGCAGCTCGAAAGAACTGAAGGCTGGCGTTATGTAGGTCGCAACAGTGGTCTGGTCCCTGGCCGAGACGATGACGAACTGCGCTGCGTCGCTGGGATTATACGAGTTGTTGCCATTCGTGACGGCGTCGCGCAGGAGAGTCGTTGCGTCAGAGGACACGATAATCGCAGCCCAGCAATGCTGATCATAAACGGCCTGGACCACTGCTATCGGGTCGTGATCAAACTCGGCCGGCGATTTAACAGAATAACCCAGGTTCTGGCTCCCAGAGCCCAGTTGTCCTGCCAGGTCCGTCACCGCAGGCCCGACAAGCGCATCTTGAGCGTCATCGAAATCGACCACCCACACTTTGAGGGCTGATACTCTGTCCTCGGCATGAAACTGGACTGCCCAGTATAGAGACAAGAAGCAAAGAATGGCGACGCAGAGCAGGACCACTGTTACATAGAGTCGGTTAGATTTCGTAAAAAGTCAGGGGTAGCTTAAGCTCAAGAGTTGGCTTTTAAGTGCTTACCTGTGCGGGCCCAGTGTATAAACACCTTCTGCCGCGTTTCTTTGAGCGTGGTATCGAAAAAGCCGACTTCCCTCGGCTGGTCGGTCTTTTCGCCAGTTTCTGTCTCAGTCATGATTGCGATTGTCACAGCATCATTGAAGACAAGGGATGCATTTAAATTGCGAATAAATCCCGGAGGCAAGACTACCGCCGGATTCGGATGGCTTGAAGAGTCTTAAATCCGGGCGGAGATCGAGTGCCGATTACCAATCGATGATGCCTAATTTCTGACCTGTTCCTTGGTAGTTGATTCTAACCAGCAAATAATAAGGCCCAGCATGAGAAGCACCCTTGGAAACATTCGGAAAGCGGCTATTCATCGGCTCAAACAAAGCTTGTCATGGTCTATGCCTGGTGCCTATCTCCTGCGGAAGTTAAACCCGCTGCGGAGACTGCTTTTATCCTTTAGTAGGTCTCAGGGACGACAGAACTTCGAGCTCTTGTTAGGTTGATGTCATTAGGCTGTCCATTCCCGCGTTAAGATAAGGTAAATGTCTTCGAGGCCCCGAGCGTAGGGCATGGAACAAGTAACAAATGATCGACTGTCCGAATAATTTAATAATAAAAGCCCTTCAGTGATCCACTCGGTCGAGAACTATTGTAGGAGAAGATAGACATGAATCGGGTCGGAGATTATATAAAGTTACAAACAATATATATTCTCACATACAATACATACCTACCTTCACGAGCTTCTTATGTACAGACTTAGCAATATACCGAAACCTAGATCTTGATGACCTCTTGTACTCGTCTACTCTTGTTGACGATTAATCTGAGCTGTTTACCTTCCCATCCTGACGGTGACGCGGATGCCGTGATTGAGTGAGGGACAGGTTTGAAGGCCCCTTCGCGGAGGGTTTCGCTGTAGAGCTCGTAAGAAGGATAATCTATTCAATTAGCTTACTGTCTTTCCATGAACTATAAAGCCATCTGGATGGACGTACAGCCATCAACAAAATCCTTGACTTGTTCCTCGGTCATCCCAATGCCCTTCGCGGCTCGAAGGGTCCGCTCTTGTTCTTGTCGCCAGTCATAGACAAAGTGGTTATCCTGAGCGTCACTGCAAGAAAAGTAAGAATCTTAGCATCACCCATGAGTACTGGACGGTGGGAGACCAAGGCGCATACATATGAATCAACGCATCCAGCTGGCTAATTAAAAAAGCCCATAAGTTAGTCTCAAAACCATCAAATATATCATCTAGGGCACAAACTCAGTCAAACCATCATATCTCCTCAGCGCCTCATTAACCGTCTTAACATCCTCAAACTTCACATGGCCAAGCCGCCCCTTATACCCAGTACCCTCATCCTTCTTCCTCCGAACCGCGGCTTCCCATTTCCCCCGCAGAACATCCTCGTCCCACGCGCGAAACCCAACACTCCACCCCTCAAAGATAAGAACCTTGATCTGTTCCTGGCCCGAGCCGTTAACCGTCTCCCATTGCGCCTGTGGGACCCGGTCGCCCTGCCCCCGGAAAGCCGATTTATCGTACTGCGGGATCGCGGTGGGGCGGCCCGAGCGGAGAGACGCAAAGACGGCCTCGGCGAGTGGGAGGTCGTGTGTTCCCGGTTGGCCGCGGTGCTGGAGGAGGGAGTTTGATGGGTTATCCTGTGCAAGTTGCAGCTGGTCGTCGTGCGTGAGGTAAAGGTCGTCGAGGGAGAGGGTGACGACGGAGAGCGAGTATGGTGGCGAGCTGAGGGTGGATTGGAGCGTGGACACCTACAACCAGCATCAACATCAACATTAACATCAACTGCTTCTCTAACTTTCTTCGTTCGTTCCATTTTTATCATTAAAATGCGAGGCTATGCTCGATCCCTAGGCACTTACTAGAACAGTCTTGCCAGCGCCCTGCACGCCGTTCAACCCCAGGAAAAACGGCGGGGTTTTGGAGGGGTCGTTCCCATGCTGTGCCTGGTGGGCCTTTAGGCGCGCGAGGAGGAAAGGGATGCAGTGCTCGGATTTGTCGTCGAAGATTTCAGGCATTTTGAGTACTGTGAGAATTGGTCTAGATGAATTGCTCGTGGATTGCAGAGCGCTGGAATGATATAGCAAAGGGATTGGACTGTGCTGGGTCGCGATATTCAGCCGGACTTAATTCCGCCGGCTGGGGAAACGTTCAGCCTGGTGTGGGGAACATGAGGGGCGTTGAGAGATCTATGAATTCTTCATTCTTTTCATCATTTTTAAGTAAGAGGTTAGTATAGCGTTAAGCAAATAATAAAACATATGCACTGTTGCTGCTGTGCTTAGCCTAGTTAGGGCTTGGTGGGCAGGTGCTATACTTTGGAATACTGTGATATGGTCTTAAATCCTGCACAACGCCAGATGCTTGCTTCATATTATTCCAACCATTAGATATGGTAGAAAGAGCAGTTGGACTATGAAGGAACTTCTTTGTCTTAGCAATATATTGTTGGCTTTCTCGAAATCAAACTGGTGAGTATAGCAGACTGGTAAGTTTTGTTTCTAGTGTTATGGCATGACTTTGAGGTAAGAATCTCAGGTCTACTAGTACGAGTATGAAGGTAGAAACTAGTGTCGAAGATAGGACAGCATTCAGTATAGCATCGCTTTCAGAAGAGCAAAAAAATAAAAAGAAATGGGGTAACACCGGATCGAACGATGGACCTCTCGTTAGCAGGAATCTCCTTGTTAGGAGATATGGATAAGAAACCAAGCATATGACTTCAGACGAGCGCTCTCCCACTGAGCTATTACCCCTGATTGGCTGGTTTCCCGTTCGCAAGTAAGGATTGCCAGCCTGAGAGACTGCTCAGACCCACATTGAAGACACAGTGACATAAGAGCGCGGTGTTCGGATCACATGAAAGGCTAACCATATGAGGGAAAGGGCGGAGAACCCAAGATGGGTGTTTGACGCCGACCGATGGAGGATACGGAGTAGAGTGAACAGAAAGGGAATAATAAGGAAATGAAGAGTATGAAAGATGCTATCGGCATGTGAAGCCGTAGGATCTGCCATGCTTGATCCGCCGGCGCGTGGCTGCAGACAGTAGAACCGAGCTTGGGGTCAGCAGCAAAGATGCCTCGGTCCAAATGTGCCAGCGTGCCGAGCACAGCGACCGGCGTCACTTCTTCTCCCCAGGTTCACCCTCATGGATGATTCTTGAACCTCCCTCTCCCCAGACTCCTCCCCCTTCTCCTCTTCTTTTCCCTTACTTTTAAACAATTCATAACCTTTCTCCATCTCTTCTCTTCCGTTCTCCATCCTCCCCCATCCTCCTCTCGTATTTCCCCTCATTCCTTGAACTGGTTACCAACATGTCTGAGCTGCGCTTTGACAACCAGACCGTTGTCGTGACGGGAGCTGGTGGTGGCTTGGGT
Source organism: Aspergillus asperescens (assembly GCA_027569075.1). NCBI lineage: Eukaryota > Fungi > Ascomycota > Eurotiomycetes > Eurotiales > Aspergillaceae > Aspergillus > Aspergillus asperescens. The sequence continues at coordinate 153,721 of JAPDEH010000056.1, read as the reverse complement.
AAGGCATATGCTCTCTTCTTTGCCTCAAGGGGAGCAAATGTCGTGGTCAATGACCTCGGTAGTTCCCATGCTGGCGAGGGCACGTCAAACAAGGTGAGCTTCTGATCAATCACATGCTATTCTTCTCCGCCAGCTCTAACTGTGAGTTCTCTGTCTTCTAGGCTGCCGATGTGGTTGTCGACGAGATCAAAGCTGCTGGTGGCAAGGCTGTGGCCAACTACGACAGCGTCGAGAACGGTGAAAGCATCATCGACACCGCTATTAAGAACTTCGGCCGCGTCGATGTTCTCATCAACAACGCTGGTATTCTTCGGGATGTCAGCTTCAAGAACATGAAGGACCAGGATTGGGACCTCATCAACAAAGTCCACACATATGGTGCCTACAAGGTAGGATTCCCAGTTGTTCCGCCTCTTCACTGCGGAGGCTGATGGTCTATAGTGCGCAAGAGCTGCCTGGCCTCATTTCCGGAAACAAAAGTACGGCCGTGTCATTAACACGGCTTCCGCTGCTGGTCTTTTCGGTAACTTCGGCCAAGCCAACTATGCCGGTACGTCGCAATGATGGGATTCAGCCGAACATAGCTAACGGGACCAGCTGCCAAACTCGGCCAAGTCGGTTTCACTGAAACCCTTGCCAAGGAGGGTGCCAAGTACAACATCATCGCCAACGTCATCGCTCCCATTGGTAAGTCGCTTTGAGAAGCGGGGTATACGAGTATATAACTGACTCCCAACAGCCGCCAGCCGTATGACCGCTACTGTGATGCCCCAGGAGATTCTGGATCTCCTCCAGCCCGAGTGGGTTGTGCCCGTGGTCGCCGCTCTGGTCCACTCATCCAACACCAACGAGTCCGGTTCGATTTTCGAGGTCGGTGGTGGCCATGTGGCCAAGATTCGTTGGGAACGTGCCAAGGGTGCTCTTCTGAAAACCGATGCATCCCTGACTCCTGGTGCTATCGCCAGAAAGTGGAACGATGTCAACGACTACTCGAAGCCCGAATATCCCATCGGACCCGCTAACTTTATGGGGCTCTTGGAAGACGGTGTTAAGGTGCCTTCTGCCCCTGCCGGAGAAGAGCCAGACTTCAAGGGCAAGGTTGCCCTAGTCACTGGTGGTGGTGCCGGGTACGTTCAGAACAGACTTGAAAAAACATAACCCATTCTAACTGCATTTAGTCTCGGCCGTGCCTACTGCCTTCTGTTCGCCAAACTCGGAGCCAAGGTCGTAGTTAACGATCTAGTCGACCCCGAGCCTGTCGTCCAAGAGATCAAGAAGCTTGGTGGAGAGGCTGTTGGTAACAAGGCCTCTTGCGAAGACGGCCCAGCCGTCGTCAAGACCGCCATTGACACTTATGGACGTATTGACATCCTGGTCAACAATGCTGGTATTCTGCGTGACAAGGCATTCGCCAACATGACCGATGAACTATGGAACCCTGTTGTCAACATTCACTTGCGTGGAACGTACAAGGTCACCCAGGCTGCCTGGCCTCACATGCTCAAGCAGAAGTATGGCCGCATTGTCAACACTGCAAGCACCAGTGGAATCTACGGTAACTTCGGACAGGCCAACTATGCTGCTGCGGTATGTTGTCCTCTTCTACGGGTATCTTGGTCCACTAGCTAACGTGAAGTAGAAACTCGGAATCCTCGGATTCTCCCGCTCCCTGGCCATTGAGGGCGCCAAGTACAACATCAAGGTCAACACCATTGCTCCTAACGCCGGCACCAACATGACCCGCACGATCATGCCCGAGGAGATGGTCCAGGCATTCAAGCCTGACTATGTTGCACCCCTTGTTGTTCTCCTCTGCTCTGACAACACACCTGAGCCTTTTTCTACCAAGGGTCTGTTCGAGTGTGGTAGCGGCTGGTTCGGCAGCACCCGCTGGCAGCGCAGTGGTGGCCACGGCTTCCCTGTGGATGTGAAGTTGACCCCTGAGGCTGTTGCCAAGGAGCTCGGAAAGATCGTCAACTTTGATGACGGCCGTGCCGACCACCCTAGCGACGTTCAGGCCGCCAACGAGAAGGTGATGGCCAACTTCAACAACCGCAGCAACGGCGGTGGCAACGACATTCTGACCGCAATCGAAGAGGCTAAGAAGGCCACCACCGACGGAACCCCCTTCAACTACACTGACCGCGATGTCATCCTCTACAACCTGAGCTTGGGCGCCAAGCGCACCGACCTCCCTCTCGTCTACGAGAACAACGAGAACTTCCAAGCCCTTCCATCCTTCGGTGTTATCCCCTGGTTCAACACCTCCACCCCTTGGGACATGGGCGACATCGTCAAGGACTTCTCCCCTATGATGCTCCTCCACGGCGAGCAGTACATGGAGATCCGCAAGTTCCCCATCCCCACCGAGGCCCAGACCAAGACCTACCCCAAGCTCATTGACGTTGTCGACAAGGGCGCCGCCGCCCTCGTCGTCGCCGGCTACACAACCAAGGACGTCGCCACAGGTGAAGACCTCTTCTACAACGAATCCACCGTCTTCATCCGTGGCAGCGGTGGCTTCGGCGGCTCCTCCAAACCCACAGCCGCCCGCCCCAAGGCCGCCGTCGCCGCCTACAAGCCTCCCCAGCGCAAACCCGACGTCGTCGTCGAGGAGAAGACCTCTGAAGACCAGGCCGCCCTCTACCGTCTCAACGGTGACCTCAACCCGCTCCACATCGACCCCGAGTTCAGCAAGGTCGGTGGCTTCAAGACCCCCATCCTCCACGGCCTCTGCTCGCTCGGTGTCTCGGGTAAGCACGTCTTCTCCAAGTTCGGCCCTATCAAGAACTTGAAGGTTCGCTTCGCTGGCGTTGTCTTGCCTGGCCAGACTCTTAGGACGGAGATGTGGAAGGAGGGTAACACCGTTCTCTTCCAGACTACCGTTGTGGAGACTGGTAAGCCTGCTATCTCGGGTGCTGGTGCGGAGCTGCTCGAGGGTGCTAAGGCTAAGTTGTAAAATATGAATATGGTTGTGATTTTGTGAAATGTGCGATTTGAGATGAGATGCCACTATGATTATGGCTGGAAGTTCTTGTTTTTGTCAAGACTGTGTATATAAATAGTTCTGGGTTTGATAACAATTTCTTTTCACTTCTATAAATGTTTCTGTAGTACGGAGTATTGTAGATTCGTAAGGCAGTTATCCTTTTTTTTTAAGGTTAAACAAGTGTGTTATTCGGAGTTGTTACTTTCGTTAACTAGTTAGTTATCTTAGTTGATTATTCTTTATTATTAGATCTTCCAGTTATCTACTCTATCTCCAGATCACACCTGTATACGAAGACAACACCACCCGAAATGCTAAGTAATTGAACTTTTACTTACCCTTACCCAAATTCCCCCCCTCCAGTCAAAGTTCACAATCAATCCATCCACCCACCGTATATATATACCCCTATACAACTTATTTACCTTCAACTGATTGAACCTGACCCTGCCCTTGATCCTGCGCTTCCACCTCAACCTCCTCACTCTTCCCCCTCCTCTCCAGGACCCGCCTCCTCCCCTCCTCCTTCAACTTCTCATCATCCGCGCGACTCAGCCCAACCTGCGGCATAAGTCCAAACGACAAGACAAACGCCAGCGCCGACAGCGCAGCCCCTATCACGAAGATAATCATGAAGCCGCGCTTGTATGCGGGGATGAGGAGGGAGCGGGCGTGTTCGGCTTCTGCGTCAGGGAGGGAGGAGAGATAGCTCTGCGGGCTGGAGAGGAAGGAGCGTTTTTCTTCGGGGGTGAAGTGGAGGGGGGCCATTGAGGTTGTTATGAGGTTGTTTCTTTTTGGGGGGGGGGGGGGGGGTGCTGTTAGTTTTTGGGTTGGGTTGGATGGGGAATAGAGGGGAGGGAGGGACGTACATGATTGTTTGGGCGATGGCGAGGCCGAGGGTTCCGCCTAGGTTTCGGACGAAGCTTTAAGCTGTTAGAAGGGCCAATGTGAGAAGAGGGATGAGAGAGGGTATGCATACTTCCGGAATGAGGTCACGACGGCCATGTCTCGACGCTCTACGCCAGCCTGGATGGCAATGAGGGCACTTGGATGCTGTGAGTATATGTGAATATCCGCAAAGGGTAAGGGTTGAGCTTACGGCTGCAGCGTGTTCCCGACGCCCACACCGGTTAGGATCCCGTATCCGATCTGTTTACCAAGACCGGAAGACTCGTCTAGAGTCGAGAAGAGACCCAATCCGACGGCCCAGATCATCCAGCCGAAGAGGATGCATTCCCTGTAGCGCCCTACCCAGTGGACGACGAGTCCGGAGACGGTGCTACTGACGGCTAGCCGGGTTCGTTAGCATGATTGTTTGCGTTACAGGGCGGACGTACGTACTCTGCATTAGGGTGATGGGAAGGAGCATTGCGCCGGATTTGACGGTGGAGTAATTGAAGACAAGCTGGTAGAAGGTGGGGATGTAGTAGACCTGTACGAGGAAGTTCCATCCATTGATGAACATGGTGAGGCAGGCTCCGTTGACAATACGGGACTTGAAGATGTGCATGGGCACCAAAGGGTATTGGGCGCCCTTCCATTGCCACAGCACAAAACCTACACAGACAACAAAGCCGGCGATCAGAGTAGCAATGACATGAGCTGAGTTCCATGGGTATTCACCACCACCCCATGTAAGCCCTAGGAGAAGCACTGCAGTGCCGGCGAGAGCTAGGGACCCGCCCACAAAGTCAATAGCTTTGAGCTTGGTTTTCCAGTCCCCAGTCACTCTCCGCAATGGCATGAAGAAGAGAACAGTGAGGGTTGTGAGTGCAGTGAGTGGGAGATTAAGACGGAAGATCCATCGCCACGAATCCTCCGATATAGAGGACAAAGCGCCGCCGATCACCGGACCTATGCCGTTGGCAATTGCTACCACTGCACCGAGAATACCCTGGTATTTCCCGCGCTCTCGGAGCGGTACGACATCACTCACTATCATCTGAGCCACCGTCATCAATCCGCCACCGCCCACACCTGTAAAGGCACGGAAGACGATCAGCTGCGTGGCCGACTGGGCCAGGGAAGCAGCGAGAGACCCAAAAAAGAAGATCCCCAAGCCTACAAAGAGAACAAATTTGCGAGACCAGATGTCTGATAGACGACCATATATGAGCTGGAAACATGTTGAAGTGCTAGACGAATAATAAGCAAAAATGAAGGCATCTATGTTGTGGCGAGGCAACTTACACAAAGTACCCGCCGGATATCCATGCTGACTTGTCGCTGGCATTCAGAGCGTTTCCAATGGTTGATAAACTGGCAGCCAGGGTTGTCTGGTCCATCAAAGCTATGAGGTCGACAGTCGAGCAAGCCAAAAATATCTGTAGCCGAGTTAGCCAACAGGAACCTACAGCCAGTGGGGTAGGAAAGGTGCGCATTACGGTAATTATTGTGCTTCTAGGTACGTAATTTGTTTGTTCATTGAAGACATGGGGTGTCTTTGGGGAGGCCTGTTCCGGCCCTGAACTGGCCGAGTCGGACGGGCTAGAACCCGGAGGTTCATGGTGGGCAGCAGCACTCGACATCTTTCTGCTCGCTGAACATCCTGACGAACGAGCAGAAGGGAGGGACGCCGAGTTATATGAGGGTGAGGCCGGGATCCATCCTTCTGGTTCTTGGGTTGACCGACAGGGGGAGATCCTACTAATCCCACTGGACGGACTGCAGTCTCCGCCAGCTCACCGCAGATTGAAAGCCCAGCAGGAAAGCTGGACCGAATTCCGGAAGGGTCATAACGTTTGTGGCGCGATGGAACTCGGAAGCGGAAGAGAATGGAAGAGAGGAGAGGGAGAGGCGAGAAACTGGGAAGAGAGAAAGAGAGAAGGATCGACGCAAATGTGCTCAAATGACCTCGGGGGGTCCTCACGACCACGTGCCAAGACGTCTGTCACCAAAGCTTCCGTGAGTCTACGACGACGCGATGTGAGTACCTGCGGGTTAGGACCTGCTGATCTTATCAATCAATGGACCTTGCGCTCTGCAGAACCTGCAGATCTTCTTCTTACACGGGCCCATCCCGTCCAGAGCTCACAAACCTTGTGGACTGGCTTGCGTGATATTCCTGGCCGTCGTCAGTCCCGTTGGCTGTCTCGACCTCAAGCCCACTTTCCAACGAAGCAGACATCCCGATTTTCTGCAGCCGTCCCCGAGTTACCAGCACCATCGGGTGCAAGAGTCCATCTTTCTTTTTATCAGTCAGCTGTGTGCCTGGCCACCCCAGTGGGTCGTTGACTTGATATTCCCCGACACCGGACGTTGCTCGTGGAAATTAGGAAAGAAAACAGCAGGGAAACCGGAGGGGAGAACTTGATGGAGGGGTGGATGCGTGGGGGATGGGCGCTTATGCAACTGTGTGAGCAGATTTGCTATATTACAGCGCTGCCCTCGTGGAATGGAGTGTTCCATGTCACCTTGTCTCCCATCCACTGCAGCACGTTCAGCATTTCCGGGTGGAACGAGCTCATACTTGCATGCATCATGGTGAACTCTAATGAGCTCAATGTCTACTTCGGTCAAGATTCTCTCAAGAAGTATTTTGATCCAGACTCGCAGCCCCCGCTGCCTCTGGTTGAACTTCCAGACTACCTCAACCCCTACTACCAAGATGGCGTAAGGATTTATGCAAAGATGATGACAATGCATCCCGCAAATAATGTCAAAGCCATGCCAGGTATGACATTCTTTTATTCGAGTAGTGAGACTCAAGTGGTGCTAACCAATCAGCCATGAATATGCTGCAGTCAAACGTGGTGCCGGGGAAAACAAAGACAATCATCGAGTACAGCTCCGGATCTACAGTTATTTCCATGTCGATGATTGCGCGGGTTATGCATGGAGTGCAGGACACTCGAGCCTACCTCAGCAACAAGACAAGCGAGGCCAAACTCAGAATGATGCAGTTCTTCGGACTCGACATAAGCTTATTCGGTGGTCCGTCTCAGCCAGAGCCCTACGACGAGCGAGGCGGCATTCAGAGTGCGCGGAGAATGGCCACGGAATCAGACGAGATCCTCAACCCAAATCAGTATGAAAATGACAAGAATTGGCAGTCGCACATCCGCTGGACTGGTCCACAGATCTTCAAGCAGCTTCCCGAGATCAACGTGCTCTGTGCCGGGATGGGGACCTCGGGGACGATGACCGGCCTGGGTACCTACTTTAAGCAAACTAAGCCGTCTGTCGTCCGCCTTGGAGTGTGTACCGCCCCTAGAGATAGAGTTCCTGGGCCGAGATCGTTCGCATTGATGAGGCCTGTGGAGTTCCCATGGAAGGAGGCAGTTGATATGATTGAGGAAGTCAACTCGTATGACTCCTTTTCCCTCTCTCTAGATTTGTGTCGGGAAGGGATCGTCTGTGGCCCATCATCAGGGTTCAACTTGCAAGGCCTCTTCCAGATGATCGAGAAGCGCAAGAAGGCCGGTACTTTATCCGAACTGGCTGGACCCGACGGCTCAATCCACTGCGTCTTTCTATGCTGCGACCTGCCATATCAATATATCGGCGAGTATTTCCAAATATTAGGAGAAGACAAGTTCCACTCCATTAAAAACGAAGTCTGTTTTCCCTCCTGTCTTCCATGATCTCTCGACACTGACAGTTCCAGAACCTAACTCGTGTCGACCCATACCGATATGACGAAAACTGGGAACGAAGCCCCGTAGTCCTCTTCACGCACTTTTATGAGTCCCCGAAGTCCTGCTCTCAAGACCTCCTGAGCATGCTGGCCCTCCGCCCGCAATGCTGCGTGGTGGACCTCAGAACAGCAACGGACTTCACCTCATGGCACCTCCCGGGGTCCGTCAACTTCCCTCTCAAAAGCCTAGACTCGCACACCCCAAAGCCCTTTTCAAGTCCTAGCGTGTTAGAAGCGCAATGGTTAGAGCTAGATGCCCTACTCAAGGAGCAGAGCGTCCTCGCCAGGCTCCAGGACCAACATGTTCTTGTCATCTGCTATAACGGAGATACGGCGCGGGTAGCCACGAGTGTACTCCGGGCGCAAAATATCCAGGCGGACAGTCTTCGTGGGGGATACCAGGCGCTTAAGGATCAGGGGCTATGGGGTCATGGTGGAGCGGAGACAGTGGGGGATAAGGCATATGCACAGCCTGCAGTGTCGGTGACGCCAATTCCGTTGCAGAGCAATTAGTTAAGCATGCTGTTATTAATGAATCAATAATGATAGAGCACTGATCGTTTCCGGCCCTGTTCGATTGTATTGAAGCTTGACTGGCGGGGGGGGGACCGCATTCTTGTCCGAAAGCGGAAGACCCGACGTCGAGAGTTGAACGGGGCAGCATCCATTTCTTGAGTATTTCTAGTTTTGTTATTCAATCTGATGGTTTCAAATGGACTGATAGATTATTGTTTCAGCTAAATCAGCAGCACTCTGAGATCTCGGAGAAGAGACCCATCCCAGCCCTACTCTGGGCTCTAGCCATGAGAATGCAGTCCCCACCGTGGACCCTGATGTCAACCACGAGACGTCGGAAGTGGGAGCAAATGAAGGCGACAGAATTAGCAAAGTATAATAATTCCGCACGGAGAAAAAAAAAAAAAAAGAAAGCAGAAGGAAGGAAAAAGAAAGGAAGAAACATGCGTTCAGACGGCGCTAACAGAAAATGTGCTCAATTGCTCGCAACCCATCGCCAGCGGACCAATCAGCGGCCTCGCCAGTCAATCTCTGGATCCTCAGACGACAGGAACTCATCTAACTCCCCAGTCACCATGACAAAATCGAGGTGGGTTCTGTTTAGCCTGGCGATGGCTTATAAGTCGGCGTGTAACGCCGACCTCGAATATCATACACAGCCCACTGACTGACTTGCTCCTCAACCGTTTCCTGAGAGGTATCACATCATCCAAGCAGCCAGAATGGATATGAGCCACCACGGTATGGACGAGCCCGCGGGGCTGCCCTGGCTTGATAGCCCGGTTATGCTACATTCGTCACGGGCGGATACGTGCAGGTTGACACCAGAGCAGTGCGCCTATCGCTCGGGCCATTGGCGATATTGGTACGTTGCTGATCTCTTCCATGTTCCTCCCTCTGTACGAAGTGCGGAGTGCGGAGTTTTGCGTAGGGGGGATCGATCGATCGACACTAAGAATTCGTCACTTCCAGGTATGAAGCAGATCACGTCTATGCGTTGAATACCGTCTACTTCTTCTGCGCGACGGTGGGCGTGTTTGCCATTGTGCATTTCGCTGGGCGATATGCCCCTGCCCGGGTGAGGGGCAGTTCACTATGGCAGAAGATGACTGCTGCCGCGCGGTTTCTGGCGTATAGGGGGATTCGGATCCCCGGGGTAGGGTATTGGGCTCCGTCTTTGGGGGCGGGCATTTTGATCTTGGTGGGCGTGGTGTTTTTCTTGGGTATGTTTTCTACGGCTCTACCTAAGGAATTATTCAAAGTAAGGGTATTGACTAGAGACACAGCAATGACTCTCGGTCCTCAGCCGTACTACTGGCCTGACAGGGGTATTGTCTCATATGGAGGGAGTCAGCCGATTGCGACCAGGGCTGGGTGGATGGCTGTAGCTCTGCTGCCTTTGGTTTTGTGAGTGATGCCTTGATATAGATACAGATACGTGCAAGCCTGCTTACTCTGCGTAGAGTCCTTGGTGCAAAGGCCAACCTGGTCTCAGCATTGACGGGTGTGCCGCATGAGAAACTGCAAGTCTTCCACCACTGGACTAGTTACGCCATGTTCGTTCTGGCCTTGGTGCATACCTTCCCGTTCATCGTCATTAACATCTCAATCGGCGAGATGATGTCCGAGTGGAGAACGAGCATGGTCTACTGGACGGGTGTTGCGGCGCTCATCCCGCAGGCATACCTGACCTTCATGTCTTTGCCGAGTATTCGGTGCGCAACCCATCCTACATACACCCTAGATATAGATATCGATCTAACAGACTCCAGAAATCGCTACTACGAGTTCTTCAAAGTCACCCACTTCATCATCGCCCTCCTCTTCATCCTGTTCTTCTTCTTTCACTGTGACTTCCGACTATCTTCCTGGTACACTGCCCTATCCCCCCAATTCCCAACCAACTCACTAACAAAAACAGGGACTACTTCATTGCCGCCGGCTCCCTCTACCTCCTCTCCCTCTTCACCTCTTTAATCCGCACCCACCTGATCAATGGCCGCCACACCGCAACAATCTCCCTCCTCCCCACAGGTCTCGTCCAGATCAAAATCCCCACAATCCTAACCTGGACCGCAGGCCAACACGTCTTCCTCCGCTTCTCCTCCCCCCGAACAGGCATAGCACTACAAAGTCTAACCTCCCACCCCTTCACAATCTGCTCAACCTCACATAACGTCGTTGAATCCCGCAAGGCAAACGAGATGATCATCTACATCAAACCGAAGCGCGGGCTCACAGGGCGTCTTGCGAAGCTTGCTTCGAAGTCGCCTGATTCGCGCCATAGCGTGTTACTTGAGGGGCCTTATGGCGGGATTGATCCTGCAGTTGTTGCGAGGTCTGAGGTTGTGGTGATTATATCGGGTGGGTCTGGGGGTGGGTTCTCGCTGCCTGTTTTTGAGACGGCGTTGCAGACGCATATGAGCTGTTGTTCGAACGGGGATGGCGAGAAGGGAACTAGAACGATCAAGGTTGTTTTTGCAACCCAGTCCGAGGACATCGCAAGGTGGTACCGCGATGAGATCGAGACTTTGATGGCTCTTTACGGTATCGGTGGCGAAGATTCTAACGTCGACATCGACGTTTCTATCCACATTACTTCATCTTCTTTATCATCATCACCATCATCACCATCATCGCCATCATCTAACAAAGACACCACTACCGACGTAGAGAACAAGGTAACAAGCCCAACATCAGAGGAAATAACGGAACCGCCCTCCTCCTCCTCCGAGGAACTCCCAAACACAACAAACAGCAATGTCAACGCCTTCTCCCAAGGACGGCCAAACCTCCCACGCATCATTGCTAATACAACAGAATCCGATCCGAGTAAGCGGGTAGCGCTCTTCGTCTGTGGCCCTGTGTCTATGCTGCATGATGTGAGGAATGGCGCTGCGCGCGAGCAGGAGAGGATTCTGAGGGGGGGTTCTGGGGGGGAGGTTTATTTGCATTCGGAGAGTTTTTCGTAAGTCTATTTCTTCCTTTTCTTTCCTTTCTTTACCAGTTTGTAGTTTTGGGAATAGACTAACGAAGTGGCTTTTAGGTGGTGAGAGAGACTGGATGTGTGTTGGGTTTTAAATATATTATAGCCCGAAGGCTGCTGCTAAGTCTTGTTTCTTAAAATACAAATTCCAGAGATACCTTTACTATACTTCACTTCATTTCGTTTATATCAAATGTATCAATTGCTGAGTCTTAAAAGATCTGGCCAGACACCATCTTGTAATGTGGTGACCTTATATCAACTTGCTGTAGCTAGAACAAGACCTTCCATTAAGCAACTTGATTCACAGTCTCAATCTTCAACAAACATCTCCTCTCATCTCATCTCAGATAATAACCGCAAGACACTTAGACAATCTCAACCCCAAACCAAGACCAGCCAATCTACCACAAACCGCCCCTAACATTCAGCTTCCTCCACTTATCCAACTCAGCATTCCGCGCATCACCCGCAAGGTTGAATGCTTCCATAGGGTCATGCCTCGCTCTATCTCTACCTCCACCGACCAGTCCAGCCGCTTCCCTTCGGCCCATACGAGGTGTGTTGTTGTTGTTGTTGTTGTTGTTGTTGTTGTTAGCTGTTTCTGATCCTCCGATACCAGGTGCATTGTTGTGAGCTTCTTCCAATTGCCCAGCACCGAGGCCGTTGTTATTAGCGGCCTCCCATCTCTGGTTGTTTACTGCTTCCCATCTGCTGATAGCAGATGCGATGTTTGGTGCCGCTGGTTCCCATCTTCCAGAAGGGGGTACATTGCGGTTTACTACTTCCCAACAGCTCATCTCAGGTGGGTTTTGGCTTGCTGTCTCCCATCTGCTGATACCGATACCGGGTGCGACGTTGTTGGATGTTCCCCATTGTCCAACACTAGATGCGGCGTTGTTGGCTGCTTCCCATTGCGTAATACTAGGGGCGTGGTTGTTGTTGGGTATTTCCCATTGCCCAAATCTAGGTGTATTGCGGTTGGCTGCTTCCCATCTCTCAAAACGGGATGCCGCGTCGTTGACTGTTTCGCGTCTCCCAGAACTGGGTGCGTTCAAGCTGCGGTTGGCTGCTTCCCATCTCCCGACACTGGGTGCGTTGTTGTTGTTGTTGTTGTTGTTGTTGTTGTTGTTGTTGTTGTTGTTGGTGGTGGTGGTGGTATCCCATCGCCTGACACCAGGGCTAGGTGCATTGTTGTTTGCTGCTGGAAACACATTGTGGTTACCATCTGAGTGGTCTTCCATGGATAGAAATACTCCGCTGTCAAAATCCTCTTCTGGGATACTGTCAAGCTTTGCAGATTGTTTGGTGCTGCGTTTGGCTTTGGATTCGATAGGGGCAGGGGCAGGGGCTGAAGATCCGGTATCAGATCTGGTGTTAAGAGGAGATTCAGCTTGGATGGGGATTTTGGTGTTGACTGGGGGCACAATGCCGATAGCGGCTTTGTTTGATTTGGCATTAGCATTCACGCTGTCATTCACATTATTAGCCTTCACGTCAGCTTTAGCATGAGCTTTGATATCAGCCCCAGTGTTAACATCGGCTTCAGCTTTGGATTTGGTGGAATGATTCACTCCAGCATTCACTGCACAGGGACCAACTGCAGTAGCACCAGCTTCGGGATTAGCGGGAGCCCCGGCATCAGAATAGGCAGAATAAGCAGCAACGGCAGTTTCAGAAGGAATACTGGTAGAGGCTTTGCCTTTTCCTTTGGTATCAGTTTTGGAAACAGCTTTGGCAGTGGCTCCAGGTTTAGCATTAGGTTCAGAACCAACACTGACTTCAGCTTCAGTGCTAGCCTTGGCTTTGGATTCAACTTCAACTTCAGCACCAGCAGAAGATCCAACATCGGCTATAGTATCCGCCTTTGAATCATTTTTGGCGGAGGATTTGCTGGTAGCCCTACTTTTAGCCTTGGCAGAATGTCCAATAGGCCGAGGAATTCTGGTGGCAGCCCTAATCGCAGCTCTGGTAGCAGGGCCAGCAGGTGCAGGCGCAGGAAGTTTGGTATCAGCCGGGGTGGAAAGAAGTTGTGTAGTAGGACCAGCAGTGACAACTTCCGTCTCGGTTTCGGAGGAATCGTCAGTATCAGGATCAGGTCCAGCGCCAGACTCTCTAGCCTTGGATTTTTCGGGAACTGTAGGCGCTGGCCCAGCCGCATATCCAACTACAGTTTTGACGAAAGGTCTATTGTCAGGCCCAGTATCGAATTTGACATAAACTCCAGTACCAGGTCCAGCAATAGGTTCAATAGGTTCAGCGCCTCCAGCTCCAGCTCCAGCTCCAGCTCCAGCATCACATTTGCTGCAAACTCTAGTAGTAGTAGTAGTAGTAGGTCGAGAAGCAGGACCAGCAGAAACAGACCCCTGAGCAGCATCAACCAGAAGCCGCTCATCACCCGGAATAGCCCCAGCCTGCACAGCAGCAGTATACCTCAGATCAAGCCTCCAAGTAAACTTCTCCATATCCGCCTTAACCACATCGTCAAGCTGATGGATGCGCACATACGGCAAAAAGCGCGGAACCTGGACGACACACAACTGCTTCTTCCTCTCCGGATGAAGCCCAGCAGGCATAAAGAGGGCAGTATAGAGAGTATGGAGTTCCTCCGTCCAGGCTCCGCTCTTCGACACGAAGCGTTCAAACAGACGCATCCACTTCCTCCCTTCTTCCCAGGTCCGGTTCTGCGTGCCCCCGCCCATGATCCACTCGTCTAGTCGGAAGTTGCTCCGGACTTGACCCCAGCTTTGGTAGAGGCGCCATCCTTCGCGCGATACGCCGATGGCGAAGGCGTGCTCGAAGGTTGTGGTGTGGGGGTAGATGGCGGCATAGCCGTAGGCTGTGGCGCGGGTGAACTCGGCGTCGACGAGGTGCACGGCTATGACGGTTGTTTTGCCTATTTTGCCGTCGATGGCGGTCTTTTTGGCTACGGTGAAGAGCTTGCGGAGGTCGGCAGAGGGGTTCTTTTGGAGGTCTTTCATGGTTAGGTCGCCGCCGCTGGCTGAGAGGAAACTGGCGGCGCGCTGTAGGATTTCTGGCTCTGCTTTGCAGGCGAGGAGGAGGACTAGGGTTGTGGATACGCTCCAGGTGTAGAAGGGGTACTGGTTCATGTAGCGCTTGGCTAGGTTGTTGCCGTCGGCATCGACGAGACCTGGGATGGAGTCGACCAGGCGGTTGACGATGGTTTGCCCGGTTATTGCAGAGGTGAAGACCGAGGCGAATCGGAGGGATGTTTGTTCGATGCCTTCTTCGAAGAAGGTTGCGACTGTTTGGTCGAGGATCTCCAGGGGAGTATACTCGAGCTTCTGGGATGTGCGGGCTGCGAGGGTTGCGTCGTCGACTGGGGGCTGGGGAGTGCCGGTGATACTTTCAAGCATCTCAAAGAAGATGTGAGGGCATTTGGGGAGCTGGTCAAAATGTCCACGCAGCTCCGCGAAGAGGGTGGGGAAGAAGGATGTAGTGGTGATGGGGATGGGTGACATTTTCCTGTAGATGGTGGTTAGTTGGGGTTGTAGACGCTAGGGCTGGGGGGGATGAACTTGTTCTGGATTGTTCTTTTAATCACAAGTCTGCCAGGAATTCTTTTGAGATCCTTCTTACAGATCATTGTTGCAGGTAACCGTCAAGAGACAGATATTAGAACAAGACTGTGAACAGAACTGAAGACTCGGAGAGTTGGAGAGTTGGATGGAAAGAAGAGACGAGAAAGAGAATCTGAAGAGAAGAGGCGGGTTGATATAACCAACCCACCAGCCATGATCAACCAGAGCTTCATGTTTCTCTGCACAGACGCAGTCACTGTCTGGATAAGAGCCGTTTAGCGTCATAACGGGCTACAGCGCCCATTGGCTTCATCCGTGCTGAGCAGTGAAGACAAAGCAACTGACCACCAAGCATGATAGAGAGCTTCATGTCCCAGCAAGGAAGTAGTCAACTTTTGATATAGAAGCGGTTTAGTGTCTTGACAAGACGACGTGGACTGGACAATGGACTCCTCCATGCTGTGAACTGTGAAGATAAAGAGGCACGTATCCAGGCAGCCCTGTACCCTGCAAATAACACGACCGACAAAGAACAACGCAAGTTCAGTGTAAATGGCAACAATAGCATGTGAATAGTCAGACCTGAGAGAGGCCGAGGACTATAGGAGCAATCCATGGACCTGGAGCAAGGGACCAAGACGATTCCACTCATCCAATGGACCGTCGATGGTTGTCTTGTATAAGTATCATGGCTAGCGGATTGAAGATGTTAGATATGCTTCTTTCCAGGTAGAATCCAAAGCTTATAGCTCAGTTAGCTGTATACATGGCCTTTGATGTGTCAGTATATGTACTTCGAAACGGATATATTGGCCTCCCATGTACGACTCACAACCAGAACAGAAAAATATCAAACGCTGCCATCTGGATTGGATATCACGAAAAGAAAAGAAAAGACAAGAAAACAAGTCAATGCGAAATCGAAACCACACTTCCATAATATTGCCTCCCAGCCGCCTTCTTCCCCCCATCCAACCCCTCCACCAAGTCATACATGAACCCCCCGACATCATCCCGACAGATCGTATACCCAACCAACGGACAAGAAACACCCACAGTGGTATTCTGGCCCTCCCCCTGTCCCTTCAACACCCTCACCTTCTCCTTCTGACGAGCCCCATTCGTCAAAAAACTCGGTCGAATCATCACGTAGTCCGAAATCACCCTCTCGTTCTCAGCCCGGCCAACCTCCTCAAAAATCAACCCTTCCATCACACTCTTGTCCGCGTGCGGGGCCTTAAGCATCCAGTGATACAGCGGGACCATGGCAAGCGGGATATCGCGCTCCTTGGTCAAGCCTGTGGAAGAAATGACGACAAGCATGGGTTTGTTCTCCCGGGGAGTATCTTGGGTGTGAGCGAAGCGCAGGGTCTCGAGGATATTCCGGATTGTATCCTGGCAGATGTTCTTTCCGATGAATTTTGGGGAGAGCGGTTGGGAAAAGTCCAGGGTGCCGCCGACGCCTGAGAGGATCATGGAGACGGGCGGGAGGTTTGCAGGAAAGAGGGTTTGGCTTATGGCGTTGAGGTCGGTCGTGGAGCCCTCGATGAGGGTTAGGTGTTTGGAGAGGGTGGTCGGGGGTATGCCCCGGGCTGTGAGGAGGTCGGTGAGTTTCTTGGGGGTGCGGACCACTGGGTATGTTATGTTAGCACTGAATACGCTGGATTTAGAGGTGGAAGCGTAGAATATTCTAGAGGAAGAAGAACGTGAACGTACAAGCAACGCAGTTGTATCCAGCTTGGAGAGCAGGGGCGAGGCAGGCGAGTGTGCAGCCGCCGGTTGCGCCGAAGAACGCGAGGGTTGGTCTGTTGCTCATATTGAATGGGGAAGAAGGTTGGGATAGATGGAGGATCAGTGGATAAACTGGCATGGGCTTTGGACGGTTATATACATCTATCCAACACGGGCTCGGCGCAAATTGATCCCCAAACGGGCTAAGGACGGACAGTTAATTCCCCCGCTGCAATGCCGGCCCTGGACACAGCCACCTTGGGTCAATTGACACCCAAAATAAGCATCAATCTATCCGATGGATATTATTCTGAACCCGCGGTGGAAATGGAATGCCTTCCCTAGCCGACTGACGATCTGAGACGCCGGAGTATGTTCCTCCAGAGAGGAGTAAACGGCCACTCAAAAGGATAGATGTATACTGGAATCGGAGTATACGGAAACAGTACCTGAGAATGAGTCGAATACTAGATATTATTCCGCATATGGCTGTATCAGTCTAAGTAAGTGATTATCACCAGGACAAGACAAGGTCTAAATCTATCGCTATCTCAAAACCAAAAACGCCATCGCCGGACCAAAAACGCCATCTATAAGTGGAGAGTGCCATCGTCGTAAGCAACAAGAAAAAACGAAAGAAGGAAAAAGAAATCATATCGTCAAACATATGAAGCAGAAAAAAAGATGAGAATTGAAAAGAGGCACAGAGAGGCCTACGCCTCCAGCCCCTCAAGATACCCCATCAGCTCCGCCCTCAATCGAACATTCACAACCCCACCAACCCCATAAGCAGGAACAATCTTCCCCATGCGCGCAAAACAACTCGGCACATAGTCCCTTCTGATCCTAGACATTCTCTCCCGCCATCCCAGCCCGCCAGGCGGCTGGCGGTTATACAGATCCAACCCGAGCAGATGCATCGGCGTGCTAGCGAACTGCATCAAGGCGGGACAGCTGAATTGCGCAATAGCGGCCTTCATTCCGGGCGTGGAGGCGATGGAGTCTGGGATTGAGGGCGCGATGAGGGCGGGGATGTTGAACGAGGCGAAGATTGTGATGCTGTCGCGGAGGCAGAAGAGGGTGTACGAGATTCTAGGCACTTTGGGGGCTCCTGCTGTGCCGGAGGGGTGGCAGGATGCTGGTGGTGTTGCTGCTGTTCTTGGTATTGTCGACGGCAGTCCGTTCGACGGTGTACTTTGGGGTGTGGTGGGTGGTGGGTTTGCGCCGAATATCCTCGCGAAGCGCGCGTCTTTGTATACGCATATCCCCATGTTTACGGCGGTGGTTGTGAGAAACTTCGCGGTGTCCGGGAACACGCTCGAGAAGGGTTTATCCTTCAGCGTGGAGGTGACTGTGTCGATTGTGTTGGCTGTTAGGTAGGTTGACGTGTACAATGTGTAGATTAGGAGAAACGGCATGCCGAGGAAGAAGCCCGATGGTTTTGCGAGGATCGACCGGAAGGAGGACGTGATCGTTTGGTGAATGGAAACGCCCTTGGCCGCTTTTTCGATGATTGCTCTGTGAGTTTCTTTTAGCTGCTATAAGGGCGGGTTCATTGCGGTGAAGCCGGCTTACCGATCGATCACGGTGATGACGGGACACGTTAGGGCGCCGGCTGTTGCTGCGCTGACGATGTCGACGCCAAATCGAGTCCCTAGACGCCTGGTGTTCCATGTCTTATTCGGCGATGGGATGGTGAGAGCTGCATCTTGGGTGAGAGCTGGCGGCATAATCAGAGAGATACCTGGGAATTGCAGACACGATAAACAACAGGCTTCGGAGATGAAGTCTAATAATGCTGAAGCGCGCAAATAAAAGGAAACCAAACTGTGTTAACTGGAATTTATTCTCTATATCATGATGGAAGCGAATGAGCAAATAAATTGGAAAGATGGTGTCGAAGAGGTATTATTTGTCGTCGAGTAATTAGTTGAGTCAGTAAGGAAATGCGGAGGAGATTGGACCGCCCGGGGTCGGGGTGCTCCGATGCCGGCCTTACGAATATCCCGAGATCTCAATGTTCCGAACGATACCAATGACTATAGTTTTATAACACATACGCCTAACGCCACATGTCCGCTGCATGTCAAATGATTTTTAACCGTGTTTGTCTACGTTTCCCCTGCCTATACCGACGCCGTCTGTGGCGTATTCGCTTCAATACCGTCGAGGGTGACGTTAACAGCGCCAGCTTGCACCAGCTGCACAACACAATAAATATTAGCATAATCCAGCTCATTCCCAGTATTTAAAACTTACCGCTCGCCTCAGGTCATCAATGAGATCGTCCACATCCTCAATACCGACGCACAGCCGGATCAAGTCCTCAGGCATTGCACGCTCCTTTCGCGTCTTCGCATCGATACTGGCATGGCTCATGCGACAAGGCAAGCTGATCAAGCTGTTAACACAGCCAAAGCTAACACTAATAGCCCATAGCTTTGCGTTCGCGACAATACGCTCACTGACGGATACATCGCCCGTCTCGAACGAGAGTACGGCTCCGGACCCCCGCGACATGGAGTGGTGGAGCTCGTATTGTGGGTGCGACCGCAGCCCGGGGTACCGGACTTTGAACCCGTGGGATTCCAGAAACTCTGCGATCCGCTGTGCGTTTGCCTGCTGCTGGTCCATACGGACCTTGAGGGTCTTCACTCCACGCATGAGTAGCCATGAGTCAAATGGTGACAGTCCACAGCCAGAGGCATTGATGGGGAAGTAGAGCCGCTCGCCGAGGCTCTGGTCGTTGACTGCGATGACTCCGGCCATGAGATCGTGGTGGCCGGATAGATACTTTGTTCCACTCTCGTAGACGACATCGGCACCGAGTTCGAGAGGGCTGAGTAGAAGCGGAGACATCATGGTGTTGTCTACAATAACCAGAGCACTAGGGTTTGCCTCGTGCGCCGCCGCGGCGATTGTGGGAATATCGACAATCTTGATTAGCGGGTTGGTTGGCGTTTCCAGTAGCACCATGGTGGTCTTTTCAGTGAGTACTTCCTTCACTTTATCAGGATTGGTTGTGTCAACGTGGTGTACGATGATTCCGCCGTTGGTTGAGAGGTATTTGAGGAGACGGTTGGTTCCGCCGTACAGGTCATCGCCAGTGACTACCTCATCACCGGGACGTAGAAGACGGGTAATCACATCCAATGCCGCCATTCCGGAGGATACGACAAGGGCGCGTTGTGCCGACATGATCTTGGCTAAGTGTCGTTCGAGATGTGTACGAGTGGGATTGCCCGATCGGGTGTAGTCATACTCGCCGCCTCCATCGTGGGATGACTGTTTGAACGTTGCGCTCTAAATTGTATCAATTAGCTCCACTCGGCATATTAATGTCGTGATTGACAGCTCGCAAGGGGTGTAGTTGTACCTGGTAAATCGGAACACTGCTGGCGTTGTACTGGTCATTGCTCTCAGTATAAACAAGCTCAGTTGCGATATTGTAGCGTCTGCTCCCATGAGGACTCGACGGAGCAGGGGAAGGGGGTAGATTGTGGCCCTCGGCATCAACGCGAGGGAATCCCTTTTTCAACGCACTGGACGGGTCCGACATCGCTGCGGGGACGAAAAGGTGGAGGGAGGGGGAAAGAAACGTGAGAAGGAGAAGGGATCCGGACCAGGGCTGGGATAAGGAGGAATCGAGTTTCTCGGAGCAATCCCCAGAAGATGCACAGGCAATCAAGGAACAGAAATATGTACAGCGTCAGAGGAAGTTGGTTGTGTCAATTGATATTTTGCCCCAAAGAGTCATTCTCACCGATGTCGAAACCTCATGGTTGGAATTTAGTCATACCCGCCCACAGCTACTGATTGGCTACCCGGCAAAGGGAGATGTCGTCATCGCAGCTAGACCCGATAGGGACAGACACCTAAGGCATCCATAGACATGGAGTCTAGAATACTACTAAGTGGTCTTTAGCGGGAGACAGGGCTTTTTCTTCTATATACAAGACATTATTGGAGTATTCACACCCTCAATTCAAATCTGCCGTCAATCTTCATAATGCACCAGATTTGGAAAATCGCGCCACCCGTACTCCCTCGCCGTACGCCTTCCGCACAGTGCTCGCTGGCACGAAACAAGAAACAGTGAGGCATGGTGATACTTTCTCACCGGCAGCAAAAAAACAACTAGTCTCATAAGGAGGATTCCCCGCAACGGTCGCAAGCATCGCACACGTCGTCCATTACAACCCAGTAATGACAGGAACCCAATAATGACAGGGTAACGCCTGCTCGGAGAATCAAAGTCAATGAAAAACAGTCAAACACATTATTACCATGTCCACTCTGATAAGAAATATTGGAACAAATCAGAACCAGATATGTTATACAGCCACAAAACCCGCTTAAGCTGCCATTTCGCCGAAGCTACCGTTGATACCGAAGAATTGAAACCTGGAAGGGAGTTGGTGAGCAAATTAAGGTTCCTGTAGGAGGAGGTCGACGTACCAGTCTTCCACGTTTAGGGTGGTTGGAGCCGTTGGGCCACTGCGAGAGCTACTGCTCCAGTTATCGTCTTGGCTTGCATGATCCATTGCTGCACTAGCAACAGTAGCATCTGTTCCTTGGATTGGCCATGGTTGCTGAGGATCTATTCCATACATTTGTTGCGGTTGTTGTCCTTGCAGACCAATTCCACCAGGCATACCCGACAAAATCTCAGGGCTTCCCTGCGCGCCAGACAGAGAACCCCGGGGCGGTATTTGTTGGGGAACCATAGACCGCTGATCCAAGCCATGAGCTTGTAGTTGTGATTGCATTTGAAGCTGCGGATCAACAGCCGCACTTTGAGGAGAGGTAAGCTCTGGGAATATGGCGGTGCCATCAGGGAACAGCTGGTCTGGCTGGAAGTTCTCCCAGAGCGAGGGTGAAAGGTTAGGTGAAGTACGCGTAACAAGGAACAAATCAGGAGGTGTCGCCGGCAGGGAGAATTGATTACCGAATGGGGTTGTCGGTCGCGTATTTGCACGTGAGTTGCCAGTTCCAGGGAGGTGTTCATTAGGAGCAGTAGGGGATCCATGGGGGAGAGGCAAGGTTGACTGGCCCAGCTCCCTAGAGGGGGTAGCTGCCGGTGTCTGGGGGCGAGATCGCTCATATGAGACTGGAGGGGTGGGTCCTCCGTTAGGCAGAGAAAGGTCCATATCATCGAACTTGCGCTTGGGAGGGTCCGGCCTTCTCGCGGATATGTGTGTGTTTGATTGACTCGAATCGTGCTTATGTCGTTGATGCCGTCTTCCTGCAGCCTTCTGGAGACGCTCTTCCAGGACCTTGTTGCCCAAGATGGACTCGAACAAGGTGTGCACCATCTTTGCCACAAGCCAAACCTTGGACACATCCTTGAGCGCCTGAATGCAAATGTTGATCCTCTCCTGGCAGGTGGCAACCACCGAAGGCACAGATGAGCGCATCTGGTAGACGTGCATGATCAAAGCTGAGAAAAGACTATAGACACTATTTATCTGTTAGCATGGAACAAGTAAATAGGTATGTCATAAAGCTCAACATACATGAAGGCCGGTGTGTAACGGATCTCGTCGTGCGTCTGCAGGTTCTCGACGATCGAAGTAATCATTCCAGCAGCCTGGAAGGCAATGGTGCGTGACGGATACGCCATCTCTTCGACACGATAGCTGCTCGGAACTGATGATGCCGGTGGCATGTGGGCTCGATGTAGCAAGCAAAGTGTGGTGCTAGTTATTATTAGTGGCTTGGTGTATGAAATTATATCATAACTACTTACTAGTAATTCGCGTGAAGAAGAGCGGCCCAGAAGTGATGTCGTTGTCGCTGCCAGCAAACCTCCTTGGGGCAGTTTTGAAGCCAATCTGCAAGTGCCATATCCGAATGGGTCAGATCCATCGCATTCATACGCCGGGATTTTGACGCCACTGAATACTGCTGCGATAGAACTAAGCCCATGATTTCGCAGAGCTTGACATATTGCAAGAAAAATTGCACGTGGACAGGGTCTGGTGGATCCTCGGCAACCATATCAATCTCATCTTCGACAAAATCATCCTCAGTCAACATCCCGACATCTGCGTCGTCTATGTTGATACCGATTGGGCGTCCTAAAGCCACAGCTACAGATCGATCTCGGGTGAAGAGAGTCCACCAGATCCGCTTCCATAACCGCTTGTCAGGCTTGCTGAGTTGTGAGGATTCCACGCTAATACCGGGTCAGTTAACTCTGCAGTGTTAATGATGTCTGCGAACTAATCTTACCTGCGGTGCATACCGGACCCCTGGGCAACAACCATTGCCACTCTTGTCCAGTAGAAAACATTCTTTGTAACATCTGCGGCATGTCAGCAAATTAAGAACCCAAATCCAACTATCACACCCACCTTCAGGACCCTCCCAGTACCAGCCCAGGAGCACCAATGCTTGAACAATGGTGACTCGGTCGTCTTCATAATTGGCGTCGTATAGAGCTTTCGCTCGCTTGTAGAATGTCATAGCTGCCGGGGTGGTCGAGCCATTGGCATCCATAAGTTGGTTGTTGGTGCAAACCCTCGAGCCGGCTAGGAGGATGGCCTGCAAGAGAAGCAGAGATGGGGGGTTTTTAGGATCTCGATACTGGCGCATAAAACGGCTGCGATTGACGATGGGTACAACGGGTGCGACCCATTTGAAGTAGGCATCGACTAACTCGTCACACAAGGGTTTCGGTGGGAGTAAGAAAGCTCCACGCTGATGAAGGATGTCTAATTCGAGGTTGTCCAAGTCGGTGATCCTCGCACGGGACCCCCGGATGTTAGGAGGTAGCGGGTAATGCACAACGTCAGTCGTCCCATGTCGGTCCTGAACCAGCAGCGAAAGATTCGACGACTCGCCCAGATATGCTACCCTTCCAGCTTCCTTGATCGGTGCGCGGGCAAATTTCGGCTTCATAAACTGAGCGTACGTTGCATTTTGGGAGGCTTGCTCGGCGGCTTGGCTATCCGTAAGTGCGGTCACAGGCATACCGTCGACGGCCATGGCATTGTTCTGATAACCAAACGCATCTTTGCCGGGTATCGGTACGGACTCTTCGCGTTTCTCCTGGCTCTGTGATTTATCATCCGTGTCGTCGTTACTCCTGATGAGACGAAATAACAGTGGTTAGTTGGTGGTGGGTATAAGGGGCTTGGGTGTTGTCGTCAACATACTCGCCAGCCTCCTTCGGCTTGGTTTGGTTCTTTTTGCGTTTAGGCGTGGGAATCCTGCATTCGATAGAAAAGGCTACACAGTTGGTGCAAGGTACACCTAAGCTGGCAGCATCGCAACGAACCTAGTCATCGAGGGAGATGTGGTTAGCTAGCTTCTTGGATAGGGGAAGGGAGGGAGGGCGTCCCCGGTCGCAGCCGGATAGGGCGAAACTCACTTTTCGCGCATGGCAGGTCTTCACGATAGAGCGAAAAAAAAAACCGAGGGTCAGTCAAGATTCATAAATGAAACATCAGGGATGCCTCCATCCAGCACTCGACAGTGACACCCGCAAACTGCAAGCATCACCAATGGGCCGAGGTGCCGAGGCTGCAAAAGCTTCGCGTCACCCTGTCAGGAACAAGTTGACCTACCTCGCAAGCACGCGACGCACGTTGTCTATATAAAAAAGGGTCAGACAAACTATAACCTCTCAATGTTTTCTTAGGGTTTTCCCCGCCAGCAAATTTCGTGTCGCGTTCCAGGGGCAGTCAGCACTGGTCTTTTCAGTGCCAATGCTCACCCAACCCCGCGCTCAAGAAAAGCTCAACAGCGCCAGATACGACGGAAAGGGATATCAAAACTCACCTTCTGAAACTCATCTGTCCGTTTGATCCGGTGCGTACAGCTATTCCCGATGTTCCCGTTGAGCCCGCTGTGCTGGGAGTCGGGCTGGGTCTGGGGGCTAATGGATCTATGATTCTTTCGCCTACCGATGTGCTCATTGCCAAAAGGTATCCATGCAGAGAGAATCGCGACGATAGGAGAGGCGCGGGGGAGGAATATTTAGGGAAATTGGCGGGAATTCCCAGTCAAGGTGAGTCGGGGGGGGGGGCGGTAATATGGGAATCAGTGGGGGAGTCGGAAGGAAGAAGCGAACGACCGAGTCGCGACGGTCAAAGGACTCGAAACAGAAGGCGAAAGTGTAAAATAATAAGAGAGGAGCGATAAATGCAGGGAAGTGATGAAACCTCAGGAAGGGGCTCTGGTGCGTTTAGGTTGGATTGGATTGGGGATAGGCTGTTACAGGAAAGAAAAGGTGTTGCTGCAGCCTATGGCCCAAGAGGAGAAAATATGGGGGTGGGCGGGACTGCCCAGTGTGTCCAGGACTCCAGTGCCAGCACCTGCTCAACTCAAGTTGTCACGAACCGGACGCCACCCGACCGTGGATGGCCTGTCAGCAGTCAGGTTGATGCAGGCGACGATGCCGATGGAGGGGAGTGACAGAGAATATTCCGAAGCAAACCAGGCTGCAGGGAATATTAATGCGCGCACGAATGGCTGATGAGATGGATGTTCTGGGGGGGAAACCAGAAATAACGAGAATAACGATAATAAATAACGCTAATCCGGAGGCTAAGATAATACGGATGACTCCTCCTCGAGATGAGTTGCGAAAAGAGGCAGAAATGGTGGGGAGTGGCAAGGAAGACGTCTAATAATAAGACACTTGAGGAGAGATCCAGACTTCAACTTCCAGGGTTTGTGTGGAGAAGCTGCCTTGACATTATAAAGCAGTAAGTCCCCTTGAGTCCTCGAGTCTTAGTTTATGCAGGCGGCGCGACGGAGTATTCCTTCGCGATCCGAACAGACAAGAATTGGGAGATCGCTGATGGTTAGAGCGTCCACGGTCCGGAATACGTGCTCCTAGCCCTGCACCGATTCTCCCCTGAATTTAATCCTAAATGATAATCAGCCAGCATTCCCGGTGTCAATTCTTGTCAATTCTTACCTAGTATCGTCCCCAGTGGCCAGAGCTGAAGCTTCTCTAGTCTATATCCTCCACAAGCAGTGGACCCTCCATTCAGCCTACTCCATACTTCCATTCCCAATTTGCAAGGGTTGGGAGTCTGAGGAGTTAGCCGACTGACTATACTCCTCCATATCCGGGGTGTTTCAAGGACCAGGCGAATTCCGGTGGCTGAGGACAACGACACGAGAACCCGTGAATTCTTTTTCTAGAAACCAATGCTGTTGGAGAACCCGCGCACCGCCACGGAGAACGTTCATCAAACCATCGGAGGGGATAGGCTATCGGCATCTATCCATCCGTCTCTCAAACGACGGCTCTATGATCTGCAACACATCGGGACTAGATTGGGAGTGGAAAATTGAAATGGAAGGCCGTGACACCCTTGCCCTGCCTGGTCATGGCTACGAGATTCGAGTTGTCGCTTGGACGGAGGACTATACGCTGAAGCCTGACAGGGATGCATCATGCCAGAGAGAGCCAGAGGCAAGGCTAATTTGCTAAGGGTTTGAAGTGTACCACAGTCCGACTTGACTGCGGGGATTCGTACTGATTCATGACTCTGTACTGATTCATGGCTCTGGCTCGTCCTTGTAGGACTCTAGGAGACCAACGGTCCGTTGCTACAAAGATTATCGAGATGGAACAAGACGGACGAGTGCCGGGATCCACCCTGATCCGTCATCTCGATTAGTAGGCTGCTGTTCGCCCCTCCGGGTGCTGCTCATCTTGTTTCCTCAGTGCAGGGTTCATAGCCGGAGTACGTAGCCATAAACCCCGACCCCTACACCTTCACCGTTGACGGGAGTCGGGAGTCCGGAGTCTATGCTTTAAGGTTCTCTTTGCGCTCAGGCTACACGGGAAGACACAAGTTCGTGAGCACGAGCCCTGTATATGGCATGATCAGCGCAGTTTGCTCCCTCCTTGCTGTGAGGGACGTCCCGACAATCTGACAGGCTTCCAGCAAAGTTCAGGAGGAGTCTTCAGAGTCTGCCTTGTTAGCCATAATGATACTGCCAAGGGAACTGAGTCAAAAACCAATCAGAATTTCAGGCTCGCAATCCCTTCCATATTAGGCGCAAATTCCCCGCATATGCACTCCATGCATGGTAACATGGTTCAAAACGTTGGTTCAAGGGTTGGGCTAAGAAGATAGTTGTAGCCCGTTCAGCCTGTTCCTGGGTCCTTTCCCGGAGGAGGGGTGCTGGCGACTTTGCAAGGAGGCAAGAGTGCACCATCCACTCACAGCGGTCCGTCAGACTCGCGATACAAACCGATCTCAGCCTAGTCAGGAAACGAGAGCACGAGGTTAGCAGGTGGCCTGGACAGTGGAGCCTCACCCAAATGAACCTAGCGTCATCAGTCCTCGTGATACCTCGGCTATTTTTGCTGCATATTATCGAGCTTGAGAAAACACAACCCGGAAAAAAGAAAAGTTTATTTTGATGCTAAGACAGTCAGCAGAGAGAATGATAATAATTGCACACGCTGGCATCAAGACGGAGCCACGTGAGCAGGCGATAATATAGGGGAGGCCTCTTTTCAACTTTGCCAAGCCTATAATTTATTGGTTGAAACCAACTTGCATAACATGACCTTTCCTATTTCGGCTTTTAGGGCTTACATTTTAGGGTATCATTATTCTTCCTACAGGGGCCATGAGTAGTCCAGCCCTAGCCCCAAGACCTTGGAGGTTGGGACAAACAACCAGGCTTCACGGAGCCGGAATATCGGTGGAGTTGAATTATTATTATAAACAAATTATCTATCTATATCACACACGTTAGATGTATATTTCATGAGGCCAGCAACGGGTTGGAGGCGCTTCCGCGCCAGTCCCCGGGTCCATAGACCTCCTCATCCTTCATCCTCAACGCCATTGGGAATACTTTTATGCTCCTCGAAGACCGTCCCATTGATAGCATCGGAAATGGAAGCCGTCACTGCGCCAGCGCGAGGTCCGAAATCAACACCCCAAATGAACACCTCGCTGAGAAACTCGAGTACAGCAACAAATGTGCACAAGAAACTAGCAATACAAAAATGGCTAATGGTGGTGCCGATATCGAGCCAGGAACCCTCGTCCCGGACCATATAGAAAAAGTTCAACGTCATGACATCGGAGATGGACATCACCACCATGAATAGAGCACTGGGGGCTACCTCCAGGCGGCGGTTGAGAATACCCAGATTGGCGCTGATAATTGCAAACGGGATGAGAAGCTTGAGGATCAATAAGCCGCCCTGGGTAAAGGGATTGAACACCGGGATGAGTCGGTTAACACTGTCGAGGGAGAATGAGGATATCGATGCGATGTTCCCGGTGCTGAAAAAGGCTGATTGTAGAAGGAAAAAGAAGAACAGCGCTACGCGAGCATCTGAGACACTAAGTGCGCGGAATCGGTATGTTTCACCCTCCACAATCGTGGTGGCGGTTGTGCTTGCGTTTTTAGGTGGCGCAGACGTCTCCTGCGCCTGCTTGGCAACAGGTTTCGCGGTATAGACGTACGTAGCGTGCTCTAACCGGACCCAGGCAATCAGGGTCATGCAGAACACGAAGTAAAACAGACCCTCATATGAGATAGTGAGGATTATGAAGGTTGGTGAAAAGGTCAGGAAGAGGATCATTAGACGATGCAGGTAGTGGCTATTGGGATACAGTCGGTGGCCAAACGGTAATAAAAGTGAAGTAGCTGATACATGATATTAGTTTACCTGTCACAAAACGTGTAAAGGAGCAAGATGAAGAAGGGATGGCCGCGTTAGTTACGTACCTAGAACACCCAAGCCGACTACCTGATTTCCCAACGGAAGACCCTGCTTTGCATTGAGAGAGGCAGCACTCGACCTTGTAATGATCAGCGCCAGTATGACCATACCAAGCTATCATATGTTAGCACATATTTACTAGTAGCATGCAACAGCGTGGCCGTGTTTCGCTAGAAAGTATGACTAGTTTGAGAAGATCTTCTGTACCTGCATTCCCATGATTATTCGCGAACCCTTTCTAGACACTGCTGTGGGTTGGGGGCTAGGCCCAAGGATGTCATCTTCAAATAGTAGATATAGCACTCCAGTGAGAAACATGAATGCTGCACCATATGTTCTGTAGCAATAAATGAGACAAGCACAATTGTCAAAGACCGAGGACACACTTACATCGTGGTAACATCTTCAACCTTGTTGGCAGGCAACAAAGTAAAAGTACTCATGAGAAGACAGCCAACAGCCCATGTGCAGCAAAGTCCAGCATGCTTTCTCAAAAATCCACACCCGTAAAACAGAGGCCAAAATGCCCCTAAAATAAAGCAGAGAGTGTAAATTTCTCTCTGGAAATAAGAATGCACCTATACCATTTGCCGTGTAAGTCCTTGTTCCCAATATAGAAAGAGTATGTATGACCTACCAGTGCTTCTAACACACCCACGAACATCAACAGCTGAAATCCAAATGAGAAATGATCACCCACTGAGCGCACATGGCCCAGAAGTATCTCACGCCCAGCAGAGAAGGCTTTTCTCCGGGAGAAGACTTCCTCCCAGAAGAATACCGGAAAGAGACCATAAAAGTAATACCTCCAAGAAGAACTCTGGTACCAGAAGACCGAAAACAGCGCCACCAGAATCGACGAAAAGAAAATTGTGCTAGTTGTCGTTCTATCTGATTTTGAATTACCATGTAGGACATGGAGGTGAATGACTGTAGTCAAAGCATATGCAATCCACCCTAAGTATCCGAAAGTGACAATAGTCCTCAAAAAGAGCCAGTCGTACGTCTGAAGATAGCGGAGCCCTTCCAAGGCTGTTATGAACAGAGCCGCGGATTTTTCGATCGCATCTTCGTAGGAACCAGCGTTAATCAGTTCCTTGATTATTGCGAGATGCTGCTCCGTCGAATTCTCGCCATTGGATGCGAGAGATTCAAACGGTTGATATCGGATCAGCTCAGCCTTCTTGTGCTCTTCCTTAACATGATACATTTCCAGGATCTGCTGCGTATTGGCAAAAGCAGCCAAGGCTTTCTCCTCGGGAGTACCATCGATATAATCCAGAGGAAGCTGGCCCACAGAGTTAGTGGGAAAATCAAGGCCAACCAAGTACGCCATAAGAGCAGCAACATCAGCCTGTGCGACATCGTTTCTTTGAACCTTGTCCAGGTGCCACTTAGAAGATACGCCATCCTCATGGCCTGAAAGAGCGCCACGCTTGGGTTGTCTTGGGCCCGCGACACCAGAACCCCAGGCAACCAGAGGTGTTCGAGTGTTATCAGGATGACCATCTCCGTGGCTGCCCCAATCGCTCATGCCATGATCTGCGGTGAACACAAATGCTGTCTTACCGTCGCCATAGAAGTTCTCCACAAGCTGTGAGATCTCTTTGACTCCCTCATCAACTAGCTTGATGTTGCGTAGGTATTCCTTTGAATAAGGACGGAACCCATGGCCCGTAGTATCCAATCCAAGAAGATGCAAAAAGAACACAGTCTTATCCTCGCGCAACTTTGCGTCCAGCTCTGGGTTACTCTTGGCCGATGCAAAGAGCTCCTTCACCTTGTCGAATACCCAAATATCGAGGGCCGTTGCGTCACTTGTAAAGTCTTCCGCTTCTTCCCCGTATGTATCCGCATCGATCCTTCCCGGAACGGCACCTTCTTTGAACATCAGAAGGATATCAGGACTTCCCCAGCTCCACGTATGTCTACTCCGGTTGAAGACACTGTCGAAATTGACGGGGTTCAACTTCCATCCTGTCATAACAGCCGAGACATCCTCGTACAGTCCAGCGATTAAAGCAACATGACCAGGGCGCGATTCGGTTGGGACTCGAGTATGGGAAATTCCGAAAGTGCCGTGGGACAACACGCGGGATCGAATGAAAGGAGCTAGGTGAATTAGGTCATCCCCCTCCTGATCCTTAGGAAGGTCTGGATCGGGTGATAACTCGAAAGCCTTGTCTGCCCGCAATCCGTCGGCGACAAACAAGACGAGGCGTTTCGCTGGGGCCTCAGCACGGGGCTCTCGCTCCACGCGGAAGGATCCCATTCCGCTCACGATCGGACTGACGAAGTAGATATCGAAAATCGAGTAGGCGTATATAAGGTGAAATATAACCGCGAGGGTGAGAAACCCAGTGCGACCGAGACGCGCCATGATTCCGGTTTCCAGTATCCGCGAGCGGGAATGGGCCAAAAGAGTGAAGAGATCAATCCGCAGGACAGCGAGGGTTCAAAAGCCCAATTAACGAGAGTAAAGGAAAGAAAAGAAGAAGAGGGGGAGAATGCGGTCGTGATGGCACGAGACGACACCGACTCCTCAAGTGCATAAGCTGGCCTTGTTCTTTCGACCAGATGGCACTTTTCCCCAAGGTCGACGAGCTTCGGGGAACTTGGGGGTCGACTGGCGTTTCGACCAATCGGACACGCGAGATTCACCACGGAGTGCATCCACTTAGAAGCTTAACAATACCTAAGCAAAACAGTCTTCTACTTACTACTATGGCACGAAGTACGGATTATAAAAGTGCGACTCAATAATAGTACCTTGTTGGTATAAGGACGGCGTTGGACCAGATAGCACCTACGCTAGGTCGTTCATTCTCCAAAATGATTCCACACTATAACTGGGCAGACAGCAAGCAGGCCCCAATCTGCCAAAACTGATATGCAAGAACGCCTATTCATCCTTCCTAACTCCTGGCAATGCAAATTATACTGCTAAAATACTCCAGGCCGGCTTGTCCAACTCTTATACCAAAACGTAGAGCAAGCAAAAATGCATCACATACCCTGGCTTGACCGTCGCTTTGTGAGCGCATCAATGACTCGCGTGTAGAACTTGGAAGCCTGTTGACGGACAAAGGTGATATCCACAGTGAGATACTCGGGGAGAATATCAACTAATTCCCGATCTCGGTTCGCATCCAGGAGAGGAATGTACTGGAATTCTGCTGTCTCGAAGTTCGCGGACGATACATGAGGAACAACAAGCTTAAAATGAAGGGCTATCGCAGAGTTAGCATATATCGTAGCCGGGGGGGAAGGCAGCACTTACTCCCATTGCCACCTGTTTGAATACAATCATATAGACTGTCTAGGTCCCTCTTTTTCACATCAAGGATGATAAGACCCGTCAGATCGCTATAAAGCTCCTCCTTTAGCTGAGCAAATTGTGCTGCCTGCGCAGCTTCAGCAGTCACAGCAGCAGTCGCTCGATTGGCACCACCACCTTTGATTGCACTGCCAGGAACTTTAAATGCGGCCTGTTCGAGTGTGGCGGACGTGTTGCGTGCAGCAGCAAGCTTTGTTTGCAGGGCCTTAACTTCAGACTGGGCTGCAGAGAGTTGGGCCGCCGACTGCTCGGCTTCCGACGTAATTTTTGCTACTTCCGCGTCTCGCTCACGCAGCTCCTTCTGGAGCGAGCGGCTTTTTTGGCCCAAAGCCTTTTGCGTCTCCAGTTCGGCTTTCAAGGAGTCGATGAGGTTATTCGACGCTGAGATGGGATTTAGTAAATACTAGAGGGTAGTTATAACACTGAGTTTAACATACCGGTTGTCATTGATTCGCACTGCTTCTTTAGCTTTTCCATGTTAGCGTTGGCTTCAATGATCCCTATATCCTTCAGATTGCGATATCGATTTTCTAGAGTATCGTATTTCTTGGTCAGGTCACCAAGTCTGCGCCGCAACTCAGGATCGCTGCCTGGCTTTTCATCTTCTCCCTCGGCCTTTCTCTTCGACGGAGAGCTTTGCGGCGCACGCAGAGAAGATTGTCTTCGCTTCGCTGGGGACACTGACATTGGCGTTGGAGCTTCCTCCTGGATGATGGTTTCCTCAATAACCTCCTGCACAGTGTTTTCAGCCGTCACAGACTTTTGTCGCCTTCGGCCACTTTGGGGTTGCTTCTCGGGTTTTTCAATCGTTTTTTGATGTCGCGTACCCGTTGGAGTATACTGAAATTCGCCATCGGTTTCGACTTGTCTCTGCGCGCTAGCCTTCTTCCTACCGCGAGCGGTCGCCCCTTCCCTTGTAGCTTTCGTGGGCTTTGCTATCTGCGCAGTATTGTCAGGCACACCATTCTCATCGCCGCCATCCGTTTCCTGTGCAGCGGTATCGTGTTCAACGCGCGCGGGCTCTTCCTGATCTTCCCTCTCGTCCTGTGCTATCTGGCCAGAGTTCCTTCGTCCCTTTGGGCGCCCCCTTCTCGTTGTTCTTCTCGTAACGGGTTTAGTCTCCTGAGGTTCCGGGGCTTCAGCCTCAGCAATCTGCTTCATTTCCGCGGACTTCGATCGAGGTCTCCCTCTTGACTTCTTCGTTGGGCGCTCATCGTGGTTCTGAGCGTGGTTGGCACCGGATTGCATTACATCTTCGTCGTCCGATCCCATTAAGCCAGAAAGTCTGGTGATGGCTTTTCTTTTAGGCATTGGAAGCTGCTATATGATGCGATATAAGATTAAAGCAGACTATAAATTCAGAGTGCGGGTTCATACACCAAGAAGAAGAACGCGACGAATGGCGGAGCTTTGGCGCGTGCCTTCATAACACCAGAGCATGTGACGCTCCTGGCCGAGCCACAGTTCCAGCCGAACCGGGGAGCGCCACACCTGCTCTCGCCGAGGAGCCTGACCGACGCTTCCTCTAGACCGCATCGCGTGCTGGGTTTCGGAACATTCTCGCTGCTAGATTTGGGAGTTCGACTTGAAACCTACTTCTTTCTGTTGATATAGGACTATTACATCCCAGTTTAATATCCCGGTTCAATCATCCGCTTGGCGACAACTCAACCCCAACCGAGCCAAACGAGTTCCTTCATCATGGCTTCAGCGCGCGGCCCACGATGGCAGCAGTTTTTGCAAGAGCTGGTCATGGTTGCAGGCACTGTGAGTTCAAAGTCTCCTTGTTTGTAGCCCATACTAATAACTTTCATGTAGTCTGCCTCCGCATACTTCCTGATCCGCCATCTCCTCTCTCGCCTCGATATCGACCCAGAAAGCCAGAAGAAAGAGGAACAGAAACGTAAATCAGCCGCAATTCTGCGGAAATTGGACGGGGTTGATGAATCAGATGGTGCCACATCAGAAAAAGGAGGGAAAAGAACACGGCCAAAGCGAGGCGATCTTGTTCTCAACCAGTACGAACAAGCAATTGCGATGGACGTCGTCGCTCCAGATGACATTTCTGTGTCTTTTGAGGATATAGGTGGTCTGGAAGATATCATTGAGGAACTGAAAGAGTCCGTGATATATCCCTTGACGATGCCTCATCTTTACGCGTCTACATCTTCCCTTCTCACAGCGCCTTCTGGGGTTCTGCTATACGGTCCTCCCGGTTGTGGTAAAACCATGCTTGCAAAAGCGCTTGCTCATGAAAGTGGTGCCTGCTTCATAAATCTCCACATATCTACATTGACAGAGAAGTGGTACGGTGACTCAAATAAACTGGTCAATGCAGTCTTTTCTTTGGCCAGGAAACTACAACCTTCGATCGTCTTCATCGACGAGATTGACGCTGTACTCGGTACCAGGCGGAGTGGTGAGCACGAGGCGAGCGGTATGGTAAAAGCAGAGTTCATGACACATTGGGACGGATTAACATCAGCAAATTCTTCGGGCGAGCCCCAGCGGATCGTCGTTTTGGGAGCTACGAACCGAATGCAGGATATTGACGATGCTATTCTCCGGCGCATGCCTAAAAAATTTCCCGTGACACTGCCGCCAGCCGCGCAGCGACTCGGAATCCTGAGCCTCGTACTAAAAGACACGAAGATTGACCGCCAAAATTTCGACCTACACTATCTAGTCAAAATGATGGCAGGCATGTCTGGTAGTGATATCAAGGAAGCTTGCCGTGACGCCGCAATGGCTCCAGTCCGGGAGTTGATTCGACAGAAGAAGGCACAGGGTACGCAAATTAGCGCTGTCGATCCAGATGAGGTCCGTGGCCTCCGAACTGAGGACTTCTTTTCCCGTGCTGGCAGTGTCAGAGTCATTCCACCCCCCACGCAGAATCCTACTTCTTCAAGCAAAGCGAATTCTGAAAAAGAGTGGAGTACGGAAGATGAAGCAGCCTCTGAGGGTGGCACGCAGCCGCCCACCGAGATGGTTGAGCCGCCTGAATGATGAACTGTTCCGTCGCTGGCCTGTGTATATAGTAGCTAGGGAACTGGCGTTTCATGTGCTTTAATCTTGCTTGGATACGACATCTCAACGATCGATGTGACCTCTATTAATACCCCAATGGCAGGCCGTACTCCATTGATCTCTTGTATACAAGACTACCTTACTCTTCTTCAATACCAACCTAGAGTGTCTGATATGTCATATTCTGAATGAATCTTAGTCATTGCGGAGTTCTCCGTGTGTATTGGATTGTTTTAATCCACTGCGCGATAGGCGCGGTTAGTACAGGCACAACGTGAAGGAGACTAACAAGGGTCTTGCATTTATCGTATACTGTCAAGCGACTCGACGAGTCATCTGCTCAGCATTTACTCCGTGGTAGCCAACTCAAAACAACCTAACTTGATCATGATCTCGCTACTTAATGAAGAACTGAGTGCGGGCCACTGACGTCCTGTGCTGTATCGTACCGTATAGTACCGGTGACAACAGATTGACAACTCGGACATTGTTTTAAAATCCATAAGGCTGAAGCAAAGAATGAACGAGATAATATTCCACAGAAACATTCAACAGTTGATAATTCACTGAGATTGTCGCAATCTGTTAACATTGCCTAACGGGTTGTCAGCTTCGAAACGCGGCCCCCCGCTGAAGCGAAACGAAGCTGGGAGTCGTCATCATCCCTCAGGGACTCTTAGTCCCGCTCTCCCCAACCTTCACTACTCTGCAACTGCAAGGCCAACTCCCCTCGAGGTTTCCGAGACGCCCTTATCTTTCGCCTGGAAATCATCAGCGTTCAAGCCCTTTCCATCCCGTTCCGCAGGACGCAACAACCCGACCCTCCGCCCTGCCGACACGCTCGTCGGGCGGAATCCAAGCCAATAAGGACACGGATGCGATACAGACGCCGCCGCATGCCGAATGGTCTATCATAGGGGCGTCCGATGGCAAACTGTGCCCCGGTGGTCTCCAACGCAGCGTTAAACACCTCTCCGGAGAGCGAAAGGCATCCGCCTCTTTTCGTAGGCGTCCCTCCATCCCCTA
The DNA here is from genome assembly GCA_027569075.1 of Aspergillus asperescens. Classification (NCBI taxonomy): domain Eukaryota; kingdom Fungi; phylum Ascomycota; class Eurotiomycetes; order Eurotiales; family Aspergillaceae; genus Aspergillus; species Aspergillus asperescens. Next base: position 118,215 of record JAPDEH010000056.1, on the reverse strand, counting down.
TCGCCAGGGATGAGTTCCAGAAGCGGCTCTGCCGATACCTTCACTCAACAATCCAATTCCACAGTCCGACCCCGTCGTTTGATCTCGTTTACAGACGACTATGGAGATAACAATAGACGGCAGCCTTCGTCCACGGGGCTCTCTACGATGCGCTCCAGCGAATTGCCTACCCTCCGCTCGCGTGGCGCGACACCCTCACCTCGACCGTCTCGAACCGTTTCCCCCATCCCAATGGGTCATCCTTCGCGAGTCACGCAACCACCTGGCAGCGGCTCCCGACCCGGAAACTCATTAGGTGGGTTATACCCCAATGGAAAACACCAAGATCCGTTTGCTGAGTCGTCGCGGGCTGCTGTAGACTTTCTAGACGCATCTTGGTCATCGTTGCAAGGCATAGCATCCTCGCTTCTAGGAAGTGATATCGCACGACCGGCTCCGAACGGAGCGCCACGATCTCATGCCAGGAAACCGTCGCGACCTGATTACTTCACTGGGATTCAACCACGAACACCGTCAGCTTCCACATGGGGGCCCTCTATGCCAACAACACCGGAGATCGGAGCCGGAACTCAAGAAGAAAGGCGAGCGATGGTCCAGGCGAAGAAAATGGAGGCATTGTTACTAGCGGACACAGATCCGAGCTGCAATCCTATTTCTCGGCACAAACGGCGCGATTCTAGTGACCATCTAGCTCAACCAGGGAATAATACGGATCTAGATGAGGAGGCGCTAGTTTATGTACATCAAGTTCAACCCGCAGACAGCACCACCGGTGTCACAATACGGTACGGTTGTCAAGCAGCAATATTTCGGAAGGCAAACGGATTTTGGCCTAGCGATAACATCCAAGGTCGAAAAGCTGTTCTCCTGCCGGTTGATTGTTGTTCAGTCAAGGGCCGACCTATCCATCCCCTGGAAGAGACCGATCTTTTGCAGGAGACCCCCAGTCGTCGGTCTATAGAAGACACGAGCGGGAGTTCGATCGTCCCAGAATCTTCACCTAACACTTCAACATTCCCAAGCGGCTTTGAACAGACTAATGCCGAACCGGAAGCTGAGAGTGACCAGGTATGGAAACACGAGTCCTGGGTACAAATTGACGGCTTTCCTGCGCCCGTGGAGATCGGTCGCGTTCCTCGGCGCGCGCTGGGCTTCTTTCCCCGCAGTAGACGAAAATCACTCTGTTATAGCGATTCTGAGCCTGTGCGAGGCCGCGAGCAGACACCAAACATTTCGTCAGCTTCTTCGCCTGTTCAGCCAGCTTCACCGCATAATGACTATCGACATGATCGACTCGACGTTGGCTCGCCAGGGTCACGCATTCCGGGCAGATCCAAGCCGGGTGGTCGGCACAAACGCCAGCGAAGTGGCCTCGAGTTTTCAGGAACCGGTGTTGGCACCCTCGACCGCAGTACTAATCTACCCGGACCAGCCATGGATGGACTTAGCAAGTTCTTCGCCCAGCATCTGCCGACCTTAGCACCAAAACAAGCTCCACCGAATTTTGAGAGCCTCAGCGAGAATTCGTCGACGGTACCCTCCAGCAATTCCACAAGCCTCGATAGTATAGGTGGTGCTGTTGAAGGGTGGGTTAGAAAGATGACTGCTCGAGCAAAGTCCAGCATCAGCGATCTACAACAAGGAGTACCAAACTCCCAAGATCATGGTCTGCCTCAGGAAAGACAGAGGGACTTCAGCGATCTCATAGAGCTTGATGATGGCGTGGAGTCACGGACTTCGTCCGGTCTGCTCGCAGGGCCAAGCTGGAAGGCGGATTTCAATCGATCCAGCTCCAGCCTTGTCAACGGAGCGAAGCTAAAGGGGCGATTCCCGAGCGCCTCACGTAGCACGAGCAGGTCTCGTACTGGACTCGACAGAGTCAAGGATGTTTGAAAATACTACGTCCTTATTATACGTCATGCACGACCGCCTTAATATGCTGTTTGATACCTTGCTTCCCGAGATCTAAACCGGTTTTGCGCTTCGAGCATAGCAAGGCGTGGCAGGATCCTGCTTTGGTTTCTATTTCTTCGATGTCAGGATATGCGCTTTCTGTGCTTCAAATTGTGTACCTAGACTATGACGGTCCATCCATCTCCGGATGCCTCAACCTTTTTGTTCCTGTGCAGCATAATCTTCGCGGTTATGATCCATCAAGGCCGCTGGTCGTGCCCATTGCTGAAGGCGTCTACACTGGCTAGAGTAATTCACTGTGTTTACCGTCAGTCAAGCTATTTCTGCGTTCTAAGCAGCAAACCATTAGACTACCATTCCGTCTCAGCAGGCAATCTACAGAGTATGTTGATCTAGAGAAATTGCTCCCCGCAGAAGGAACTAGCAGTAAGTCTCGCATCTCATCCACAACTTCTTCCACCTATAATCTACTTTCCGTCACAACCCCGGATGATCCCCAGTCTCTCGTCCCCTTCATTTCACCAAAGTCTGAACTCCTCATCAGGATGAGATTGTCCAGTAGCCACACTCTACTCATTTCGCTGTCTTTCCCCGCCGGAACCGAGTCAAGACTTAGCATAATTCAACTAGAACACACCAGCAACAATAGCATAAATACCCCTCGTGAATCACCATCCATCCCTACTTCGTCTCCGAACGAAGCAAAGGCAGAAACGGAGACATTGGAGATGCGGCATTGCCTCACACCTCTCCCCTGGTTAGCCCTCCTGGTTATTGGGAGCTTACCTCTCCCAGGCTCCGCATACGCATCAAACCCCAACCCGATAGTGACTCTACCTCCCAATGAGTCAAGGAATACAATTACCTTCATTGGTCGCTCTCTCCCCGAGTTCGATCAGGAGCTGCTTCTCCGAATTAAGTACGCGGGCCAACCAGTACGATTCACACTTTCTTCCTTAGAGACAATCTCTGCTTCCAATGACAGCGATTTGGGACCCATTCGCCATTCTTCGATGCAGAGGTCGGTGCTCTACAGTGCCTCGCAATACAGGAATGAGTGTCCTAGGTATGGATCTGATACGACGTCGCTCTTGGAGATTAGCTTGATCCAGTTGAGTGAGGATTGTCTCAATCTCAACGTCATCCGGCCGAAGAGGGAGTCTAGGGATGGGGAGTTATTGCTTGTTATGGTGTGGATACTAGGTGGTGGATGACAGCAGAGAGCAACGGCGGATCCAAGGTATGACCTGCAGCGAGACGATGGGGCAATCGGCGTTTAATAATGATCTTGACAGGTACATATCCCTACCCACTGCAGCCACACACATTTTAATCAAATACAGCAATCATGGAGTCAGGAAACGCCGTTGGTCCCCCTTGGAATGGCACAGACTGGCACCAACCGATGTATGACCAGATCGTGGACAAAGCAGGGTAGATTGCAGCGCATATAACCAAAACCACTGCTAACTAACGCAGATGCTTAACATCACCGGATACACTACAATGTCTCCGTGAGGTTCCTTTCGACTCACTCTACGTCGTGGCATACGAAGGGCTAGAATGGTTCGCGACTGTTGATGGCACATTCATCAAAGAGTATCCCCAGATGAGGATCACGCAGGGCCGACTCGGCGAGGTGCCTATCCTCCTAGGATCAAACACGGATCAAACACGGACGAAGGAGTCAGTTTCGGGACTTCGGGTGTTTAGTACTGATGAAGACTGCATTGCACAGCTTACGTGTATACCTCCCCTACTCACCCTCAGCAAGATAGCAATGAGATATTAACGTACTTCAGCATCGAATCGATGGGTTCTAACCACGGATCAAGCAACGGAACTCCTAACATACTACCCCGACGACCCTAGAGTCGGATCCCCCTACGGCTGGGGCAACGTCACCTGGCCAGAACTAGGCCTGATGTATAAACGGTACTCACCAATGGCGGGCGATATAACCATGGATGTGCCGCGGCGTCTCCTCGCGGAAACAATGGCCAAATATAAGGAACCCGTTTATTGCTACCGGTGGGATGTGCAAACCCTAACCACTGTTCTCGTTATAGATACCCTTCGTCTTCGCCAACCCAGTCCAAAACTTTTACAAAGCTAGGAGATGACCCTACTCGTCTGGGACTCGCGAATCTCGCCGCACGCATGTGGACGTCTTTTGTGCCAGATCTAGATCCGAATAGACACAGCTGTACGTCTACCTACAAGAAATTCAATGTTCCCTTTCTAACCCTAATCAGTATCCAATATCCCGCAATAGCCACGATACCCAGAGAAATCCAGCTCGACCTGAAGCAGACCTTTGAACTTCATCTTTCGTCTGCCCACAAATGAAAGCTGCATTGAGGATGATGGTTATCGAGTGGATGGTAATGGCCTATATCAATACCATTCCGCGGTAGAGGGTCTATTAGGACCGGACTGGCAGTCTCATCGACAAATTCGCCCAGCTGGTTCTCTCTTCAGAGACCCCTATGCAAAATATCGCTGTCTTAGTCTGCTGAATATCAAAAAAAAAAAAAAAAAAACAGGCATATCCCGCTGCGGTTTCCCACCGTACTCTTATTCCAGTCAAAATATGTTTGCATTCTGAAAACACTCTTCGGTGTATGTACGCTATACTCCAAAGAAGTAAGGAAAGGAGAGCAATGGAATGATTGAACGAAAACAAAATTACAACCTACGCCTCGACAATACTAACCACATCACCAACCTAAGCACCTTTCCCGTTGATCTTCTTCAACTCGACCTCGCTGCCGCCAAACAATCCATTGTCAGCATTCCAGGACCTGATTAGAAGAAAAAAAAAAGAGGGTGAAACGTACAACACAAGCCCCGAATCCGGGGGAATCAACCCCGGGAACCCCCTCTTGCCGTACCCATAATCACTAGATCATTTTCGTTTCGTGTCAATCAATGCGAGGTTTTTCTTCACAATCACCAACTAAAAGAAGGCTGACAAGCAGAGCGCTGCAGCACCTGGACATGACAACCTAAGATGTTGGGAACGTACCTTGAAATCGTCAAAATCGCCTTCTCACCAACCGTCATCTGCTGCACGCCTTCGTCCCAGCCTATATATCCACACTCGGATCAGAGAATGCTAGTGCGACAGAGATAGCTCTACTTCAATGCCGCAGCCGTAGAAGAGAGAGCGCAATGTAATAGTAAAATATCAGGGACTTAAAGCGCACCAAGTATAACCTTCCCAACACCAATCTCCGTTTTCAGAGGTCCGCGACCTTGCGACGTATCGAACCTATTTCGTGGAGAGGTTGTACCAGGTCAGTTAATTAGGCAATGGCAATGACATGATCTAACCTCGCCTCGCAATCGCAATCGCAATCGCTCGAGGTTGGGGTTGGGGTTGGGGTTAGGCGTACTGCATCCCCATGAAGAAATTCTCTGCGCCCCCGGACTCGTCGTACAAACACCCTCGGTACTCGATGATAACTATGTCACCTTGCTTGGGGCTATCGTGGCCGTTGCCGGGTTGGAGGATTGTTTTTGTGACGCCTTTGAGGATGCCCATTTCGGTATTGTATTGTTGAGGCACGAGGGAGATCGACGATAGACAAGAGAAAGGGAGATAGAGATAAATCGAAAGAAAGAGTGAGAGAGAGAGAGTTGAAAGCGGGAGGGGTAAGGTAGAGGAGAAGTGTAGAAATACGTGGGGGTAGAAATAGTTTGTCGCTGGGGCTCTTAAGCTGGATTAGCAGGTGTATTAATGGTGCGTTAATGTAGGATATTCATGATGCGATTTATGGGGAAGACCCGACGACGCCACTAGTAAGTATAGCACTATAGTTCGTAGGCTAGTAGCAGTACCTAAGCTAGAGTCTGGTATCCATGCATATTCTCCGCTGCACCTGGGGCAACGGTTGGTTGTGCGCTTGCAGGGGTAGACTCAACGACGAAGAGAAGGATGCGATTTCGTGATCCTACGGTGTGGTTGATCGACATGATTCGATGCTCTTGTGTCTCTCAGCTTCATCGGCCCACGCACGCTGATCTACGGGCAATTCTAGTTTGTTCTCTGGGGTTGCCCCTCGACTAGCTAGTGGGTGCTGGGGCCGGCTTTGATATGCAAGACTGCGTAGGAGGCTGACAGGGTAATCGCATTGTTATTATGAATCCACTGCGGGCTGTAGCTGCTGTCAGTGCCATCGTGAAGCTCGAGCGCGATTCTCCTAGCTTCCCTTCCAAAAAGCCAAGCGCTTCACCTCTTCCACTAGAATAGACTTGACTACCGTCCGAGGAAATCGGCTATCAGCCGCCCTTTCGGTTTCAGGTTCGGTCATGAGATCGAGATAATGCAACGCCAATATACCAGTCTTCTCGATGAAGTCCAGCACCCGACGATAATTCAACCCAACCTGATCCAACCCATGACTGTCATCAGACAAACAGAAACGGCCTCCGCGAGCCAAAAACTCCTATCCACGTCCGATTAGAACCTTATCTTGCATGTAGTAATCTCGCACCTGACTCCAGCGAGCAGATAAATAGACGGAGGGAAAAAAATTTGATAATGAAAGGGCTCGGGCTCACTCACCTGGCAAATCTCAGCTTTGGGATAAGGCTCACTCATGCCCTTCCGCAGCGCCGCAGAATTCAGCTCCAGAATCCCTCCATACCCAGCCACGTAGTCCAAGTTGCGTAGGATCCGCTCCCAAACCCCAGACCACTGCTTGAAGCTCCTCTCAGGGTCATCGCTCTTCAACCGGATGAGATCGAAATGCCCAACCACGACAGGCTTCAATTGCTGGAGCATATCCAGCTGCTCGTCAAAGTAAGCCTCGAATAACCTTTCGTCCGAGCCGCCTGCCAAATCCCGCGCCTTCTCATACATCTCCCGATCATAATCGATCGGCACGGTCCGCGTATGATGGATAGAACCCATAAAGAACTCAAACGGAAGGGCGCGCATCGACGTCTCAACCAAGGCCCGCGACTCCGACCGAATCCAATCACACTCAAACCCAATCAGGATGCGGATCTGATCGGCATATTTCGCTCGCAGCCGGGTGGCTTCGCGAAAATAATTCGCTTCATTGGTGGTCATCCATGACTGTGTCTGTCCGGCTTCGATCTAGGTGTAAAGCCAAATAAAAAGACATGTGTTAGACTCAGGTACTTTTACCGCGTCTCTTATCGTACAGGGTAATTGCTTTTTCCCTTTCTTCCTTCCCCACGCTGGGCGACGGCGATAAGCCAGGGCAGGGGGAACAAAATACCTCTTCTGGATAGTAATCAGCTTCTCCGCGGGGCATGTGCTCTGTCAAGCAGAAAACTTGGAAGTTTTTGGTGATGGCCAATTGGATGACTTCCTCGAGGGAGTCCTTCGCGTGGCCGGGGCAGAACTGGCCTGAGTGGCTGTGGTGTGAAAAGGGCATGGCGGTTAGGATAGTAGGTAATAATGGGCTGTCGATGAGGTTAGCTTGGCTCTGAGCTAATAACGGTAACGGATGCAATGAGTATTCAGGAAAGAGCGGTATAAGCAAGCACTGCTTGACCAAGACTTACCGGACAAGGATGATCGGATGCCCCGCGTAAGTCGAGATAACGCTTTGGATGGCGATGGGTTGAAGGAGGAGCGGTGAGCTGCGAATTCAGGAGTAACAGCGAATGGACCTTCGTGAGGTCTATATGGTATGATTGGGAAGATAATGAAGGAGTCGAGTGTATCAGACCCTTGGAGGTGGAACTTGGAAGTGAGGAGTAAAAACGGCGATGGATCGAAGAGTTGAGACACGGTAAATTTCCGCTGACTCCACGGACGTCAATTCCAGCTTGTACAAACATACAGTTTAAGATAAAAAGAACAATATTAGCGACAATCGTGCACATTGCAAGCCCTCCGCTCTAAGTAAGTAGGACGATATTTCCTCGACTTCCATCCAAGTGCGTCAACGCGACCTCATTCATACCTTAGCCCATCCACACCACCATATTCAGTCTCCATCCCCAAGCGTCCCTTGCAGTATCTGAAAGCACAAGGACGAGCATTCTCTTAATCTCTTAAGCTTCATCCGAGCATCCAGTCCATCGCAGCGACATTAGGTAGTTGCCCATCTTCAGACCTGGCAAGCATCATGGATAGCCATGGATAGCACATACATGAGCTTCGTTGCGGATTCCACAGCGCGACAACGTAGTATCTACGCCGCAATCCGCCGCAAATCCAATGCCATCTCGCATCCATCCCGAGTGAAAATCCATTCCTTCCAATCCCTCCAGCATCTCTCTCTCTCACCCCGCCGCAAGCACAGTCGCAACAACATACTCCCCATCATGCGAAATCGATAACCGACCAACCCTCCCCCTATCCCTATCCCCATCCCTATCCCCATTCTCACCCCGATCAAATAACACAACCCCAGGCCTCCCCTCCTCACCAACCCTCACAACAACCTCCTTCCACCCGATCCCCGTCGCACCAGCCCTCGAAGCCTTACGACCCGCCTCCTTCGCCGCGAACCGTCCAGCGAGCCACCGCGCCATCTCCGGTGTAATACCCACATCCATATCCATCCCCGCGTCTTTCTTCCACAGACCGAGGTCCCGGGTTTGGTTTTGTTCCGAGTCGAGCGGGGGAAGGGCGAATCGGGTGCGGAAATCCCGCTGTTCCTGTGCGGAGAGGATGCGGCGCGTGAAGCGGGTGAGGTAGCCTCCTGGGCGGGTGATGAGGCGGGTTATGCGGGGGAGGTGGACGATGTCGGTGCCGATGTTGAGGGCGAGAGGGAAGGGGAGGGGTGGTTTCATGGTGAGGTTCAGAAGTTGAAGTGCGGTGGGATGGACGGTGCTGGAGCTTACGTTCGGTAAGTTTATTTTGGCCTCATCCCAAAAGAGCATTAATAGTTATTAGTTAACTAAGTTAACTAGTTAACAAACTAACTAACTAACTAACTAACTAACTAACTAACTAACTAACTAACTAACTAACTAGGAGTCGGTGGGTGACTAAGCGGGTGTTTTTTCCGCTCTTGTCATGGAAACGGGATTTGTAGTTTCTATGCAGGGGATATAGGTTTGAGAAGAGTGAGGTGGAATGGTTCTATACAACCTTGTACTGAGTCTAAAAACACGGGGACACCCCATCCCTAGCTACTTAATACTACGGGCAGTCTCCGTATCTCACTACGCCGATATCATGACACACTCGCACCAAGTACGAAAGGAAAACAAGCCTTTCAGGTGTATATCTCTATATGTACATATCCGCCTAGCCCACTGACTCGGTCGAGCGGCTGGCTAGCGATCACAGACCCTCCAATCGCTCTGACCCCACGGTCCCAAACAAGGTGTTTATCTGGTGATCTCCAGCTTGTGGGAAATGCATCGTGTTCGAGTCTTCAAGATCAGACCGTCCTCCGCTCATTTAGGTATTCCGGAGATACTCTAATGATCAGCCTTCTTTTCCTCCCCGTTCACTTGTTTCAGGAAGTCCCTGAAGAGGGGTCAGTCAATTGCTCTAACTTTCAGTTCCTGGACGAATTGATAGGCTGCACGATTCAAGGATCGGAAGTGTTGTATGTAGTTCGCGTACTAGCATGTGGGAAAACATACTGGATGAAAACCTCCTCATCCTTAGAAGACGCCTGGATCGGGGGAGCGGCGGGCTTCTTCTGGGCACCACCGCCACGGGTAGCAAGGTAGACACCACCGAAGAGGGAGCTCAGGATGCCGAGAGCGAGCTATACAGAATTGACAAGCATTAGCGATCTCTTGTCAAGCGGTACTTTGCATCGTCCATAAGAGACAGAGAAGGAGCCAGGAGAGACCGGAGCAACGGGAACGTACGTGGTGAGAGCCGACCTGCTTGCCGGCGATCTGGTAGTAGACGACCATGATGACTGTTGAGGAGGAAGGAGTTCGTGAATGAACGGTTGGAGCGAATGAAGCGGTTCGAAAGAGCTGGTTCTGCGGGAGTCGTCCGAACGGCGGCGATGGAAGTTGCGGCGGTAGGGACTTAACTGAATGCGGTTAGACTGCAGCCCTGGTTGAGTCAGCAGCGTGACTTTGGTGGTGAGTCAGCAATGCATGCTGCATAATTGCACGTGATGCCCCGATAGTTCCCGTCGGGAAATGACGTCGGGAAGAACAACATGACCTCCTCACAAGCACCAGATCCGGGGGCAAGATTTCAATCAGTCCATTATGATTGGGCTGGAAATGGCGGCCTGACTTGCTCTTTGAAGTCAACCGCCGATAGCAGGAGAAAGAGAGGAGGACCGGCTATGCGAGGCCCACCGGAGCTTTCGGTGCACTCGTGTCATGGCTCGTCAGCTATACCGAACCTCGGGGGGAAGTACTCTCTTCCCTGGGACTCCATCTGGTTGAATCTCCGGGTTGTGGCGGTAGGGCAAAAGACTTGCCTAAAGGAGGCTGTACCGTGTGTCGTAGCATAGCAATATATTCTTCTCGCGGAAACCTCGCTTCTTCCTTACTCCACCCCTCCACCTCCATCTCTATCTTATCTCCATCTTCTCCAACACTAACGGAGTATATCCACGTTATAACTTATATTCAGCATGCACTGGGGAAAGCGAAAAGAAGAGCCCCCCGAGCCGCAACCCAGCGAGAAGGGAACGCTCTCTCCGCAGCTACAGAAAATCGTCGATCGAGACGACCATTTCTACGACGATGTCTATAGCCCATAGTGCGTCCGTCTACTCTACACTCTCTACTAGACGAACTGTCGCGTGTCAGATGTCATTTCCCCACCCCCACAGCACGGCAACCCCCAACTCCATCACAGCCAAACAATCCAAACCCCAACAATGCGATGCAAATCCACTAACAAATAAACCCCATCCAGCTCCGTCGACTCAACCGACACCGCATACCGCTACGCCGCATACGCTACACGCCTCCGCACCCTCCTCCTCTCGGCCCACCGCTACGTCGCCTACACCTCAGAAATAGGCGAGTCCTTCCGCCCAATCGCACATCCAGTCCTCGTGCGCTCCGCATACGGAATCTCCTGGACATATCTGCTCGGCGATGTCGCGCACGAAGGGTACAAAGCATACCTGCGTAACCGACATTTCCTAACGCCGCCCGGCGAAGCATACAAGGATGCGTCGCATCAGCAGATTGTTATGGGGATGGCGACGGGGAACGTTTCCGGGTCGTTGAGCTCACCATCGCCCACTAACGGACAAGGAGAGGCAGTGGCGGGGGATACGTTGACGCCCTGGCCAACAAGGCATATCCCGCTGATTGAAGACTACCGGGTGATTATGGTGAAGCGCGCGGTGTTCCAGAGTGTAGCGAGTATGGGACTTCCGGCGTTGACGATCCATAGTGTAGTGAGGTATTCGGGGCGTGCGTTGAAGGGGGCGAAGAGTACGCTAATGAGGACTTGGGTTCCTGTTGGGGTAGGTTTTTTTTTCCCTCTTTCCCTTTTTTTTACCGTCTGCAGGTTTTTATAGGTGAGTGATTACTAACTGGGGCCTAGCTCGGTCTCGCCGTCGTCCCTTTCCTCCCTTACGTCTTCGACCACCCCGTCGACCAAGCAGTTGACTGGGGTTTCCGGACTGGATTGCGCATATACGGAGGTGAAGACGCTGTGCGGACCTTACCGCTGCATTCCGAGGTCGCAGGTGCAGAAAAGGGCCAGTATGAAGAGGATCCTACATCACTGAGCCATTTCCATATCAAGGTACAAGACGTGGAGGCCTCGGTGGGGAAGAACGTAAGCTGGGACGAATATAAAGAGGAACTGCAGCACGCGAAGGAGAGGAGGAAGCGCGAGCGCGAGCAGCGAGGGGAGTCGGGCATTCTTGCGATGCTAGGGTTTGGGTCGAAGCAAAAGGAGGAGAAAAATAAGACGGAGTGAGGGACTTATTGAATTGGGATCAGGGATGGGGAGAATGGTAACTAACGTTGAAAATGGCAGTGGTTGATGCCCTTTTATCTCAACTCGACTGGACTTTCTTATTTGTACTATTCTGTTTGTAATATTGTCCTGCAGCAGTGCACAAAAGATTATGTCAGTACAGAGTATAGATGCCATAATTAACGTGAATGCATATTATAGCTTCCGTGTAGCATCAAAATGGCTAATAACTGTAGGACCTGTATAGATATATATTTCTATATTTTTAGCTATTGTGCAATCAACATCTACTTGGAATATGATCAGATGTTTGGAACCTACTTTTATTATGTCATGTACGGAGAGCACACAAGGTGAAATTGTAAGCTATGATGCAGATTGAATTAGGACATGGATACCCCGCCACCATTCATAAATACGCCTCTATAGCTCAGTGGCAGAGCGTTTGACGTACGGAACCTCTTGCATTATTCTTAATAATTCATTTACTAACAATCGAATAGTTGTATATGATATCAAAAGGTCCGTGGTTCAATCCCGCGTGGAGGCACTTTTTTTTTTTTTTTTCTTTTTTTATCCTGCCTTTCTTACATAATTACGTTTTTAGTAACTAGTTAACTTACTAGTATCTGCTTAACTATATACTATGATATTTAAGGTTTCTTCACCTCCGGGTCCAATTTAGACAGCCCTGTCAACCTTGGCCATGTAAGCCTGGCAGCCGAACACCGTCACGCGCTCAAGGTTAATCTTCACATTCTGCTTCTGTGCAGCAGGTCCATATCTTAGGTCTGCGATTGCAGCCGCCACGGATCCCTTGATACTTTTCAGCTAGTGTTTGATTGCACGCTTTATTGAACATCTGTCGGAACGCCTGCTTCTAGAACTGCTGAACAAGCAAAGCGAGTTCCCGCCGAGCGGAGCGAGGGTTAACAACTTATATTTTCATAATATATATATTAAAAAAAAATATTCTAAAACAATATTTTTCTTTATAAGACCTATATGGAGAAAAATAATAAACAATAAACATCTAAATTCATGCCAAACGTGGCTCATCTCTTCTTTACTTTCACTTCAATATACAGCTGTACAAATAAAAATGGGAAAGGACAGAATCGGATCGAGGTAGAATGGAATGATATCCAAAAAAAAGTGTTAAAAGTGATGAGAGAACAGTTGTTGTGTGGTCAGGTCTCTGCGCTGTCACAGGAGGATAAAGAAGAGATGGAAATCAGAAACAATATGGGGAATAAGTAGAAGAAAAAAAAGTATGTAGAAAAGAAGGACGGGTATGATGACGCCGTCGTATAGAAGATACAGGTAGAAGCCAATTATATACCAACAGATGTATCCCATGGACAAGGAAAAGCGGTGCAGAGACCTTTGTTTCTCCCATCCACTCTTCCTGGGCTATTCTGCCCCAGTCTGCCTTGACCCAAGACCATGCGATTTGTATTTATTTTCCTTTGTATATCGTTTCGAAGACCTTAGTTCCATCCCAAGGAGTTTTCGGCCATGACAGGAGCACTAATCATCTGAGTGCGTTGGCTGCCCCGGCTGTTGTCGCTGCCGCGAGACATGCTGCCACCACCGGTGAACAAAGATCCACCACCTTCACTCATCTGGTCAACTGTAGAGGGCGTGCGACGGTGCAGTTGACGCCTCCTGCGGTAGCGGCGAGCGATCCAGAACATTCCAGCGCCATAGGCGGCAGCACCAGCCACGACACCAACACCAATTCCAACGGAGCTTGCCTTGGTGGAGCCACTGCTGCTTGCGCCAGCAGTAGAATCGTCATAGGTGTCATGGTGCGAGTTGTCGTTGTTGCTGTTGTCACCGCTCGGGTTGGTCAAGAAACCACTGAAGGAGCCATCATACTCGCCCACGAGAAGTGGGATCGAGGGATCAACCATAGACATCAAGGTCTTGACAGACTGATCAGGCTGCTCGTAGAGTCTGGAGTTCGGGTTGTGTAGCAGCATCCTCAGGACGTCCACCTTGTCCGTCGGAATGTACGCTTGAGCAACAGTTGCACTGTATCCAGTAATAGCTTCGTTGTCATACGGTAAGATAGCGAACATGGACACGTCGCTACTTGCTTGCTCCAACGCATAAACCAGACCCTGTGGAACGTACAAGAAAATTTGAGACGAAGACAGCGGGTGGGTTGCGACGAACGAGTAACGGAGCTCTCTGGTGAAGCCGATTTGGATCAAGACAGACCCTTCAGGGGCATCTGGAACACCTCCAGCTGGGGCGATGGATCCTGGAAGCTGAGTAGCGGCAGTGGTCGTAGTCTGTTCGGTGGCTATTTCCTGCTCAGTGGGACTAGGCTCGACGATAATGTTGGTTGGCACCCAGTCAGTGGGCTCCGCAGAAGGCTGCTCGGTGGGAGCCTCAGTCACTGTGGTCGGAGGCTGCTCTGTGCTAGTAGTAGTACTCATCGTACTGGTAGAAGTGGCTGTATGCGTCTGAGTTGCGGTATAGGTGGGCTGCTGGGACGCCGAGTGACTCGAGCTAAAACCACCCGTGGAGGTACCGGAGGAGGTACCCGAAGAGGCACCTGAGGTGGGAGTAGCTGGGGCACTCGAAGTGGGGACTGGGGGGATAACTGGAATTGAAGTTGTTATGCTGCTCGCGGTTGGGAAGAGACCGCTCGTCAAATCTGAAGGGAGACTGAAAGTCGGAGTGGCCACGACGTCGACAGAGCTTGAATGAGTAGGGATCAACCCGGGAACGCTGACGGGGATCGTCGGCAGGTCACCGAACAAACCGCTGGAGGTGCTAGTGGGCTTTGGTAGCCAAGTGTTGGAAGACGAAGAATCGCTACCCAAAAGACCGTCAAGCAAGCCACCTGAACTAGTGCTAGTTGGGGATAAGGTGGTTGAAGTGGAAGACGAGGAATCGCCGCCCAAAAGGCCATCAAGCAAGCCACCTGAAGTAGTGGTTGCTGTTGGCATCGGGGTAGTCAAAGTAGAAGACGATGAATCGCCGCCCAAAAGACCGTCAAGCAAGCCACCTGAACTAGTGCTAGTTGGAGATAAGGTGGTTGAAGTGGAAGACGAGGAATCGCCGCCCAAAAGGCCATCAAGCAAGCCACCTGAAGTAGTGGTTGATGTTGGCACCGGGGTAGTCAAAGTAGAGGACGAGGAGTCGCCGCCCAAAAGGCCATCAAGCAAGCCACCTGAAGTAGTGGTTGCTGTTGGCACCGGGGTAATCAAAGTAGAAGACGAGGAATCGCCGCCCAAAAGGCCATCAAGCAAGCCACCTGAACTAGTGGTAGTTGGAGATAAGGTGGTTGCAGAAGTCGATGAATCGCCGCCCAAACCCAAAATATCAAGGAGGTTGCCCGACGAAGTGGTTGCCGAAGGCGACGTGGCAGTGGCAGTGGTGGAGGTCGAAGTAGAAGACGACGAATCACCGCCCAGACCCAATATACCATCAAGAAGGTTACCTGAGTAGGTAGTGGTCGATGAAGATGTGGTGGTATCCGTGGTCCCTGTGGCCGAATTATCATCAACTGGTGGCGAGCTACCCGCCTTGGTTGTGCTCGATCCGGTAGTTGGGACACCAAGACCTCCCAGAACATTGTCAATCAGGTTACCTTCCTTTGTTGTGGTCGATGAAGCGGTGTTGGTCTCAGTAGCGGCCTTTGGATCTGCAGTATTTGTGGCGGTCACTGCTGCTACTGTAGCCTCCTTGGAAGTAGTCGAAGCAGCACCGGTTGCAAACCCAGTGCTGGGGGTACCGGTAATCGTATGCGTCTTGCCATCCTCATCGATGGAGAGGGTGATGGGCACAATGACAACGTCGGGCTCCAAGTTCGTGGATGGGGTGGTGGCAGAGGCGGTCTCAGGCTCTGACTCGGGGTTCACAAACGACTCAAGCCAGTCCAGGTTCAAGTCTTGGCCATTCAAAGGGTTGAATTGACGGTCGAGTTGTCGCTTGTGATCGTGATGAGCGTTAGGTTCACGCGCGGCAACCAACTCCAGCCCACCGAGAGACAGCGCAGCCGCAAGAAGAGCTGCCCGGGATACCATTGTGACTTTGCAACGAAAGAAGACGATCAGAAAAGCGGGGGAGTGGTAAAGACGACGGCAGCTGTATAAAAGAGCGGACTGAGCAAGGGCCCAACAAGTTCGGGGCCGGATACAGGACTGGCTCGAGGGCGAACACGATCAACGCGCTGGTTTAACGGCTGGAGGCTGGCAGCGATTGTCTCGGACGATATATCTTCCAAGACGACCTTTGTGCAATTCCTCCTTTTTCTCCGCAAGGGATAACGGGGCTGGCAGCGATACGCGTGGTAGAACGATGGATATTCCTTGACTGGTAAACAATTCGGGATGAAAGAGCGGCAGGGGGTGGTTGACAGACGGAGGTAACCAACAAAAGCCCCTTTAATTAAGTTTGAGCGACAAAGTATACGGATAAACGAGTGTAAATGCTGTAAGGAGCGAGCGACGGTATCTAGAACAGACAACGGTCAAAAAAAGATGG
Source organism: Aspergillus asperescens (assembly GCA_027569075.1). Classification (NCBI taxonomy): domain Eukaryota; kingdom Fungi; phylum Ascomycota; class Eurotiomycetes; order Eurotiales; family Aspergillaceae; genus Aspergillus; species Aspergillus asperescens. Next base: position 101,939 of record JAPDEH010000056.1, on the reverse strand, counting down.
CGGTGGTGGACAACGGTGGTTGTTATGGTACGTACCTTGACAAACGAGGGCGCGACCGTGGGAGGGAGGATGCAAGGAGAGCGAAGAATTGTCAGTCCCAACGGTTCATTGACGTAGAAAAGAAAACCAAGTCTGGCGACGTCAATGACAGCACCAACTATGGCGAAGCATGGGGTGAAAAGATAACGAAGAGAGAGAGAGACAGGAAGAGAGGAGGATGAATCAGGCTGGGGAGATGAGAATAGGAGACAGCGAGGGTGAGGGAGAGCGAGAGGGTGGCAGTGGAGGGCCGTGGCAATACCAGAAACTAGTAGGTTACGCAACGGGGACTTCTCTACATAGCAGGCTTTGTTTCTGGCTTCTAAGAATAACTCGTGATTCACTCACTACTGCTCTTCTCAGCACGCACTCGCCTATTCTTCCTCGAGTATGTCTCGCCTCGCTTACTTCTCCTTTAGAGCATGCGCAACATGATACTACTCGCATCCATTATTTCGTCTGCCCATACAGCGTCAGTGTCAAAAGAATTCGAGTGACGCTTGAGGAACTAGTGCCAATAGTACCGAGTCCAGTCTCCAGCCGTTCGGCAAGATGGAAGAAACACGAGGTCTTTGATTCTTGGAGCGACCCTGGTCGACTTCTGCCTCTGGAGCATGAAGGCTGGTGCTCCAGAGTTCTCGACTGAAATATTTAGATCGACATTCGACAGTTGTCAGTAGATCTCTGCCTGTTAAAGAGGATTCTCGCTCACAGCGCCAACGTCAGACGGGATCACAGAGCAGAAAAACGCTGTCGATATTAACATCAGGACGTGGAATTCTGCCACCAAGTTCTGGTCGACGATGACGGGCCTTGCAGGCTTGCAGCAGCAACGCGGCCAGTGAAAAATGGAGGACGTTGATCGGGATAATTGCAGGGCGCACATAGCAATGGATGACAACCACGCCAACTTCAACACTAACCCTGTCTGGGCCCGGCCGAGCCCCGTAGCGCTGTCGGTTCCTGGGTTGGTGTGGGTGCGTGTCCGTAACTCAAACTCTGTGCTTCCATTTCTCTTCCCCCCACCACCACGCTTTCTTCAAAGTCACCTCGGGTCCTTTTTGACCTGGTCCTCATCCCGCCCTCCCGAGTCAGTTCATCAGATGTCTGATATGAAAGACCAGATACCAAAGATTCGATGCCGCTTTTCCCTAACTTGCACAGGCGTCTTGTCTCACCAGGTGGTTACAACTTGCCAGTCAACATTGACAATGCCTAAACTATCTGCCGGGGCGATTCGGCTATACCTTTATCATATCCCAGTCCCACACATGATCCTTACTCGTGTGATTTCCAAGTTCCGGCTCCCAAGCCCCAACTAGGAAGTAGTAGGCCAAAGCTGACCATGATTCTGATGAACCATCACGTGCATGCAAGAATGCGTTTTTTGATTCTGGCTCGGAGTCTCGAACTGACAAGTCTAGCCGACATTCCTTGCACTAAGGCTGAAACAAGTCTCATTCTACAGGCATGTTGTCATTGCAGTCTTCGTAAATAATGACTCTCTGGTTCTCTGCCAGTCTTTGTCTGAGTCTCGACAGACGAAAAAAGAGGCATAGTGTCACAGCGTCACAGTGGGTAGCCGCTTTTTTGAGCTGGTAGTCAGCGCTCTGTGAGTCCGGCCAACATGAACCCCTTGATTCTCCTGCGCAAGCCCTCCCAATAATGGTGGTGGAGATTGTTCGTCCAACCCTGGTGCGATTGTCCACGTCGATACTCCGTATTTTGGCTCCTTTATAGTCGGTACTGAGCTGTTGATCAGTGCCACTGATTATCAGTAGTGGAGAAACACGATGCTCGCTGATCAGCCTTGTATCACAGTTGCAGACCAAGAGCTCGTGTTATTATTATTTCCCCTGACGGTTGAGTAACGTTCATCAGAGAAGCCATGGATCAGCACCCGACGCTAAGCCTGTTCCTGACCTTATTCCATCAATAGCGCTCAAGTCTAAGATTTGGGGCACAAGGTTCCTTGGTTCAAGAAGCAACCACAGGAAAAAGAAAATATATACGTCACAGGCACTGCATCTGGCGGTCACGGACTCACGGGTGTCTTTAAATTCGACTGAGATTTTCGCTACCTAACACCGTCATACCGAGCCCAGATACTTCTCTATCTCTGAGTACCTAGTGAGTGAGTATAGAGTAATTAAGTGTCTTATCGGGCGTTGTTCCCAGCCCTTCCAGAAACCATTTCAACGACCTAGTAGTGTCAACTTTCAGGAGCTAGATACCAGCTGCATACTGTGCTTATCCATCACAGACTATCATTAATATTTTATACCCCTATGAGCCCTCCGTATTCCTATTATAGGAATTCAAAGCCTAGCCTTACCACCCGACCCCGTCACAACAGCCGAACACTCAATCTCGACATCCGACCCCATCGGCAAAGTCTTGACAGCCACACATGTCCGCGCCTGTAGATCAAGTTATATAGCACATTAGCCAAGGTCTCAGCAAAAAACAACCATACAGTGTATGAATAATAGAGGGGAGAGAGACAAAACATACCGGCCTCGGCTCCGGAAACCCCTCCATATAAACCTCATTCATATCCCCAAAGTCCTTCATATCAGCCAAAAACACATTGACTTTGGCAACATCGGCGAGACTTGATCCGCTAGCTGTGAGGACTGCACTGAGGTTTGCGATGATTTGGCGCTGTTCATATCCGCAAGCATCTATTATCAGCATTCCATTCCAATCTCGCCTCGCTCAGGAACAAACAAATGTAAAAAAAAAAAAAGAAATTTGGATTAGGATTTAGCTTCATACAGTCCTATCCTTCACACTCCCCTCCACCATCTTCCCAGTCTTGGGGTCGATGCCAAGTTGGCCAGAGCAGAAGACCATGTTCCCGACGACGGTGGCTTGTGAGAGGAAGGGGGCGGGCGCGGGGGCGTTGGGGGTTTGGATGTGGATTTTGGACATTTTGGATCGTCTGTTTTTGTATTCTTTTTTGATTATATTGACTGTTGACCAGGTGCGGTGGAAGTTGAGTTTGTGGGATACCACTGATTTATGTGGGTGTGGAGGAGGTGTAGGTCCACAAGTAAGGTCCCCGCACTGCGATAAGATAATGATAATGATTCATAGTTGATTGAACGCAAGAGAGCTGGCTGTCTAAACACTAAAAGAGCTATATTTAGGTAGTCCAAGGTTCTTCCGTTTGGCGTCTGTTTAAGTATTGGGACGGGATCGATCCTATGTAGATGATGCAAGTGGTTGTTTATATGCCTCCCAATTTATATATCTTGGAGGCCATCGCTTTATATATCTATGTATACCTTTGGACCTCACCTGGCAGCACAAGATACCCTATTATTTGACCATACCTGCTTTTTAATAGGCTCTATATTACCGTAGGTCCCTTGTGACGTTGGTGGCCAAATATAAGCATCATATTGGGAACAATTGTAGTCTAGTATCTACATCTAGATACATTTCAACCATATTAAATAGATATCTAGTCCTTATGAGCTCTCACTCTCACTGCTTTAATATTAAATAAATTGTCTGCTAGTAGAATCTCTCATATTAATTCACGCTAAACCACTCTCTCCCTTTCTACCATCCATGTTGTTTTTTGAAATATTCACGCTGACGATATAATTCGCGCAAACTCGTTCACAACCTCCATCACTCCAGTAACATTAGCCTGAAAGTTCTCAAGGCCTCTGTTCTGATGAATTCCTGCTTCACTCATCTCTTGTTCTTCCTCTCCTCATCCCATTTCGTTACCATCACCCTTCGCCTCGATAGCAAACCTCAGAGGAGTCGATATCCGATAATGGAACGAACTAAGTCTCGCCCCCTCTCTCCTGTCCCCGAGGAAGAGGGTAAAGATGAGGAGAAAGAGAAAGTAAAAGAGAATGAGAAGGTTAAAGACGAAAACAAAAACAAAGATGCCGATGTAGACAAAGGCAATGATGATGATGATGAAGATGAAGACGACGCCCTCCCACTGGAAATCGACGTCCACGGCCTCAAAGCAAAGGTATACCTCAACTGCGCCGACATCGACATCATTCCGGCTAGGTACCTTGAGAAGGCTGACCGTTCGTGTATGTCACCCTTTCTCATCTCTTAACCTCACTGTCAAGATACCTACCTACCTCCCTGTTCCATAATCATGATATGAGGTAAGAAGTGAGCGAAAAGAGTTCTGACGCAGCCATATAGACCTCCTCAAACGCATCCCATGGATCTTCCGCGCCGTGAAAGATGGCCGCGACGTGAACATTAGCAAATGGTCGAAAGTCGACATTCGCTTCCGCGGCGTGTTCAAGACGCTAAAGAACGTTCCGCCGTTTATGAACGGTTTGTTTGACAGTGATAGCAGGAAGATGAGATTAGGTTCTTCGAAGATGGATTTCAATGAGGCTGTTAAGGCGCAGGCCCATGTGGTCTATGCTCTTCTGGATGAGCTTCTCAATATGTTGAAGATTAAACGGGAGACGGAGAGTCATCGGGAGCATTTTTTTCTTCGGTGGGTTTCGATCTTTGCCTTGTCTCTCTCCCATGTACATGAGTGATTCGTGTGTTTGCTGATTTTGGAACAGACCTAGGTTGATTTGTTGCCAGCCGGAGTATTGGACTGGGTATCGAGTGAAACATAAGGATGGCCCGTTCACCGCAGGATCGATCTCGTTGGATTACGAGCCGGGGCGAGAAACACCCCGTGCTGTCGTGCCTGTTGTGACCGTAAGTTCTCCTGATATTATATCTCAAGAGGTTCCAACCTCAGTTGACATCCATTCATCCAGACAACAGAACGCCGCCAAACCCTCAAAGAAGCCTTAGAAGGCGAATTCAAGCTTCTCCTCGCCCAGCTCCTCGTCAACGCCTACCGCCTCGCACCCCCCGGCGACAAGATACCCGACCAAGAAGCCTTCCTGATCAGTCTGCACGGCTCCAAACTGCATATCCTGCGGGGTGTGTTCCCAGGCCAAAAGACCTCTAAGCTGTGGTGTGGCCGACACAATCCCTCCGATCTGGAGTTGCAGAGCACGCACCAGCTCGTCACGAAGATGAGTGACCGGTTCTACACTAAGACAAACCTTGAGCGGTTCATGGAACAGGTTGAGTGGAACCAGCTCTCAAATCCTGAGAACGAAGAGAGCCCGAAGTCCTTCCAGATTCTGGGGAGCCGCGAATATGACCTGTGGATGAAGTTGGAGTTTGCTGCTGCGCTGAAGATGCTTGCTGGGCTCTTGATGTACCTTATGAGTGGGCAGGCGAGGTGTGGCGTTCTCCAGGATGTGTTTGAGCGGTACCCGTACGACGAGGAGATGGAGCCTGAGAGTGACGATGCGAAGGAGAAAGCGGCAAAGGAGCAAAAGGAGGTAGAGGAGGAAGAAGCGAAGCTGAAGGAAAATGAGAAGAAGAAGCACGAGAAGGAAAAGAAAAGAGCCAGTGAGTGTGAGACATTGAGGACTTCGGTGAAGGATAAGATCGAGGGCTTTGCTGAGGGACTTCGCCAACCGTGGTGGGATTGGGTATGGGAGGACAAGAACAATGACGCGCGTGCAAGGGATGAGAACGAGGTGATTCCGGGCGGTCCTTAAGGTAACAGGTTACCTATTGGATGCAATATGCTGGAAGTGAATAGGATAGTATTCTAAGTTGAGAGATTGCTCGCTTCTACATAAGAGGGGAGAATAATCAACACGCGTTTGGAGTATCCAGAAAATCCTACTTATCACTCATGTGGCGTCTTTCTGACTCAAATTCTGTAAATCCATCAATGCCCCATCCGCCCTCGCCCCCGGTCCTGAAATATTCACTGACAACACCTAGCGCATAGCATGTACCTGCCGTGGCGACACCGCTGATCAGCATTCGCCGGAGTACTTTTCTAACCCTAGACTTCGCACCACTCTTCCGGTGGGCATGATCGATAGATAGATGATGATCCGACATGTTCCCAGTATAGAAGCCATCATGTGCTGGTTCAAGTGTAGCTGCTTCTTCCGAATGTTCTTTGATAGAGGTTTTCGGGTCATCATGTTGAGACTGGGTGGCCTTTGAGCTTTCTGTCTTGGGAGCTTTTCGAAATACAAGAATGTCTCCTCCACCCGATACAATTTCATAACCCTCCGCATGCATTTGATTAACACATGGTAGAAACTTGGCGGGATTCGTTAAGCGCGTGAGCACCTCAGTGGGGTGTAGATGCTCGCTCGGTGCTTGGAGAGATGAAGTAGTTTCCGCTTCCGTACCTTTAGAAGAAGACGGATCATATGCAAATATGCGATATACTTCAGGAGTTGGGGCTTTGCTCGTAGTCACTGGCGCTTGGCTTTCATTTAGGGCTTGCTCGTTTGAAAGGCTTGAAGCGGTTGAAATAGGCCACTCGCTAGGTGAAGTCGATGAGCCTCCATTCTGATCTGCCAGAGATTTGCTATGGCGATCAACATCCACAGTACCCATGTATTGAGGCAAGGCTTCACTTCGATCATTAGGCGCCTCGGCTTCTATCTCAGATTCGATGCTCAGCTTTCTTGAGTCATAGACAGCCCGGATGTCGCTCGCGCGCAACGAGTCAAGATTTCTGTCTCTCTCATCAATCGCATACTGCGCCTGGGTCGTACCTAAGGCAGTGGGCAGGAGAGCTTCGTTATCGCGCCTGGACAGGAAACCTACCCGGTCGAGCTCTGGTTCGTGGTATTCTGCCACTGGATTTTGAGGTACACCTAGGTTTTTGGCGTCAAAGCTTTGGCTTGATTGAATGGTGCCATCGCTGGATGGGACACCGTGGCCATCATTATCTGGTGGTACTGGTTGCTGAATCTGGTCTGCAGGCTGAGAAGTCTCAGCACGGATAGTTTCCTGAGAGTCTTCTAGTAGTTCCGATCTGCTATCTGAGGCTTCCCGAGTCGGCGGAAAAACGGAGTTTTGACCTTGAGAGGTATCTATGGATTCATACGTACCCCCAGGTCCCGTTGAAGTTCCACCCACAGCTGAGTCTCCCTGGTTTGAGCTATCGACGATATCTGGCTTGGAGAGATCGTATGGCTTTGTCTCGACTTTGTCTCGCGGCGAGATTTCAGGTTCCTCAAGCTTGGATTTAAGTTCCGCAGCTTGCCCATCTGTTGCGTGACCCCATTCCCTCCTTCCTTCGGCTGCTTCCAAAGGCTTAGGTCGCTTGGAAACCATACGGCCACTGATAGGATCGAATTCAAATCCGGCCTCCTTAAAATCCGGGGAAGGTTGATTCTGTACTCGCTCAGTTTCAGACGCTCGTAATACCTCACCACTAGAAGTACTCCGAGTCTGAGATCGCCCCCTGGCTCTCCCCGCTGCACCCTCAACATCCTTCTCCATCTTATCAAGACCGAAAAGCGACCGACATAGCGACGTAAACCCATTTTCAAGTTTAACCCCCAAGCCCAAACCAAACGGTTCCAGCCGTCTCCCAAACAAAGCCGCATACGGGTCATCCTCTATCTCCTTCTTGATCCGATCCATGCGCCGCTGTGCGCGATCTTCCCAAGAATCAAACTCTTCTTGTCTAGGCCTAGGTCTAGACTGAGACTCGGGATAACCGGGCCGGAAACTCCTCCAAGTCCAGCCCCATCGTGGATTTCGTTGCCATGGATGGTAGTGGTAGTGGGGGTGGTAGTCTGGGTATATAGTGTGGCGCTCCTCCCGCGAGGGATGATGACGCTTTCGTAGTCGTTGGTGTTTGTCGAGTATGAGCCGGATTTGATCCCTGTGTCGATCGTGGTTATATCTTTGATGGGAGCATCCCCATAATCCGCGAATTTGGGATGGGGGGTTTGGGTGTCGAGGGAGGTTGTATGGGATTTGAAGGGCAGTTGCGTGTGAGGTTCTTGGGAGCCGAGATAGTGTAGTAACGTGAGCCATGGCTGGGGCGATATTAGGAATGATAATAACGACCGGAGACGGACGGCGACCGACCGGTTGGGTCACATTTGAGGCTATCAGTAGGTTAGGAGATTCTGCTCGAACAAAAGGACCAGGAAATGGCCTGAGGAATGTAAGATACGGGAGTTGGAGGTGTCTAGAGCTCCATGCAGAGTTCCTTTCCTTATCAGGGTGGGGTTGGCTGCTGCCCTGATGACGTATCTGACTCTCCCATCTACATTCTACTGTAACAACGCGTTCAATCTCAGGAAGGATAATCATGATTCTATATAGGCATTATTCATAAGTCTATAGTTGATCGTTTCGCCTCAGATCTCTACAGCCGAGATAGCCAAGTCATTAGGGTCATCGGGTGTCGGGTCGAATGTAATGAAATTGCTCCAAAACTTCAAGCCCTCTATGCCCTCTTCTCTGCAAAAGATGCCCTTGTCCTCTGCCATCTCCATTTCCTCAGCTGCAACTCCTACGCTCCACCCAAAGTGCTGGGCTGCCTCCTGTGCTGTTACCGGGCGTCCAAATAGGCGCCAGTCCCAGGGAACAGGGTCCGGAGGCGGAATCCGGCGGAGATCAGCCATCCAGCCCTGGAGTTGCTCAAGGGTCTTTTCGTCGCTCCAATCGTACCTTTGAACGACCAGGAGGCCACTCTTGAACCGGCGAAGTCGAACGGGCAACTTGAGCTTCTCCCAGAGCTCGGCTGCTCGTTGAAAGTCCGAAGGACTTACCAACTCCACCCCGTTCCGGGAGCGATTGAATACTGCCCAAAGGTCAATAAGACTTATGATACCGCCTTCTTTCTGAAGGACACCCTTTCGATCGTCAGCGAGATATTCTGCCAAATTTCGCGACAGTTCAGAGAGATATAGATTTCCTGCGCTAGATCCGAGCATATCTTTCGTGGTGACCATCCCTAGGGCGGCGGCAGATTCAGAGAGAACTGCATTAGTTTCTGCAGAAGTTTCGCCGCTGGCCATGCCTGATTCCCTCGCCAGTGTCTCAGCAAGTGCTACGATTTGTTTCGCAGAAGCCATGAGCGCTTCAAGGTCCTCGAAGGCATTTCCAATCACGAGCTCGTTGTTCTTGCGAGCTTCAAGCCCTCGCCGTTCCAGTCCAGCAATTCCGACCCCAGGTGATCTATTCTGAGCAGATGCATTGACACCGGTAGATAAACCCGTCAAATCCGGCGAATACGTTGGATTTGACTGTGACGGTTGCTGAGGCGCAGGGGGTGCGTTGTAGAGCAGCCATTTCCTCTGAATCAGCGCCCCCTTGAGCCTTTCTAGGAAGATCTTTTCGCCGCCTCCCCGAAAGGAAAGCTTGATGTGATCGCTAACATCAGTATCCCTAATGTTCCCCTCCTCGAATATTGGCGCTGGAGATTCTGACCTATCTTGATTTGTGGAGACTCGTGAAGGGTTCGCAGCCAACATAGAGGCACCGCAGATCTCACACTCAAGAAGAGAAGGATGGTTTAGAAATGTACATCTCGGGCAAATCACCGAACCACCGCCATTCGACGCACTTGTACCCCCGGTTCCCTTGGCTGGAGACCCTCGCTCGATCTGAGACACTGCGGGAGCTGTCGAAGGGACTTCCCGACTTGTCGCAGCGGTTATAGCAGCCTTCAAAATAGTCGTAAACGGAGGTTTTACTCCACATGCGAGACAGGGAGGAATTGGGGTAGATTTAGTTGCCGTGGAAGGGTCGAAGTTCGATGGTACTGGGTTGGAGAACGAGCATATTGGACAAACCCAAGTCACGTTTTGAGGCTTCGGTTGCGGAGGTGTATAATTCAGCGCCGATGTTTGAGAGAGAGGTGACTGTGTGCCTACTAACTGCGCCCTCAAAGGTAGCGACCGCGACGGGCTTGCACCCGAGGTTCGGGGTCCGTCCGCGTTCTTCGGAGGTTTGGGGTATATGATGATCTTCGCGGAGGATTTCCAGAAACCTGCCTGGGTTGAATGAGCAAGGGACCGCATGACGAGACAGGAGACGCTTTACTTGATATTCCGCTCTGTCGATCTCCTTCAAGTCAATCCCGACACAGTATTTCCGGGGTTCGTCAACGGCGACGTAGCAAACTCGGTGTGACGTGAGGTACGCATGGCCATTTTGATAGTTGGCGACTTTGTATTTGCTATCGGTTGCGGGGAGATGAGAGTCAGCCGATGTAGTCTGAGTCTGAGTCTGAGTAACTCGCAGAAGAAAATGAGACAAGCAGAACAGAACAGTTGCGACGCAGCAGTAGTCATATCACACTCACCCCTCGTACAACCCCACCGCATCTTGGACAAAGAGCAAAGTCTCATCGGGCAATAGTAAAGGACGAAGTGCGGTGGTTAGATCCAGAGCCTTGAAAAACATCTAGAAGACTCGGTCGGCATTTCTACGCCTCTTGAATTCTGAAAGAAGACTCAAGAGCGAGGATGGAGGAGATGTCAAGGTGTGGCATCACCGCCGTGACCCTCCCTAGCTGACATAATGCTGGAGATTCGCTGATTTCCTGATTGGGAATAGATTGGATGGATTACAACAGGACTCAAACAACGGATTCTCTTATCTCCTGATTTCATTCCTTATTTCGCAATGTTGCTCGCTGCTTCTCCAATACTCTCGAGATCAGGCTGGCCGCTGCCGGTGTCTCTTCATCTTTGAAATTCCGCTGAAGTCCAATAGGAGCCCCGGCATATCTCTCGGGGGCGTACTTCTTCCATTCACGCTCATCCTCTGCACTTCGTGGCTGGTAGGACGTGTCTATCGCGTCCAACTGAGGGTCAACGCTCAACCCACTGGGGAATACTACAGCCAGCTGGTCGATGCTGTTCCAAATAGCCGTATAGTTCCAGTAATGGGACTCGCCCAGAACAGCCGCGACACCAACATATGCAGGGCAAGAATGAAAGCCACTCCTCGAGATTTCATGAGCGCATGATATTCATCTCGGTAAACGTCTCGCTGGTAGAAAACCAGCCCTCGGCGACGGTCAGTGGTGTTGGTCGGCTATACTGGAAGGCCCACTCGGTGAGAGGACGAGCCGGTTCAACCTGTTTTTGCGAAGAGCGCACGCTGACTGGCGGCTGCATCGGGGAAATAGAGTGAAGACTTTATTTTGTTAACGACGCCTGCAATGTATATCATCGACGCAGTTTGCTTACAATGATATCCCAACCATCGCCATGCTTGAGTGCCCACAACACTAGGGGATGAGGCCAAACATTGCTGGTCTTGTTAGGCTTGAAGAGCAAAAATAAGTGCAGATCGAATGTGCCCATCACCCCACAAAATAGCCACGGTCACATCCTTCGTCGGCGTGACTCTCTTCGTAAAGGTACTGGCACCAAAGAGGTTTCTATATCCCACGGTTCCTGGTCAAGGACAACACGCTGAAACAACTCCATATCTTCAATAGATTGGCTAGCAAGCGGGCCAATCACGCCGAGAATGGACTCTTGTCCTGGCTCTGGTAGTTTAAGGCCGCTGGACGGGTTTTGGCGTGCCGTTGGACGAAATCCGTATGCGTTGCATGCAAAATGCTGCCAGGCATCTAATTGAACCACCAATATCGGTTCCAATGACTAGCGGAGCGCACCTGAATTCCATTGATGCTCTTTCTCCTCCCGACGAGCCACCTGGGGTAAGAGAACGGTTGTAAAGGTTTAACGTCGTTCTGTTGAGGTTATTACTGCAACATAGATGCTTGTCAAGTTAGTCTCAATCCTGACACTGAACTGAACGATAGGAGTATTACCATGAGCGATTGGAACTGGTTCGTCCGCACGTGGAAGACTGCGCCGGCTTTCTTAAGACATTGGACAAGAAGGGCATCTTCTGTTGCGATGTCATCGGCCCTTCATCTATGTTATACATTAGCCATCCGTAGCAGATATAAAAAGCAACCAGTCTTCCTAGATTGCGTATCCTCCATTCAGCGTCAAGCCTATGAATCCAATATGCTCTTTGCACACTAACGGGAACGCCATGCTGTTGACACTCAACTTGGTATGCCGATAAACCACAAATCGAAGACAAGGTCGTTAGGCATCCCAACAGTCCAACAAGGTTCCCTATCTCTTTACAATACCTATCTAATTCTTTGGCTCGCGAAATAACTTTCTCAGCCATGAACTCAGTAGCAAAGTTGAGCTGGCAGCAGTTAGCGTTAGCAGCTGCTGAATTCATCCCTGTTCGCTCCTCAACGTACCAGCTGATGCCCTACAACAGACCTCTTCGGCGCTGAATCGACCCTTGCTTATGGCTGTTACTCGAGCCGTAGCAGACATCTCTGTTATAGCGAGCTCATTATCAGTAAGGATCCCGCTTTGTCGCGGGAAATCCGCCACATGGAGCTGATTTGGAGGAGGTAACTGGTCAGTGGGCACCATCCATTGATTTGGAATCGACTGCTGGAGAATGTTACGAGCTTTGCGAGCTTGTGTTTCCCTCTGCACTATTCCCACTATGACTACTAGTATGTCTGTCCTACGCACCAAAGGAGACTCGGCACTCGGTAGTAAAGGTACTGATTTAGCGGTTGCCGATATCAGTAGTAGTCGAACAGCTCATAGACGGCAATTTCAAGGCATTGGTAACCAGATATGCGGCCTCGGAATGAGTAGGGAAGATACGCATATCAGTTGGAGACGTGGAGTAGGTTTGCTGGATGGCCGCATGTAGTTTCCTATTCGAAGCGGTCGCTGTGCAACTCTCTGGCTGCTGTGCGGATCGCACTTGAAGTGACTAGAAGTTGCTGCCGAATCTTTGGATTGAAGTCCTCTATAAGGTTTTGGGTAGCGCAATAGGTATGTATACAACCAACCCACCCCAACCCCCCTCCTAGAATCCCTTCCTCCCCGCATCTATTCACATCAAGCCAACTCCTTGCAGAAAGGGCTACATTTGGACTGACATTGGTCATGGTATTTCCCTGACGGCTCCGGCTCGTTTATTTCCCCTTCGTTATTCGTCAACACCGCGGTGTCTGTGGGAGTTGCGGTTTCGGGTTGGATTGTCACTGAATCGACTCCATAGGCATGAAAACACTCCTGCATAAATGTCGACAACGTCGAGAACTCGGATATTGAGTGGCCCAATATACCAACGCGGACCGATGCGAGAATCTTCTGCTGATTGAGTCGCCAGATATGCAGCTCGTGGACAGCCAGGATACCGGGAATCTAGGACGGAGAAAAAAAAAACACCTCAGTCAGATTGAGGCCATACAGTATCGTCAAAACCAAGGGGTCATGTCCTACCTGTTCAAGATCATGCTTCACGTCTGCGAGGTCAAGCCCCTTCGGGGCACTCTCGAGTAATATGAGACCGGCTTGTCGGACTAGAACCATGAGATCAGCTCTTGTCTGCATAGCCAAACACACAGATGGGTTTATTTACTGAGCGGAAGAGCAGATAGCATGATCATGGCAGCAATGCCCATGCTGGTGGCAGGGTCGGCATAATATCTCGCCTCATATCGAGTCAGCCATATGACCAAGCCTGCAATCATCACTCCTAGATTATTGGCCGCGTCGCCGAGGACATGGAGCAAAACACCCATCATGCCTAGGTCGTTTCCGTCGAAGATTGGGATCTCTCTGTGATTCAGATGCCTGTGACCGTGATGCTGTAGCGAGGGTGTCAGTGAAACATCGGACAAGGACCGTCGGATGAATTCAAACCTTGGCTTTGTTTTCGGTCTCCAGCTGTTGTTCAAGGTCCATTTGCTCTTGGGACTTTATCTCCGATTTTGAGCTATGCTTGTGCGTATGATGATGGTGATCGTGGCCCTCGTGATGGTGATGCTCTAAACATCGGTCAAAAGCCATAGGTAGCGGAATAGCAAAGGCAAGTAAACATACCATGAAGGAACGAGGCACAGATAATATTCAACGCCAGCCCAACAGATCCGATGATAAACATAAGTTTGGGGTCCTCAACATCTAACGCATGTTAGCAAGCATCTAGACTTAAATGGGCCCCGAACTCACGGTGCAACGTGATGAAGCGCTCAATGGACTGAAGAAAGATGCTGATTCCCAAGGCAAACAGCAGACTTCCATTAAAAAACGCGCCCAGGACTTGCGCCCGTTGCCATCCAAAAGAAAGCTCCGGAGGTGGATTGTCGGCGTTCGAAACCTGGCAGCCATTGTTTAGCATCCATCATCTTCATCTTCATGGAAATCTATCATATTCGATGAGGGCAATCAACCTTAAGGGCCGCATAGGCAACAATGAATCCAACGATATCGTTCAGCTTAAACCCGCATCAGCGTTACACTCTCCGCCATCCGGTGATGGTCACGTACATAATGGAAGGCGTCCGCCACCAAGGCTAGAGAATGAGTGTAAAAGCCAACTATTGCACACTCAGCAAAATTGAAACCCAAGGATACAAAAATCACCATTAGCAAAGCAAACGAGAATCCTCACCTGAAATCTCAGTAAAGAAGAAGGCAGCCGAGATCCCAATAGCCGCCATCAGCCGGCCAGACCGCGAGATTCTGAGCTCCATTGCCCTAAGTGATGCCTAACAATGAACAATAGCGAAGCAAACAACCAGCGACATCGACTGGGGATTTGACGCCCTTTTGACCTGGGAAAGGACCGCTTGCCAGGCTACACGCCTTGTTTTGAATCCTGGCCTCGGATCATCCTGTACGACACAGGGAATGTGGAGTCGATGTTTTTTTTTTTAAAAAAAGGGATATTGGGGAATCTGCATACCAGCATCCGGCAAGGCTCAAGCTAGCAGTTCTACAGAGTGCAGCCTGCAATACTTAGAAGAGCGCCTGGGCTTTGCTCGTAGCACGTTGCTCTACTCTTAACCTAGCCGCACTGCAGTAGGTCTTGCTCTATTATTCGGTGCTTTTACTTTATATTGCAGGCAATAGTTATGCCGCCGATATCTGAATAAGTCCGAATAGTCGCGCAATCCTATCCATAGCTGGATCATAGGAGTTAGCCCAGTGGACTCGGAAGCAGAGATTTTCACGCATTCCACCGGCCACACTAACTTTGAGGTTGGTTCATATAACGGCCTTTCGTCCTTGCTCGGTGACGTATGCCAGTCGTGCTGCTTGACCTTGTTGACCGAGGCAGACGGAGCAATCGAAGGGACCTAGTCACACCTGCCAAGGTTAGATTGTGGTACTTATCCTACTCGAAATGGTTAAGGCAATGTCCTGTCTGGTTCTATATCTGAGGTAGGGCATAGCAAAATATATGTAAGTAAGTATGTATATATAATTCTATCATTAATGTATAGACAAGTCAACCCCAAACCAGAAAATATCTAAACAGGCAATGCGATGCGATGCCATGTCATGCCAACGCAGACAAAACGAACCCCCAACAAACAGGCCTTCATCACCACCAGCCTTCTAAGTAGGATACTGAGGCGAGCTTGGCTAGGTAGTTGATTACCTATTATCTTCACTCCACCGACTCCTCGTCTTCAAATAAGCGTCATGCTCCTGCTTCCCCTCCTCAGCACCTAACCCTACGCCCAACAAGCCCCGCTCAACCCACTCCTTGCTCCCCATTTCTGAAAGACGGGATAAAGCGCGCGCGAACGCGAAGCGCTCTTCGTCACCGCTGAAGATGGAGGAGGTTTTGAGCGCTTTCATGGATAGACCGAGATCGTCCATCATCATGCGCATGGAGTCGGAGAGGTCGGTGTGTTCGCCTTGGTCGTCTAGGGAGGTTTTGACTTCGGATTCGGAGATGAAGAGGGTTGTTAGGGGTGTTGCGGTTGTGAGGACGAGTTTTGCCTGGTAGGTTTAAATGTCAGATTTGTGCATAATATGGATGGGGAAGAGGTTAGGTAGGCGTACCCTGCTTTCATAGACGGCGTCAATGAATGTAATGAACCGTCTAGCGAGATCACGTTGGTGCAGCGTCATAGCCGGGACGTCGGTGATGATGAATGCTTCATAATTCCGGACGAGTTCGAGGTAATCTGCTGCGCCGGTGGCGGATCCAATGAGCTGTTGGAAGCTGAATTTGGCGGCTTTGCCGCTGGCGAGCGGGACTTGGATCTTGCGGCCCCAGACTTCTTGTGTTGTTGGGTGGGGAGGGTCGTTGATCGGGTCGCCGAGGAAATCGAACCATTTCTGAGCGTGTTGCTCGGCCTCTGGGCCTAGCGGGTGGTGGTAGACGCCGGATCGAGGGCGGGGGATTTTGCGGTAGTCGGTGGGGGAGTTGAGGTTGATTACGTCGAGGACGGTCTTTAGGAGGGTGATGCATGGAATGAAAGATTCGCGCTGGATGCCGTTCATGTAGAGGTCGTCTGGGTGCCGGTTCGAGGTTGTGATGAGGACGACGCCGTGCGACATGAGCAATTCAAGCAGCCTAAGACGAAATTGAGTAACACGAACCATTGAACCGGGGGGGAGGAATAATAACTGGACATACCTCCGCAGAATCATAGCATCAGCCACGTCCGTACACTGGAACTCATCAAAACACAACACACTCGATTTCTCCGCGATCTCAGCCGCAACCAAGGGCAATGCATCGAAATCGTTTCCAAATCGTATCTTCACCACATGCATCCGCTTATGTACATCCTGCATGAAGTTGTGAAAATGGATCCGAGACTTCGACGAGATACTCCGCGGCAACGTCTCGTAAAACATATCCATGAGCATCGTCTTCCCACACCCAACATCCCCATACATATAAAGACCCTTAGGCAGATCCTCCGAAATCGACGTCTCCGCCTTCGCAGGCGCCTTCCCAAATAACGAGCCGAAAAACGACTTCTTCGGCGCTTGATCCAAGGACTCTATACTCGGGCGCACAACAGCAGGAGCTTTATACGACTTGAGCCGCTCGTATAAATCTTGCAACTGCTCAATAATCTCTACACAACAAAAATCATTAGCACCAACCGCAAACCCAAGTTAAACAGCCAGCCCACTTACGCCTCTGATATGCATCATCCCGCAATCTCCCCTGCTGAACCCTCGCACTATACTCTGCCAACGGACCCCCAGTCTCCCCAGACGCAGCTCCCACACCCTCCGCAGCAGTATGAGTCGCAACTGTCGCCGCCGACCGGCGCACACCCTGGTTCACCAACCCACCCGCATTCCACCGACCATGTCTTCCCGTGGTTGATCTCAAACGGTACGAGAGCCCACCGCGCACATGCACATGCGAATGCACATTCCTCCTATAATCTGTGATATATGCCGGCTTAGTCGTGCGCAGAGCAACAGGACGAACCAGCGCTCGCCTTCCCAGCGCGCTGGCGATATAGTCCGCGCAAACCCTGGCGGAGGGGCCAATCATTGGCATCTAGATAGATCGTAACAATACTGCCCGGGCCAGTGCTATGAATGCATGCAGATTTGGTAGTTTCGGACCAAGCGTATGGAGTGGCAAGTGCTTAAAGGCGACCGTGGACTGCTAATGGCTTCTTGGTGTCTGTAGGTGTCTGTTTCCACCTCCCTGGCCGGAATTCGTGATTGTCGGCGGACGAAATGCGGGGACGGGAGGGAAGGTGATTAACGCGGCGACTCTTCCCACAAGGCTGTGTGTGGCGTAATTTGTAATGCAGAGGAGTCTGTGAATATTCTGTAAGTTGATTACCAAACAAAGCTCAACTGCAGCAAAGAGCTAGTTCACTGTCAGCGTTCTGGCAAACATGAGGCGAAAAAGAACCGCATCGTTGCCGAGAAGCCGCCGAGAAATGGTCATGTGACTCGGGATCCGGCAAACAGTTTTGATTCCGATAGAAGGAGGGGGTGCTGGTCGTTCCATGGTTTCTACGCCGGGGGCTGGAACCTGGATGGTTTATTTCTGATAGGGAGGAAAGGTTGAAGGTGTTAAGTCTGTATATGCAGGTTAGATTTTTATGTACAGATGATAAACATGGAAAAAGGGTATGAGAGTTTAAAAAAAAAAAAAAAAGGAACAGAAACCAATGTACATAATCGCGTCAACATTTCAGACGTCTCAATCTTGACATCCATCACCCTCGTGAATCGACAAATGCATTCGTGAGACTGCTGGCCAAAGAAAAATTCCTGAACGCCGCAACATCCTGAATACCCAAACAAAAGAGAAATAGTCGGGCTGAAGTAGGGCTGACACAAAAGAAACAACTGCGAGAGATGGTGGCAGTGAGAGAGAGGATAGACACAAAACAAGAAACATCTCTATCATAAACAGATTCTATGCAAGTCCGACATAAAGGGTTAGTTTGGAATTTCGTTGAATAGCGGCATCGAGATCGTGGTCGTTGAGAAGATCGATGACGGTGCCGGAAGGCTCGTCCTTATATTGTACCGCAATCTCGCCGTTGATTTTCAAGCGATCCTTGAGCTTTTCTTTGAGTTGCTGGACATTAATGTCGCTGGGAACTCGGATAGCAATCAGATCGTCCTGGAAAAAGACCTTGACTTTGAGTGCGCCCGTGCTGGAGGTCGTCGATACTTGCGTGAGGGAGCTCTGCTGTCGGATCATGGGGGGTGCGTTTCCGTTGGGTTGCGGGTTGGGGTTGGGGTGAGAGGTGGGATGAGAGTTGGACGGCTGGGATCGCTGATGCGAGTGCGAGTGCGGGTGCGAGGTTCGTTCAGAAGGCCCGTTCGAGTGTTGTTGGGATGATTGTCTCGATGCGATAGGGGATAGCTCCTGGCTAGATGAGTGGTGCGAGCCAGCTGAGAATCGAGCATCTTCCCCAAACGCACTGGGATCAATCTCAAAGTCACCTTGACGAGGAGCGAAGAGCTGACGGACGAGGGCGCATCGAGTGATGTGTGGAGGCATAGACAGAAGCTTCTTGATATATTCATCCAGATTATGCCGACGCCCGTCGGAGATAGCATCGGTGACATGAGCGACAGGGCCGGGCATGAATGGCAAAGTTCGAGGCTTGCCTCGGTTGCCCGCTTCCTCCTCAAACTGGGTCAATAATGCGATCTGGAAATCATAAAAGTCGTGGTAGTACCGGGACAGCTCCCAGCAGCGACCATCTTCCATTTTGACTTCAATGATGTACCAATATTTATCATTGTCGAAGCAGTACCGAGGGATCGAGGCAGCAACGGGGGCGACAAGGGGTTGGCTGTGATTTTGTGGTGGTTGATGTTGATGAGTGGATTGCTGAGCGAGAGATGCCTTACTCGCATTACGGTTGTGGAAACCCTGCATAATTTCTGTTAAAACCCCGCGACGAGCATGATGAAGAAGTAATGGGGACTCACCATAGGTTGACCGTTTTGGCCTTGGCTCATATGGCTCCTAGGATGCTCCGCGCTCTGCCGTACTGAAATTCTCTCCATACCAGAAGCGACGGATTGCATCGAGCCAGCAGCCTCGATCTTGCCGAGGGAGATACTGCTGTTCTTATACTCTGCAGTCATTTTCTTCCATTCCTCCACCTTAGGGACACCAGCGCGCCTGACAGCTTCAAGCGGGTCGGTGACGGCCTGTCCACTCTGCATATCGCGAAGCTCGACAAAAGACACTGGGATGAGGCCTGGACCTCCGAGACGACCGATGGGTTTCGCGACAAACCATTCAGGATTCGATTGGGCGATGACGATGATGGCCTCGCCCGATCTGGCGTCAAGTTCATCCGGGCGCTCTGCCTGGAAATCGTACTGAACAATGCCATATACCATGGCCCCTCCTCCGGCTTTGGCCATCATGGATATCCTGGGAAATGCGGGGTGCGACTGATAAGATTTTGCGCTGCCTGAGCCAAATTCAGAACCTGAAGAAGTAGCACGATCAGCGAAGCCGGAATCGTGCGGTTCTTTCTTCTTTCCAAGGTCGACAGAGCCGCTGCTGTCTCGTTGGGTTTTGCTGATGACTTCAAAAAAGGATACGGGAACTAACCCCCTGGCGGTAGGGATAAGGGGATTGCACGCTTCGTACCAGTCCACGTCGTCCTCCCTGCTGATAACGTGGAAGAAATCCCCCTTGCTGAAGGCCAATTCCTGCGAGTTCGCTGGTTCGGGTTGGTATTCGTATAGCGCTTTAATGACCTATACGCGTCGAGTGGAAATGGTCAATATTGGACGTGGAAAGGAGGGGATAAGAAAACAATGGATTGACCCAAGAAAAGAAGAGAAAAGAAAAGAAAAATGAAGCGAATAAAGAGAGACGAGCAACAAAGGCTGAAACATAAAACAAGAGGCCGAAGAAGGGACGGGAAAGGGAAAGGGAAAGAAGATGTTAAAGCGCACGCACCTTCTTTGGAGGCAGAATGGCGACGGCGGATTTGGGAGTAATGGACGGGTGGTGGTGGTGGTGGGAGTGGTGGGGTTTGGGATCTTTCTCCCCTTTCAGAGAGCGTCGGAGAGCCTAAATTTTGTGGTGTTTAACAGTTAGTCTCAGACTCGTAGTCGCCTAATCAAACCACAGGAGCAAGGCGGTAATTGCCTGCAATTTCCTGGCGAATTCCGACAATCGCAATCATCCATACAAACAAAACAACGGACGGCTGTCAAACGTACCTTCATGATCATTCGGGGTTTTAGATTAGATCGATGCAGCTGTAGATGCGAGTCTCGAAGCGATCGGGGACGAGGGAATCGCCAGGTTAGGGAATCGGGACTCGACAGGTCACCAGCACCATTCAATATAACCCCGACGGAAGCCACCGACTGACGATAAAAGGAGGGAGATGAACCCCGGAGCAGTCGCCAGTTGCGACAAAGAGAATGTAATGGCCAAAGAGCTGGGATAAGGCTGAAAGAAAGACTGAGAGGGTCGGAACTTCAAAGAGCGTCTGGAGTTGAGCGCGAGGAGGATGGAAGAGGAGAGAGAAAGAAGAGGGCCGATCACCGTGTAAGAATAATAAGAAGAATAATAATATCCCAACCAGCTGTTGTTTCTTTTTCCGGCTCAGGAGCAAACTTGCCTCTGACAATAATAATTTGTGTGTTCCAAAGCTGATCCCTCGTGCTTGAGTTACCACAGCCGGAGATTGAAGAAAAGAGTGGTCTGGATGCTGCCCCGCCTATTGAGTATTGAGGTGAAGGGTGTGTGCCGTGGATGGTGGTCTACCAGAGAAAATGGGCGGATCCTCTTTTCCACTAGCAAGTTCAACGCTGGAATTCTCAGCAGAGAGATCGGGGACTAAAGAACCAAAGGAACCAAAGGAACCAAAAGTGGTCGTGGGGTTGGGAGGTTCAAACTTCAAAGGTGGCGGAGGTCCCGTCGGCTGGGAGAGGGTGATCCCTCGTCACAAAGGAGTATCTAGACTATCTACTAGGTAGACAGCTACGAGGCAAGGATGATGCGGCGTAAATGCATGGAAAGTATGAAGAACCACTTCTAGCTCCGAGAGGACCGTCGAGGGGGACGAAGCTACTTCAAGGATGAGTGAGTATGGCGTATTGGTGTTAGCTTGGAGGGAGGCGGGCTGAGGAGGTGGGTTTACGTGGCCAATGAAGATATCACGACATCAAGAGCAGAGCAAGAAAGAGACGCTAAATTATATGACATGACTGTTACGGAGTACTATGGATTGCACTGAATCTATTGTCAATGCCGCTAAATTTAAAGCATCTGGTGACAGTGTTCTAAGTAACTAAGTTCTCCCACCGGCTCTGCTTCCCCGCTGCATGGGATGCTTATCCACTTCTGCCATAACAGCCATTCTTCCTAGACTAATCTTACTATCTACGGAGTACGGAGTACATCCTCCATATTTCTTTACTTCCAAGTCGGCCCCAACTCAATTTTTGGGATCCGGGCGGTTGGGCAACTTGGGCAGCACCTGATTGACCATTAGAAACGCCTCTCCTAGCTTATCATCTCAAGTCACTAGTCAGTACCAGCTTCTGGCGGCAAGGTAAAAAGTGTGACGGGAATTGCCACCAAAATTACTAAAATTGGCTAAAACTGTGTGCCTTGCCACACCTTAAAATCAGGTGACAGTGACAGCCACCACCCAGCCTACTCCGTACAAAATACAAATCAGTCATAGTCCTTCCACTTGGTAACCGTATCAGCCCAAGTGACATAATAATATCTAATATTCAATAGTTAGTTAACTAAAGGATAAAGGATAAAGCCCTTTTTCATCGCCCATTCCTGCCTCATTCCCAAATTCCTGAATAATTCCCCCCGTCCCAGCCAAAGGGAACCAACCTTCTCCAAACAAACCTTGGAAACAATCAATCGCATGGCAGCCCAGCGCAATGGTCCTGCCGACTCGGCTCCCGCTGCTGCTCTGACGTTCTCCTCATCTAATCCACGGTTCCAACCTCCTTTCTCCGCTCCTTCTGTTCCATTCTCTCGCGGCCTTCCATTCTCCACTCTTCTTTTCCACACGGACAGAAAATTCGGTGACGGCTGACCGTTGTACACTAAACCCTGTATGGTTGGTTGCTAGCTAGCTCGCTTCTACGGAACTCGGATAGGATTAGGCAGGTCGCTCACAGTAGGTGGCGGTTATAGAAGCACTACTAGGTCATTCGGTGCCAAGATGGTACAACCTTGGTGGATACAAAGTTTCAAACCGAGTACTACTAAGTTAGTAGGCGGTTTGCGGTTAAGATAATTACTTAGTACTCTGTGCAAAATGGACAAGAGTCACTTCTGACTTGATTGGGCCCGCTATGTTCGAGAGCGTTGGTGCGGGTCTGGCTTTGTCCACTTTTGATCCATCTTGGGCCAACCCGTAACAGTTGCTAGCCTGCTACTAACTTAGTGACTGCGTAGTAGTCTATACTGGCAGTGCGGGGGATGTGATGCTTCCATGAAATCAGGATTATCATGGATACTCTCGACGTTTACCAAGATGAATTGAAATTTGAAGGTTCCAATCAGAAATAAATAACCCTCTGGCTCTTTTATTGACTATTGGATGCATGATCTGTCCGCCAACAGGTATATCCAGCTAGCTAACTACCATCCATCCCAAACTCCAATGTACCGCGGAAAAAAAAGTAAAAAAGACACCGCTGCTTTTGTAACTGACGGGGTATACGGTCTTCGAACCTGAGCAAAACGCGGGCGGTCGAGAACAAATTCACTCAAACAATGAGAAGAAGGGGGAAAAGAAATGAGGTGAATGTAATTCAAAACAGTGGATAGTGTAGGGATCACCGTGGGTGCGAAAATATAAAGGTGGTGGGCGTAGTTAATGGAGGAAATCGGAAAATAAAACTTAGATCTGTCCCTTGATATCAATCACGCGATGGGCGTCGGTTTTCGCCATCTCGAAAAGCTGGGCTGCTCTGCCTCCTGTAAGCAGCCTCACAGCTCCATCCTTTTCCAAGAGCATGTCCTCCGCGCTATGGTCCAGGATGAAGTGCGCACTCTGCTCGTCAGACTCGAAGCCCAACTCTTCGGTGATGAAGCGGATTTTTACGTCTGGCTTGTATCTATAAGTCAAAGTTAGCAATGCAATAGCTCACTCCGAGAGACCGGGAATCACTCACGCTTTACAAATGGCTGAAAGAGCAGAAAGTCGCTCCCGATCCACAAACATATCCATCAAGTAAGCTCCCATATTCGGGGTATCAAGATAAAGCTGGAAGAAACGGTGATAATTGCCAAGGGCAAGCGCTGATCGCACATCCAATGCATGCTTGACGGCTCCACTCCGCTTGTCTGCTGGGGTTAGATCGGCTAGAGCATCGTTCATGGCCGTCCAGTTGCGTGTGTGAATAAAGTAGAGAATGCGATAAGCTTTGAACTCGGTCGGGTGACCTCCCAGTTGCTGTGCGTACAGAGCTCGCAGCTGTGTTTGACACTGATTATACTCACCGAGATCTCCCTTCTCCAAAGCAATACGGGCGTGGATCTCATATACACTGACGGTAAATTCGTTCCTGATATGTTGCACTGTCAAATCCTGGCGCAATGACTTGAACTGATCACAGATATAGGTGTAGTTGTTGTCCTTTTTCCACTTCTTCTTCAGCAGGTCCAGCGTTTTCACCAGGACAGATAGCGGGCGGACTGTATCCGGATTCGGCGCCGAAGTCAATCGGAAATAACGTTTTTCCAGATCCTGACACCTTCCAACCACGGGGCCAGTGGGAACGGGGGTTGGAGATGTACCCCGTGACGATGGCGAAGACCCATATCCTCCTCGGCGCTCCTCAAAACGTTTCTTGCGCATTTCCAGATTAGCTTTGGACTTACTAGTTGAGTTCTTGAAATCTATTCGTTGTCGTTTGTCAGTTGGGGAATAAGTGATTCGATCTTCAAAAGTATTTGATCTGTTAGTTTGCCTCCACGGCGGGTAGGCGTTTGGATCTGCGTCGTACCCAGCCGACTTCCTCTTCCTCGACGAATCGTCGGCGGCTGTATCAAGTTTGGGGGTTTGAGCAGCGTAAGGAGACCCCCACGTCGAAGCCTCGGGATTAGCCAGTATCCTGGTTTTATCATTTTGCACCATGACCTGGGGTAGTGGTAGGGTTTCCCAGTCAATCTTGCCGAGCATGTCGGTCTCTGCTGCGTTCGTTATGACTGACTTCAACTTGTTTTCCATCTCCTCCCTAGTGACACCGGAAATTTGCTGATCAGGGGCAAAACTCCGTTGTACATACAGGCGGACAGGAGATGGCCATTCTACTCGCTTGCGGGCTGCGTCTGTGTCTGCTGCGGTCGTTGGCTGAGATGAGACAGGGGTAGTAGATTTCGAGACAGGTTTGGTGAAGCTACGGCGTGCTTGAACCGGTATATATGCTGGGGTAGCTTGTTCGAGATGATCAGTGTGGCTCTTGAGAATAAGGTAAGAGAGAGAAAACTCACCATGACTCGGATAAACAGAAGTAGCAGCGGTGGCGGAAGCGCTGGCACGCCATGGTGGTATGCCGGAGCTCATTTTGGCTTTAGGCTAAGCGGAAAACCAGAAATGAAAGTGAAAGGAAAAGTGATAAGAAGAGAAGAAAAGGGGCGTTGGTGAGATGACTGGAAGGCGTGGCCTGGATGAACTACGGGTCTGACTTGAGGGAAATAGTCCACGGATCAGATCTACACTCCAAACGGTATTGACAAGTCTATGAAGAGAGAGCAAGAGGAGGTAGGAAAGCGAAATAGGGGTGGTGATTCAAAGAAGCCTGAAGGGACTGATAGGGTTGAGGTTGGTGAACTGTGAACTCGCTTCCGGACCTTCTTTTTGGTGTGGAGGTCATTTTTGTGCTGCATGAGTGGTTGCACTTGATTGCCGTAGACATCACATGTTCCCCACCATTCACTGATCAGGATTTCATCGCATTTAATTCATATATGTACTCATTACACTCCATCCATCAATCAATTATATCATGACAATATTTTCATCTCAGACAAAACAACAGGAAATTTGGATTTGGGAATCAGGGAATCAGGGTCAGCATAGATCGCATCACATAAAAGGAAATAACAGAAGAATCACTTCTTCCAAAACATGGCTTTTCGCATCCCCCTCGAAACAGCCCATTTCGTCTCATTAAACTTGTCCGTCATATTCAAGCCTCCGCCTCCATGGGATACACTCGACTTGGTCCCACCAACAGAGCTACCAGTAGCACTGGTATTAGCACTGGCGATATTTCCAGCTTCGAACTTGGCCTTGCCCTCTACTATCTTCTGGACAAGGTAGAGGACTGCATAGGTTGTTGATCCGATGGCACGGATGATTGCTAGTGCCGCGACGGACCATAAGACGATCGCGAGGTAGACGTTGCTACCCGTCGATTCGACTCCGTAAACTTCGGACACGGCCATAGCGAGAACCACGTTGGCGACCATCCAGACGGAAACCATGTATGTTCGCACGGCTCGGTAGTAATCTTCCTGCTGCTGGCTTTCGGAAATCCCAGGGTCGGGGACCTCGAGGCGGTCTCGAAGGTTGCGGAGCGCAGCATCGTAGCCGCTGTCGATGTCGAGTTGCTCTGAAGGCATTTCGACCTCCACGATAGAACCATTGATAATACGTGCCGCACCCAAGTCGGTGTTGAGCGAGTTGTCACCTTTGGTACCCCAGGTTACATCGTGAGTGTTGCAGAAGGCATAACATTGCAGCGTGCAAATGTAGCTAGGCAGTAAAGCAAAATACTGCGCAGATGACGTGAACATATGCCACGGGTCGAGGTATAGGAACGATGTGAAGAAATACAGTCCGACGGTCGACAGCAGAGAAACCACAATATTCACGAAGAGTGCGTCGCTGATGGTAATTGGAACATCGTGTCCCGTTTTTGCCATGAGCTCGAGCACGACCAAGTATAGTGTACAGAAAGCTGTGTATGTCATGATTATACTGTAGACAATCATACTGGAAAGGTATAGCTTTTTTGCTCTGTAGACTAGTTAGAACGTCCCGAGGTCGGAATATAAGAAACACTCACCCTTGCGGTCGATTGCCCATTGAGAAAATAAACTGGAGACACATGACCAAGATACAAGCATATCTCAGAATCACAAAGATATACTTCCCTATATTGTGACCAAATGGATCAATCTTCGGATCTGAGAGCGAACCCGCAATGAAGAAGAATGCCAGGTAGAAGTTTGCCTGTAATTGTTAGCTCCAAATTCTGTTCGCCTCAGAAGAATGATAACTTACTAGACCAAAGTAAGTGAAGATGAGCTGAAGTAACTGGTAACCAGACTCAATCTGAAGAAGGATCTTGCGTGCAATAGAATGGTCTGTTTTCCACAGCTGTCTCATATTGACAATAGAGTAGACAGCTGCGAAGAACGCACCGTTAAGCCATCGACGACGCTGAGAGATGAATTCGGGGATTGAATCTAAGTCAATCAATTAGCAAAATGTCTTCGTTGACCGCACTCAGGCACATACCAGGAACATCAGTCTCTCCAACGGCACTCTTCACGAATCTCAGAACCCATCTTTCTTCCCTCTTAGCTACCAACTCCCAGCAAAGGATACGGTCCTCTGCCAGGTACATATTGGCTGTAAATACATCTGCATCCTTACCATGCAACGTCTCTCCTTTGAAGTACTGATTAAGAGGACCGTTGCCCTCGGCATCATTTTGCAAGGCGAAGAATCGGTAAGCACTAAGCGCACCCGGCAGGACGGTAATATAACCAAACACGGACTCCAAGGGCTTGTCAAGAATGTTGGACATCTTATATTCAAAGTTTTGGCTTGCAACCAGGGGATTCAGAAGGCCGAGCATA
This sequence comes from Aspergillus asperescens, assembly GCA_027569075.1. Taxonomy (NCBI): domain Eukaryota; kingdom Fungi; phylum Ascomycota; class Eurotiomycetes; order Eurotiales; family Aspergillaceae; genus Aspergillus; species Aspergillus asperescens. Next base: position 74,909 of record JAPDEH010000056.1, on the reverse strand, counting down.
TTCTTTCCTTTGCTTGCCTTGATTTCACCTGCTGCACCAGCAACGTTGGAGTCTTGATCGAACGCCTTCCACAAGTGGTATAGAGCAGTGGGTTCTGGTCGAGTACCGACATCGAGGAGGATGCAGATGTTAGGTTGCAAGGCTCGGCCAAAAGCGTTGAAGAACCAACGGTGTGAGTTTAGCTTTTTCTGGTTATGCTCCTTCAAGCAAAAGACAACCTGGACAGGCACGATTCCTTTCTCAGCTCCCTTGAACTTGAGGTCGGAATCAAGCGATACTTGGGTCGTGTATTCATAAACGTGGGCATTAACCTGTTTCTGATTGACAATGTTCTTTGCAATGCCTTCTTGGTAGACACCCAGAGCTGCCAGAGCATTAAGGGTTCGCGGATGCACCTTTTTTCGCCCATCTGCAATGATACAGACCACGATCTTCTTCCACCCGTCTTTTCCCCAAGTACGAGACTTGGATCGAGAACAAAAGTGGCTGATATTCCGCATGATACCGTGCATGGTTCGAGTAAAGTGGATTTCGTCCTCGTTGTACATGGTGACACAAATAAACAACTCGGTCTCGCGCATAGTTCTTCCAATCTGCTGGCGCAACTTGTATCCTCTTTGCGTAAAATCGTCAGGGTCGCAGGTTACGGCAGTGTACCGCATGTGTGTGAATTCTCGGTCATCTCGGCGCGGCAAAAAGCTGTGCAAGATTGTAGGAATCTTACACTCCAGGATCAGTTCACCGTTGATCAGCTGCACCTCTTTCTTTGACATCTGCGCATCGCGAACACCTCGGCGTCCCTGTTTTTCTGGAGCCGGTCCATAGTGCAGATTAGGGTCAACCATTGATTTTGCTTCGTCGTCGTATTCTTCCATATCAATCTTCTCCAGGTCCCTCTCGTCTGTAATGATAGTCGATCCGCTCGTAAAAGATTGTACACTACCAGTACCTCCATGTCGAGAATTTATTGTCCTCCCCCCGCCACCAAATGGGTCATCGTCTTCGTCGCCAATATCGATTTTCGTATCCTGGGCACCGGCTCCCGGTTTCGAGAATAATGGAGCCGGTGGAAGGGGTCGCCTAGGACTTCCTCCGTATCTTGAGCTAGGGGTTCCCGGTCGTGGACTGCCGTTTAGATCTGAACGCTCGTAGTGTGAGCCAGCCACGGATGGGGGTCTGACCCAGTCCGGCCCACGGGTAGGGGACCAGGGTCGTGTAGGTGAGGCGGGGCGAGAAAAGTGCATCTCGTCTACGACAGATGCCGCCGGCGGAGGGATTGTGGGCGCATTTCGCAAACTTGAAGCAGGGCGTGTGAGGGTTTCATCAGCGTCATATTCGTAGGAGTAGCGATCTGCATATCTGCTTTCCGTCCTGCGATTATGGGCATCACGATTAGCTCTTGGTCTTCGATACGAAGGCATTTCCTCGTCAATAATGCAACTCGGAGGGAAAACTATTACGACGAGCGATGAACTTTGAATATAACCTTATATGGAATACGACTGTTGACAGCTCGGACAAGGCATGGCAACGGGGCCATAGGGCAAGATACCGCATTTGACCGTTGGCATGCCATGTGCAAGGGCAGTCGTGGGGCAGATTGATGAGGAAACTTACTGATTATCATCTCCAAATGGATCTCCGTAACGATAGGTTGAAGCAGCACCGATATCACTGCTCAAGTCTGATTCCACCTGGGAATAACCAGCAGATTCAACCTGGGAACTGGTTGGGAGTAGCCGCATGGTTGGGCCATTGTTGCGCATCGGAGATTCATCGTTATCCGACAGATACGACCCTCCGTAGCTGTAAGCCGGAGGCTCCTCCTCCTGGCGGTAGGGTATACGAGGTTGACTCATAGTAATTACTTTGTAAACAACCTAGCAGCGCATGCTCTCCGATAGAACGAGACGTCTACTGCCGCTTCGAGTCAGGTTTTCTGCCTCTAGATTCTTTCAAGTTTCGGATCTGGAAAGAATGCAACTTACTGTGGGGGGAGCACGTCTCCCAGAAGGGGATGGGTGAATCGGCAGTGGTCCGGGGTAATTATGAGGAATGAAGGACCAGAAGTACCGAAGCTCTCCAAGTATTGGATTTAACCAAGTAAATCGACGTCCGTATAGAGATTGAGGCGCGCTCGGTATCAACAAAGACGACAATCAACGACAGAGGTATCAAGTCAACAAGCAAAGAAGAAGGTTGAAGAAAGCAAGGTTATAATGAGCTCGTCTTAGTTGTTTTCCTTCCTTGCTGACGGCGCTTCAAGCGATCGCAAGCTCATCACCATGGAGCTGCCTGGAGGTTGTCACCGGGGCAACAGGAGTTTTGTCAAGGCTGGGTGGGGCAACGGATGGACTGGTCCCGGTGCCTTGCATGTTGCTTTTTATTTCAATTCTCAGCTGGCTGGCCAGTTGATTTGTGTTAGCGGATTCCTTTTTGCCAATGGTCTTGATCTTTGCTTGTGCGGTGTGATAATGAACTCGGGATGCTAAGAACTAAGAACTGTTGTTTACTTGCGACTGATCCGACTCACCACTCTACATCTTTCCCCAATTACTCGCAGAACAGAAGACGTATTATATTCGAGAGTGAAGAGTATTATTGCATTCACAAAGCAGCAGTGTTATTACCTTCTAACCGAAATATGAACCACACGAGTCAACAGAGTCAGACCCATCCTCCAGACCCTGGACAATAATGGTGACCGAAAAAGAAAAGAATATCCCATCAGTTTTTCTTCAAGAGGATCGACAGATCCTTCCTTCTCTGCCTCATTCAAACCCCTCCATCAATCAATTTGTCCTTGACTTCTTATAATCATCGCACCAACTCAAGAAGTCGCAGCAGGCTCGCGCGATTCCGGTAGCAACGGCGCCCTCTCAGGGTCACTCGGCGCCAACTCCGGCTCTCCAGAACTCCGGAAGAACACATCACGACCGGTGTACTTGGCCGCTGTCAAGTAGAGCGAATCGAGCAGGAAAACCGCAAAAATGACCCACGCAAAGATCCATTGCCGAGGAAAGCTGAGCTTGCGGCTGGTTTGAGCCACGGCAAGGCCTACAATTAAAAGGTGAATCAGCATTCATTCATCTCCCATACATAGAAGTTTATATGTGAACGACTTACCGAAGGTCAACAGACTCAAGCTGTATCCCAGGAGCTCGTCTACGGTCACAAAGACGTGAGCGGTGCCGATCACAAAGATGATCCAGATGAAGACATTCGCTGTGATCTCGGCAGCTGGGGTATGTCTCCGGACTGCTGAAGCCCCTGTGAAGAAGAGCGCGATTAAAGCCCACGCGTATGGAGCTGCGACGACAGCCAGATGTGATAGCGGTGGCAACGAGCGGACCCGCCAGAAGACGACATGTTGGTGTATGACATGGGCGATCAGGATGACCTCGGCAGGCCAGAAATGGTTCCTGACCCAGAAGGGAATCCACGCGAAGACGAAGAGGTTGTTTAGAATGAAATGCGATGCCGCGTTGGCAGCTGAGTTAACGACAGCCACGTCTTTGGAAAACAGTTGAACCAGGTACCCAATTTGAGAGAGGAGGAGGAGGATCCTGCGTAAAGAAGTCAGTGAAATGGAACGAAGTGACGAAGTCAAGGGTGGTCTAGGGTTCTCTACCAGTAAATCTCGACGACAACTACATTCACGCTGAATGCAGTGAATCGGCGCTCAAGCTGCGCCCAAAGAGTCCAGCCGTTGGAGACATCGGAGGGCTTGAAGATCGAATAGCGAATCCCTACACCAACAAGTAGAACCCATGAGAGAGGGGCGAGAACTCGATATGTCGTCAGCAAACGCGGACTGTGCGATTCGCGCCTGACGAAAGGATTGTAGTTGGCTGAGGACTGTTAGTAGGGTTGTCCAAAACCTGCGAGGTTGAAGCATACAAGAACTCATGGTGGAATAACCTCAATGTACGTAGAGCTCCAGGAAGCCGACAAAACGTGGAAAGAGACAAGAATGGAAAACGGTTGGTTTTCATATGCTATAATATAACGTGAGACGGCGACAATATGGCACTGCCTGGCGTGAGTGCCACCACCCCGCAGTTCCTCAGTCTCCTGACAACATCTGATCGCCCTCACTGGCTCGAATACAATCCGCCAGTGTCGGGAACTCGGCCTTGACGAGTCAAAGCAACCAACAGCAGAGATGTTTCTACCTGAATCAGCTGTGATCTCCTCTTTCTGCATTGCTGATCCGTGCACTGCCTTGTGCCTTACCCTTCATCAGAAGGACAACAATTGTTGAACCGCCATCGCCCATCCTAGCTATTTACGGAGTATGGGTTGATCAAACGAGTACAGAGCCGGGAATTAGCTGGCTGAAACCTGCACCTGCATCAGGCTAAACATCCGACTCCGGAGTCCAAAGTACCGAAGCAGAGTCCTACGAAACAGAGCAAACTCAATACCAAGGAAAAGAAAAGACGCGCTTGTACAATGAGGAAAAACGAGGAAAGAACATTAAAGTATAAATCGGGTTCGGAAAGAATCGCCCGCCTAGAGTTTCTTTCATTGCAACTGTTTCACAGCTTTTACGAGCTGGCTATGGATCGACGCAGGCGCAACAATCATTCCATAGCACCCCGCAAGAGACCTCCCCAGGCTAAAATCAACAGGATTGCCTTCTAGGTCGCTAACTTGGCATCCAAGCTCATTCACGATTAAAGAGCCCCCTACGTGGTCCCAGCAATGAGAGCGATATGACGCTTTTCGTGGTATCTTGACGAACACATTGCAGCCACCCACGGCGATGGCGATATACCGCAGCTGTGCAGACCATAGATCCGTTCTAGGCGGCCAGGGCGCCCCAAAGCTCTCCGCAAGACGCGCATGCAGCTCATAGTTCGACGATGTAGAATCCTTGCAATCCACTAATTGAATATCCCGAGGCTCCGTAATCTGCGGCCTCGGCTCGATCTTCGTAGCAGACAGCAGGGACCCAGTTCCCATCGGCCTCGTCCACGCGCCCTGCCCGGCAACAGCAAAGACCATCAGCCCACGTCCGGACCGGTCCGCAAGTTCCTCACGGATAGCTCCAGACTCTAAATTCAGATTCGGACACCCCGTAACCCCAACCCTCTGCTTCCCATCCTCAACAAGCCCCAGACAAACAGCGTATTGCTGGCCCCGCATAAAGGTCGCTGTCCCATCGACAGGATCAAGGACCCAGGTCCGGCCTCGTGGCTTGCAGCTCCCAAGGGCACCTAGATCAATCAAGCGAAGCATATCCTCCTTCGAGCTTGGGGTGGAGAGTAGCTTTTCGCTTTCGTCGTCATCCAGACGTGACGATGATACTAGATCCCAGGTGCGTTCAAGCAATTCCGGTTCAGCACGTAGAGTCTTTGAATCTTCTTCACCGACGATTTCATCATCTGGAAAGACATGATGAATTGCGGCAATAATTAGACTCTGAGCTCCGAAATCAGCGATTGTGACTGGGGTGTCGTCCTGCTTGTCCAAGGAGCCCTTGTCAACGGCCGCGATAAGCTTTTTTGTCAGGAGTGCGGCTCGCTGGACCGCGAGACATGCTATTTGCAGTTCTTTGGCGTAGGGGCCGGTGTAGTCCATTTTCAATCTGCGGTAAATGGGTCGCAGAGTCAACTGAGGTTGAGATAATTGAGGGGGAGGTTTTCGTTTTGCTGGCGAGAGACAAAACCCAGCGCCAAGCCGGTCGCTGTGGTCCCGCGCTCTCATTGGCTGCCGGTGTCTTCTATCAACGGTCCCCCTTTGGGCCTTCATGGATGCATCCAGACACTGGTAAACTGTCTGAGAAAAACTACATAATCTTCATTTGTGCATCTTCTCAGCACCTGTCCTCTACAGAGACAAAGACCTGTACCAGAATGAAGACATACACACCCAGGCACTTAGGTTACACTGAAAGTCCGGAGCGAATAGTTTCGCTATCCCAAAAAGCTCACTACAGCAGTCATTCGCAGAGAATAGCCCTATGTAGCTACCTTGTGAATAGTAGAGTCATAACACGTAGGAAAATTGAATTATCATTATAACTCTAGGATAAGAATTCTACTGCACTCCTCTTTCTTTTTCTTCTTCTTTTCTTCTTCTCTTCTTTCTTCGTTATTCTATCCTCCCCGCTAAACCCTGAGATTTCTCAAACAAAATCCAGTTCTGCTACAAGTCTTCCACCATGTCTGACTCACATCCCAAGACCAGTGACCATGCCATCCCCAAAGAGATCATGTCTTTCCACCTCAACAAGGCAGCCGAACTGGGGATTCCACTCACCCGCGAGAAACTTAGCATCTGGCTAACCCGCCCATTTTTCCAATCACTCATGGCACACAAATACGACGGCGCAGCGAGCCCGTTCGACGATATTTGGGACGAATGGTGCTATTGGCAGGTAGTTTATTGGCACGCAGAACAGGCCTACGATAATGCTATGCTTGAAGATTTTGCTAGCAACATCAATATCTGGGATATTCTTCTTGCGGAGCAAGGAATATACTAATGCTGGGGATCTGGCGCCTGTCTGGGCACTTACAAAGGGCACGGGGTCTTGGTGACCTCCTCTATATGCAGCACATCACCGTTTCCCACAAAACTTGGAAACGGGGTCTAATGCGCTTGGGCAAATCGACAGAGATCAACAGACCTCATTTTACAGAGGTATGCTTTATAAACACAGTTCCTCTTTTGTTATACTGACAGACAACGAGATTCGCTTCAAAATTGGACAAAGCTCTGTCTTGTTAACCACAAAAATCAGCGCACGAGACGCCACTATACAGGCACTGCTTTGAGGTGAACGATTTTTAGATCGAGTCATGTATCATCAAAAGAAACAATCCGGAGAACCTGCCAGAAACTGCAGGACCAGACGGTTCTTCAGCACTACGTTCAATTGACCTCTATACCTGTCTAGATTACTGGCTTCTATGTACGAACTTGCATGAACGATGGTGTTAGTGGGAATAATGCTACAACACCTACAATTACAAGGACCCTAGATATGTTGACCACAGCCCAAACGCCAAGATTGTTACAACCCAACGTTCACAGCAATATGGGAAAGGATAAGATGGCTAATACCCTTCCAACGTCCGCACTAGAACCCGATAACAAACGATCTCCAGCGTCAAAGCTGGAGGATTCTCTTCCGTGTATTTCTATGTCCCAATTTGAAGTCTCAGTGTGTTGATTGTATGATCTTGAAAGATTATCTATGATTATTGGTAGATAGCGGTTGTTTCTCATGTTTTTTGGGATGATGTACTTTGTGGATTTATCCCCGTTGTATAGACGCAATGCAGATTGGAAACTACCCGTGTTTACTCCCAGTTGAAACCGCTGGTCTATGATGTGCTATCAAGTCTAAAGAGTAAAGGTGGAAGAGCATTTGCACCGAGGATTCCCATTTCCTAGAATAACAAAACCAAGCCTCATTAATAATATTATGTCATAAACAGAGCTCGGGGGTAAAATCTAGCACTAAAACCCAGCATAAGCAAGCTCATATGCAAATCCCAGGGTGAGCTTTGCGTGTTCCAGCATGTGGTCAAAGCTCAGATATTTGATTTTGTCGTCAGTGGTGTGGATATGCTTGTTGCTGTTCTCCATCTGGGATTCCGTCGCCATGGCTGATGGGTACCCGTATTTGCTTGCTGAGGTGTGGTCAGAACAGGCGTATCCGCATCGGGTATCGACAAAGCCGACGCTGCAGTACTAGAAGAAAGCTATCAGCGAAAGACTCAGATAGAAAGAGTTAAGTTGAACTTACGGTATTAATGGTAACTTTGAGGAATTTGGTGAGTGCGGAATCGACGTAGTCGGTCATAACCCCGATTGCTTCATTTTGACCGGCCTCGATTGAACCTTGGGTATAACCCGTCATATCTTGCTGGAGCATGGCTTTGACGTCCGCCTGGTTTTGTTTATACTTGGAGAATATGGCTTGGGAGCCAAGCATTCCGCCCTCCTCTGCTGAGTACCAATGGAACTCGACTGTGTTTGGCGCTTGCCCGTGGGAAATGCTCTCGGATTTTAACAAACCACGCAGGGCCTCGAGGATTGTAACCGTTCCGCTACCGTCGTCGTCAGCGCCCGGGGCAGCTAGGAGAGACGGAAGGAACAGGTTGATGCTGTCTTGGTGTGCACCCAGGACAACAGTCTTGTTCGACAGACCAGGGACACGGGCGATGATACTGAACTGGCCCCAAGGATGTGCGAACTTCTCGACCGTCGCGCCCCACTCATTGGCTCCTGAATCATTGATCACTTTCTGCACCTGGTTGTATAGCCATGTGGCGGACTCAATGCCGTATTCCGATTTATAGTATCTCGTGTGGAAAGATGTAAACTTTTCAAGGTCCTTCTGCATGTTCTCTTTGGATAAGTCACCGATGAGCCCCATGACCTTGTCTATATGCTTCATTTCCCGTGGATAATTGAGGTAATTGCCAGCGTCCAGCGTCGGGTACAATCCATAATTCCGATCCTCCGTGATATCGATGAAGTTCACACCGTCCTGGAAGCGGTTAGCAACGGCAAAGGGTCAAAAGTTTCCAGAGAACCATACGAGTTTTAGGGACCATTTCTCCTCCTCCGTTACCCATCTCGTTTGATAAGGAGCCAGCTCAATTAGGTATTTTTCTTGCTCGTGATGAATATGGGGCTTCTCCAACACGTCCTGTTGTGGGATGGCGTAGGCCCAGGCACCAGTGGAAGCGGTTGCGCCCAGGGCGAGCGCTGTCGAGAGTTTCATGGTGAAGACTTAGGGCGATTGCACGTTAATGATAGCGATAACAATGAGTTATAAAAATAGACGGTCAAAACCTGCGATACAAGTTCGGAGTCGATCAAGGAGGTCGGAGAAGGGCGTTTAGATGAGAGCTAATGATGACTGACGAAGCCGCAGGCCGAGGAAGGAGTCACTGTTCTCGACCGGAAGATTCCTCAAGATAGACTATCTTCGATTCGAAATATATTCAATAAGGATGGTAACCCTGTCCAAACTTGTGTATGATATAGCCTTGTGATCGAATGTTTGAAAGAACAGGGATGACTCTTCCGTCCGACCAGGATTTAGATAAGCGCGTAATCGAGGTTGATCCCCGCTCTGCCACAGCCTGGGCACACGCCACCTGACACACAGCCTCGCCTGTCGTTAACTATTTCCTGTCAGCATTATATTGTCTGAGTAAGGAGTTACTCACTAGTTACAGAGCTCGAGCTGCAAAACAAAAGGAAGAATGCTACCACCAAACGCCTATTCACACGTAGCGAAGCTCTGAGCTATTCTTGAGGAACGGCGACCTGCGATCCCCGCACATTGCCTGCTGATCTCTCCAGAGGATCCAGGACTAGCAGTCCAAGACCCAGAGTCCCAGACTCACACCAATTGATAGCCCCACTGAGTCGCTCTTGAGAAGTTGAGGTCAATCGGGGGTTAATCATCCGTCTTACTGGCAGCCTACTCTTCGTCCATGTTGCTGGCGACTCATAATTTGCGGGCAACTTCTGCAGCCCGAGAATGAGCTCCTGTTGGAGCTCCCGCCATTGTAACGTGGAGCTTCACCTTGGTTTACCATCCGCGATTTTTGAAATGCGCACCATGACCACATATCGGGAGGATAATCGGCCCGATCGTCAACCTATTATTCCAATCCGATGATAGATGAGAGCGGTTCAGAGGTTTTGCATGTTGTCTACATAGAGCCGGCAGATTGCCAGATCCAACCCGACCCGACTAAGTATCACTTCGACCTCCGGCAGTCTGGTAGGTTTAAGCTAAAACTTATAACATGTTGCAGAATCTTCAAATTACGGCTCGCCATGCCAACCTCTACCTATTCCTGGTATACAACAACAGAGAAGCCGAGATTGGGTCTAAAATGGTTGGGAAACGGTATGAGGAGCAAGCAATAATCTGTCCTGTTCATGCTGTTAAATACAGAGCAGAGTGAGATTTGCCTACAGGTTTAAAGTCTACTCAATATATCATACCAAGTGAAATACAATCATACTGGATTGTCTTAAATATATCTTCACCTTGTCTGTAGTATAGATTTACATTTACATACTCTTTTGGAAAATTGAAGAGCTGAGTCAGCCTCCGCATTGCCAGCATCTTCCAGCAGCATCTCTTTGACTATCGTTTCTAATCAATCTCACCATCTTTCTTTCCTACATTTGTTGATAGAGGAGGTCGGAAATCTATTCGACCTCTCTCTTACCTTCTTTTCCTTCTACTTCGCCATTTTCCCTCCACCATTCTTTCACAACCATGTCCCCCATCTCCATCACCAAAGGCAATGGCGGCGCACAGCCAGAATCCTTCACCCAAATGGCCGATAAAGACCTCGAATCCATAGGCCGTCACTGCCAATATGAATACTGCAACCAGCTCGACTTCCTCCCCTTCCGCTGCGAATCCTGCCGCGGGACATACTGTCTCGACCATCGCACTGAAACCGCCCACCGCTGCCCCCAAGAAGGCGAATGGGCCCGCCGTCGAGCCGGAGCCCAACAATCCGCCAGCACCACACCAACGCAAAAACCCACCATCTACAACTCAGACCAGTGCGCGCACGTATCATGCAAGACGTTAGTCAACACGCTCAAGGATCCTGGCGTCCGCTGTCCGAACTGCGACAGGGAATACTGTCTTAAGCATCGTCTGAAGGAGGAACATGACTGCGCCAAGATTGCCCCGCGGCTAGGCACCAGCGCGAACGGGGCGCCGAACGAAACTATCCGTTCGATGTTCGCGCGCGTCCGCTCGTGGGGGAAGGATAAGGGTCATGCTGCTGCGGCTGCTGCATCCGCTGCGAAGCCGAAACCGAAGCCTAATAGTTCCGCTGCGCGGGCGGTGCAGGTCAACGCCCTCAAGAAAGCGGCGAAAGGTGACACGGGTGTCCCTGCTGACAAGCGGGTGTATCTACATGTTGTGGGGACGTCGGAGACACAGGGGGTGGACCCGCCGAATGGGAACTTTTGGTTTGACTCGCGATGGAAGGTAGGGAGGGTGTTGGATGATGCGGCGAAGAGATTGGGGGTTGAGAATGTGAATAATCGGGCTGGGGAAGAGGCACGGTTGCGGCTCTTTCATGTTGATAGCGGGGAGTTTTTGGAGTTTTCGGATTCGATTGGGGGTGGGAAGGCAAAGACGGGAGATACGATTGTTTTACTGAGGGGCGCTGGGGTAATGCTGGGGAAATGATCTCTTCTCATCTTTGGGCCATTTGCGCTCTTGACATCCTTGATATTGCATAGCATGATACACTCTATGTTGGCGTTGGGAATCCTACTTCTACCTATATACATGTGCATTTAGCCTCTGATACCTAAACACTCATCTTCATCTTAATCGCTTTGTGAGGCTGATACCCAATAACCTCAAGTTCCTCCTCCTTCCAGCCATCAATAACACCACTGCCGTGGTCCTCCCTCTTAATCTTCAACTCCGGAAACTCCGTCGGTTCCCTCGTAAACTGCTCCTGTAGCGCCTCCACATGATCCAGATAAACATGCGCATCCCCCATCGTATGAATCAACTTCCCTGAGTTCAAACCTGTCGCGTGTGCAATAATATGCGTCAGTAACGCATAAGAAGCAATATTAAACGGCACTCCAAGCCCCATATCGCAACTCCGCTGATACAACAAACAACTCAACTCCCCCTTCCCTTTACCCTTACCACCCTCTGTGCCTTCAGGATAAGAGACGTAAAACTGAGCAAACATATGACAAGGCGGGAGGGCCATCTTTTTCAGGTCCGCCGGGTTCCACGCAGACAAGATAATCCGTCGATCAAACGGCGTCTCCTTAATCTTCCTCACAACCTCGGCTAACTGGTCAACGCCCTGCCCGGTATAATCGGTATGAGCATCGACATACTCAGCACCGAAATGGCGCCACTGGAACCCATATACGGGGCCTAGATCACCGACTTCCCGGTGTGAGAGACCAACACGATCTAGGAACTCACGCGAGCCATTCCCGTCCCAGATTTTGATCCCCGCGTTGGACAAGGGGATGCTTGATGTTGAGCCAGAGATGAACCAAAGGAGTTCGGCGAGGACGGCGCGTAGGAAGACGCGTTTTGTGGTTAGGAGGGGTAGGATGGGGATTTTCGAGCCTGGGTTTTCGGAGTCGGGTTTTGAGAGGGAAAAGCGCATAGGGATTGGGGCGAAGAGAGAGCGCGTTCCGGTGCCAGTGCGGTCGGGTCGGTGTTCGCCTTCGGCGAGGATTTGGCGGATTAGACTGAGGTACTGATGTTCTTCGTGGGAGGGGTTTTGGGCGGTTTGTGGTGGAAGTTGAGGGGTGGCAGTGGTTGTGCCATTATCTTGAGATGTGTTCAGCGGGAGCGTCATTCTCCACTATATGGTCGTATATCCGGAATTGATGAGGTGTATTAAAGAAGTGTAGAAAGTACGGAGTAAAGTGGTCAATATCAGAAGTTCGGAAGATGAAGATCCTCAACGCGTGGGAGCGCGTCACGTAATCACGTGATAATATCATATTTTAGATCGGGGAGCCGTTGAGATATAATGTTATAGTGCGGCCCTCTACTGTGAATGAAATGTGGTTATATTTTATCCAAAGGTTTTGATGTTAGTCTTCTAGTAAATCAACCCCCACCCCCCGTAACGCGCCCACGAGCCAAGGGGGAATTTTGGACTTCGCTCCATATAGCTTCAAAAAGAAGCTTTGGAGGAACAATGGAAATTGATCATCCAGAATGGCTTGTCGCACCCTTCCCATCAGGTTAAGGACGTAGTGAACGTTGTGTACGGTGAGGCTTTCTATGTTAGGTCACAGTCTCCAAATCGGATAGAGGCCACTTACAGATGGGCGCCGGCCGTCTCTTTAGCAGCCAGGTGGTGAATATATGCTCTTGTAATGCCGAGGCCTCCCTCTTCTCTGGGTTTACATGTCATGCAGGTACATCCTTCTTCTACTGGCCTAAAGTCGTGTGCGAACGAGGCGTGGCGAAGGTTCAGATTCCCCGTGGAGACTACAGCGTTTCCAAAGCGCTATTCTAACTTAGCACCGTGTCATCGACGGAGGGAACGGATACTTACGGCAGTTCTTGTTGGCCATACACAGTCGAACATGTCCGCACCAAGGGCCACTCCTATAATCAGGTCCTCCTGATAGCCCTATATCGTCATCAGTATCTGCCTCGGAGCAAGGTTGGGCAATGACTTACCACGCCCATTACGTATCGCGGCTTATAATCCGGCAGAAGGCCCGTGCAGGTATCGATACTTTATACGTCAGCATCAGCCCCAGAAAGCTGCCATGTAGCACATACACTTTGCAGAACTCCTCCTTCGCCTCTCCACCGGAAAGCCCTCCAATGGCAATTCCAGGTGTATCTCGAGCGACCATCTCCTCGCAACACTGTTTTCGTAATTCTAAATCTAGGCCACCTTGGATAATGCAGAATAGATTTTGCGTCTCTGGGTTCTTGTGAGCTTCAATGCACCGATCTAGCCAGCGGACCGAGCGCTCCATCGCCTCGTGAATTCGCGCATGATCCGGTGACGTTGTCGCAATCACATCGTCAAGCTGCATAATAATATCGGAGCCTATGGAGTTTTGTAGGGAAATTGAGTGTTCCGGGGTGAGTAACCTGCCGTCGGTTAGTAAGCACGTGTTGGAGCTGTGATAAATCCTAACGTACATCGGAGTGCCATCATGCGGGCTCAGAAACCGAACCCCCTCTTCCGTAACTTTTGCAAGTTTCAATAGAGAGACCATTTGGAACCTAACATACGTCAGCGACTGCACGATAGAGCTCATCCGCACTACTCGCCCCCCACTATCTGTCAGAATATTTCGGTCCCACCCCTGTAGCTTATGCGCCCCCCCTACTTCATCTAACACCGCCTGTCCAGGCTTTAGCCCTAAGTGGTATGTATTATTCAGGCACAGCATGCATCCAGTCTGTTTCAGCTGGTCATATGTAAGGCCTTTGAGGGACGCCTGTGTTGCAACCGGCATGAATATTGGGAGAGGAACGGAGCCATGAGGGAGGTGGAGTGTACTGGCGCGAGCCTTGGTCGTCTATGTATCTTTTATCAGCAAAGTATTCGGCAATTGAAGACCTCTTGGCTTACAGAGCACTTGCGATGCAAGTCAAAGGTCAATGCTGACGGCATTGCCTTCCGCGGCGGCGTTGTTGACATGGACCGAACGAGCGACGGCGAAGCTGCTTTGGGGGTCCTGTAAAATGAATATATTATGTGTCTCGCCTTGGTATATGACATTAAAGAATTAGCATAGCTGCTTGAAAAATAGCTAGATGGGTTGACTATTCACAGGTCTTGCGGATAAATTCAGATAGTGTTTGCATTGTTTGCAATGTCTTATCTCTTTATATTACCGTACCTCTTGTACGGCATAGTATCGTTCGTTACTAGCCCATGGTTCAAATGCTTCTTTCCTCCTCCAGGTTCCTTCTAGATCGCTCTTCAAGCTTAGCCTTTCTCATGGCGGGATTCAATAGACCTAGGGATACGTCGATCTTTGAGATACACCATGGCAGCGCAGAATGATACACTATCGAATGCGAGGCATCCCAGCTGATTTCTTCCATGATGACGAGTGGGCCAGCGCCGATCCCAGACGACATCGCCCTATCAGCAGTGAAGCACAGTGAGCACTGAGCACTGAGCACTGAGCACTGAGCACTGGCCCTGTGATGCCCGCAGACCAAAGTTGAGATTCATATCGGAATTATCGGAGATTGACCGACATTCGCGACTTGTAAGTCGCCGGCGGCCACGCTTACCCCAAGATTTAGCCCAACTCGGACCATGTGGGGGTGAAGTCCCTGTCTATGCGCGCCCTTTATAGCTGGCAGGGGCCAGGGAAAAAAAAAACACTGATTGTCCTGCACCCTCTCTCCTCATATTCCCGATTCCCCGCCATCATGAGTGAGAAAGAGATCGCCCCGGACGGCGTTGTCACTGCGACTGACGCAGAGTTGGCGCTCGATGTAAGCAGCTCTGGCTTTGAGGTTCCGAGAGAAGGGCTAATTCATCTATTCTAGAACAATGTCGATGACCCCGATCTTCGGGCTCGAGAGAAGGCGTTGGTCTGGAAGCAAGGTATTTCGCTGGCCTCTTTGTTCGCCTCCTCAGCAGGCGACGTACAGCGCACTTACACGCTTCCATAAGACCTGCATATTGTTCCCCTTTCCGCAGGGATTTACCTCCTTTGTTATCTGGATCGGTCGAATATTGGTATGCTCTATATCCTCTGTTACAAACAAGTCGGGTGCTTACAGGTCATAGGAAATGCTAGAATCATGAACTCAGAGACTGGCAATGATCTCCTTACCGAAACGCGCATGTCCTCGTACGAGTATACGTACGTACCCTCGTCTTTTGCCTCGATTAGCACTGACCTCGTTAGGATCGCGTTGATGGTCTTCTTGATCGCCTACGCCCTCTTTGAAGTACCCTCCAACTATCTCCTCAAGAAGCTCAAACCGAGCGTGCGTATCCCCATCCGAGCCACCTAACAGCCTCAATTCCTAACACCGGTAACCACAGAGGTGGATCGCGTTCCTGATGTTATCGTGGGGGACAGTCACAATGGGGTTAGGTGGAGCACACAACTACGCCCAAGTAACAGGCATCCGCTTTCTTCTCGGAGGTACACAACTCCCCAGCTGATATCAAGCGCACGCTAATCCAAACCAGTCCTGGAAGCTGGTCTCTTTCCGGGACTCGTTTACTTCCTAACCTTCTGGTACCGCACCTCTGAACGCTCAATCCGCGTAGCCCTAATCCTCGCCTCGGCCACGCTTGCTGGCGCCTTCGGTGGCGCAATCGCCTACGCTATCGGACACATGAACCAGGTTCACGGTTTATCAGCATGGCGCTGGCTCTTCATAATCGAGGGCGCACCATCCTGCGCCTCGGCGGTCCTCGTCTGGTTTATCCTCCCCGACTACCCCGAATCCGCATCGTGGTTATCCGAGGAAGAAAAGGCGCTTGTTGTACAGCGTCTCGAAGTAGAAGGGTCCAAGGGTGGTGCGAAGGCCATGGCATGGCAAGATGCTAAAGAAGTCCTCGTTGACTGGCGCTTATACGCACACTATCTTGTTAGTCCTCTCCAGCCTACTCAGATATAGTAATAAAGCCCGTCTAACCTCAATTCGGATACAGGTCTACTTCGGTATCTCAGCGCCATTCTCCAGCCTCTCGCTCTTCACTCCTGCGATTACCAGTGGACTTGGATATACCAGTCTAGAAGCACAGCTTATGACCGTTCCTCCGTGGGCGGTGGCATACGTCGTCACAATAGTCGTCGCCTGGTCCGCAGATCACTTCAATAGGTACCCACCAATCCCTCACCTCCCAGCTAAAGCCCACCGAGTATAGTACTAACCCTCTACAGTCGCGGCCTCCACTCCGCAGTTCTCTCCTTCATCGGCGCAATGGGCTTCCTCGCCTCCGCCGTTCTCCCAGCAGACGCATACCTGGTACATTCCCTCCCCAATCCAACGACCCACAAACCACTAACAATATTTCCCTTCCCACCAGCACCGCTACGGCTGCCTAATTGTCGCAGCAAGTGGCTCCTTTGCCTGCATCCCGCCCCTCCTAGGCTGGCTCTCCTCCAACATCCGCTCCACAGCCGGAACAGGCCTCGCAATCGCACTGAACGTGTCCTTCGGCGCCCCGGGCCAAATCGTTGGAGTGTGGATCTACAAGTCGAATGAGGCGGAGCGCGGATATCCGACCGGTCATTGGACGAATGCGGCGCTGCTGCTACTTGTTACGGTTGGGTGTTTGGCGTTGAGGGTGTATTACGGGTGGAAGAATAGGGAGTTACGGTTACGGGGTGGTGGTTCTGGTGGTGGTGTGGAGAGATTTGCTTATTGATCTTGGTTGGGTGTGCCTAACCTTGGTTATGTTATGTTGAAGGTGATTGGAACCCGGGGGCCTTTTTTTTTTTTTTTTAAATTCATCTACTAACAACTTGACTTGCAACATTATAATGAAACGGGACGGTGTGGGATCTGTCATGGATCTGATAATTGGGGACCTCAAGCCGGCCAATATACTAATAGGGTTAGGATAATATACTGAACCATGGAACAAGCGCCGCACGTGGAAATAAGGTTAAGCTCTGACATTCCAAGATCCATCATCAATTCACGACAAGTTCGTCTCTGATTTTATACCTAAGGATCTTGGAGATCTCATCTGATAACGGGATATATGTTATGCCACTAACAGCATAATGTAAAGGTAAACACCCCCCAAGGTCAAAATACTTACGATAGTTGGGTGTCCACATCCCTTCAAGCGGTCGCTAACTAATCAGGTATTGGATCAGCTAGATCGGCTGAACCAAAGCATTTACAAATCAGCCCAGTCTTCTGACTGAGATAAATGAATCCCAATGACTAGATTATTAGGGCACTGAAATAGAAATTGGTTCAGAGAAGTTTGCTGACTACAATTACCTACGCAAGTGCAAAGAAAGAATCGTGTTTTGCATTTGCTGTGTTTGGCTGTCGTGAGATATCGAAGGTTCAATTTGAATAAACACTAATCCTAGATCTAAGCTCAAGCCACCATTTTGAAAGAAGAAAAGCCAAAGTCATTGGCCAAAGTCAGATTCGTGCGTTATAAACTGTTGTCAACATAGCGTTCTGCAGGGTTCGTCTGTCACGCCACTACGGTTGTAAAGAAATTAAAGATAAAAAAAAAAAAAAGAAAAGGTAAGAATTTCGATCCCCGGGTCATGCCCATCAGCCGGTTGGAAATAATTCCAATCATTGGAAGGTGAAAAATTGCCTCAGCCGGGAGGACTGGTAATTCCACAATAGATCGTAGGAGAAGGAATATGTTCGCGTTCTGTTCCTGCCGAATGTGTACCTATTATGAATCCACCCATTTGTAATGAATCGTTCCCGCATCAAAAAGTAAACTAGCAATAATGTCGACAGCCGGTAATGTTGTACATGACTGCGAGATCGGCATCAATCCGGAGCGCGTCGCATGCAATGTCAAGTTGGAAGTCAAGATCGGACAAAAGTAGAGAATAAAACCCATTAGAGGGGCGGAGTAAAAAGAGAAGAAGAAGAAGAAGAAGAAGAATAGAAGATCCCAATCGTACAGCATCCAATGCTCAAGTACCATCAAACCTGACGGTTCCCGATGGCGGTCCCCGACTAGGAGGCTGACAAGCCGCAGGATCCAGAACCTTCAGGGCCACCTCCGCAGCATCTTCCATAGCATTTTGTACGAAATCGCCGTCAAACCAATATCGGGCGGCAAAGGTGTTTCCGTGGACGATGACATGAGAGGACCACGCTGTGCGACCTCCTGTAGAAAAAACAACTCCGTCAGCATCATAATCAAAAAAAATTTTGACGGTCCAATATAAAAGTCGGTGAAGGATGATGCCGACTCCACTCTCCCACAATGAGAGATCGAACCCGCTGTAATAATAATAATCAACGAGAGATTAACATTGTGTATGTCTCTTGTTGTACCCACTCAGCCATCTCACAACGAAGTGAAGCTCACAAGAGAGAAATCCTGCCAGATGAAGCGCTTGCAGCATAGAAGAGTGAAAAATGAATAAAAGGGGAATATAAAGGTAAAGTTACCTCGGCGGTCGGAGAATGTGCTGTATTTCGGCTCCTCGATGCCATTTTTGGTGCAATAAACTTTGGACTTATGTTAGCTCATCAACGGATCAAACCAACGCCAAGGGCAAGTGAGATGATAAAGGCAAAAAGGAAACGGAACATTAAAGCGTCATGACATCTCCCACATGAAGAATAGCTGGGAAGTGGGGCATACTTTCAAGTCTCAACCGCCAGTCATACTTGATATCGAGTCTTGGATCAGACATGGTGGGAGAGACGGAGTGTTTAGCTGGTCGTGACTTTATAGGTGGCCCCTCTTGTCGTCTCGTGAAGCAAGCGAAGGAAGAGAAAAAGGAGGAGAAAGAGGGACAAGGTTTTGCTGTGGTAGTGGACGTCTCTTGTCTGGAAACCCGGCCAAGTTCCTGTGCTGTGGCAACGAGAGTGGTTGTGAATGTGAGGATCCACGAGAGCAATTGGCAAGGATATAAAAGAGGAAAATCCTCGGAACTAAATGCTAGAGAATGAGAAGATCTTCCTTTCCTTCACCTTCTCTTATCTGGAAAAGTTTCGACCGTTTCCCTTTCTTAAATCGAATAGACGTAGTGGATATGGGGAACAGCAGGCGTATAAAACTGTGGGCCGCTTTTTAAAATAGCGCCTCGGTGCAGGCAGGCCAGTTTTTTTCTTGCCCTTTGGCATGACAAACACGGAACCTAGTCATAAGAACCTAGCAGACGGACTTATGCATGCTACAGTGGACATGGCACGGCGTCAGCAAATTACCCCCCTCCATTACTCTCCACTCGAGGGCCGCTAGAACATGGAGAACCTGCGGATCATCTTGAGGCTGCAAGCTGGAACGGGCCGGCGCACGCCGACGAAGAATATGGCATTGAAGAAACGCCAAAAATGAGGGAAAGGAGGGCCACTAGTCCCCGCTATGGTTAGAGAGATCCATTGAGTTGACAGGGGACAGGGCGACAACAATGGTGACGTTGTTGTACAGATAGGAGAAATGATTATTCTGGACCGGTTTGGACGAATCATCCGCTTTAGAATTTCAGTACTCTAATTTAATTGCTCGCATCATCGTTGACTCGGCGAACCACTAATAATTTTTCCCCTGTTCCGCGAAGAACGAGGTGGCATCGGGTATGAACAGGCCTAGGTTGCCTCATCATGGACGTGGCCCTGAGCAAGGCCGGTAAAAAGGAAAGAAGGTGATATGGAATGGTCGACAGCAGTGGAGGGGCCATGAGGGGAATGATTTAGTTGCCCAAAAGCGGAGATTGGCCCATATAATTGTGTGGGAAAAAAAAAAAAAAGCGACGAATTGATGTTGATATTGGCTAGTTGGGCCACTCACAGGGGTCGAGGCGGACCCAGGCGACTGTGCCAGCTCATCAGAACGATTAAAACCATCTAATAATCGATCTGGACAGGGAACGGTTCAAGGCGGTCCCGATCCCCCCTCGGGCCAGGACCTCAAACGATCAGGAGCCAGGCCGCTCTGCATGAATAATTGGCTCTCGGAAGCGGGTTGAAGACTGTAAGCGACCAGGGGGGGCTGTTTTAGGTCGTCTGGGACTATGGGTTGAACTGGTTCGCGGCAACCGGGGGCGTTTCCGCTCTGGGCGCTAAAAGAGAGGACGAGAGAGGAAAGGATGAGGCTGTCTCGCTCAGAGGCTCGCCTACTAGACATGCTCTGTTCCAGAGTGACAAGTTGACAGCAAAGGTAGAGGCCGCCTAGTACGAATAACCTGATCGAGTCCAGGTGGAGGAATCATAGTGATTCGTTGCCTCCAAGCTCGGGTGGTTGGGCATTAATACGTGCATTGCTCCTCATGGCGTGTCTGGAGCAAGATGGGTGGTGGGGGTGGTGGATGACGATGAAAGAAACCGAGGGAGGAGAAACGACATTGGGGAGATGATGAACCTGCATGAGGGAGGTGAGGTTGATAGCGGGAGAGAGGGGGAGAGAGGGAGAGGAGGAGAAAAGGAGGGAGGGAGAGTGTCAGAGAGAGCTGCACAGCTGCAAGTGATTCGACGCGCTTTCTTTTTCTTGGGACGAGCCTCGATCCGCCCCGCATCAACAGCACAAGCTTATCTATGGCACCTCTCACTGGAGAAGCACAGGAACGGCTTGTTTGCTTTAATTTTATTGTGGTCTACTCTGTCCCTGACTCTGTATATCCAAGTATACTCTTGTATAGACCGCCTAGCCATCCTCGTCCCTGAGAGATACATACGTACCTATGCAGCCTACCTAGGTGCTCCAGACAGCGCTTCCAAGAGGCCTCTCTCTAATCATCAGATGATGCCTGATTCGCCACTGGTTTGGGCCTCAGAAACCCAATGGGAGACTGCGGAAATGGGAGGCAAAGACAGGAAATCACGGCAGGTCGGGCAGAAACAGTTCCATGGAACCATTATGCGAGTTGTCAAGGCCGTTCCACGGATCAAAATCCAAATCCATATTGCTTTCGTGTCTGACCTCGTTCATGCCTGAGTGTCTGCAAAGCTAGCCGATAGTCGTTAGGTTCATATACATTCATGCACATCCAGGCAGCCCAAAGCACCCGCGTACATGAACTAACTATACGCGCCGAGTGATATAATCCAATAGATCAGTGCCAATGCCAACAATTTTGGAGAAAAACGCTCAGGTCGCCTCAGAAAAGAGAAACAACAACAAATAAAATGAGGCGAGGCTGAAATTGAGATCCAACCAAAATGCATGCAGGTCAAAAAATGATCCTCGTGTACCTGTCGCGCACATCACTGCAAGTCTGCAAGTCATGCGGAAAACCATTGGACTTCGAGTCCTCGACTAACCGCCCAAAAGTACCCACCCATGGGGTAAGATGAAGTATCGAACGAGCCGAGGAAAAAGAAACGAAGAAAAGTGCAATCTCGTGGCATCGATAGTCGTGACAAGAAAAGTCGTTAGGTCGAGAATTAGTAGTAGGTCCCGGTGATGTGTATTCAGCTGAACAGGGAAACACCATTGGATTGAGCAGCCGGCATTAGCCACACGTCACACAGGACGCGGGCTTGTCTCTGCTCATCACCGTCCTCAGGATCGCCGCTAAGAACGACACGACACCTCAAACCAGGGTGTGTGAGGAGTGGCGTGATTGTTGGGTTGGCAGCGTGCCTGCTGTTCCTAGAATCGATGGAACACTTCATCCATAAGTCGCTTCGGTCTTGAGAAAGAGGATCGCATCGGAAGTATGAATTGGGAAGCGCCGCTCCGGTGCCATCGCCGACGGATGCAATCGTCAACCAGTACCATCAGTCCCGTAGCTACAATCACACTGCATACAAATTAGTTCGAATCCCACCACGTAGCGATCTTCAGATGCAGGGCTCTTACTCGGCGACATCATGCATGTTCTTATATGCAGAGGCATCACTGATCCACATTGAGGAAGGCGGAATCCAGCCCCCTTTGCTTTCCTCCTCGATCGCTTCCATCGGAGTTAGGATCTCGGGCATGACGTGGGCGACCTTTTGGGACGTCCGCATGTTGACGAGGTGATAAGATACCTCACGCAGATCGCCCTCTCTGCGCGATTCGCGCCTCCATTGATATTTCGTGGCCCAGTATTCATACTCGTACCGTTTCGTCATCCCGGCGCCCCTCCGCTTCAGTTCTATATGCGCGTAGTTGGAGAACTCAACCATGATGCTATCAGCAAGGGCGGCCGGTCGATCGATGCCACTCTTGGAACCAATGATCACGTCCTCGAAGAATCCGCTTTGCTCAGAAACTCGCCGTTTGTGGTGTGCACCTGAGAGCGGTCCGATCCCACTAGACCCTGGTCGCAGACCAGCCAACACACTGCTCCACGAGCGTTGGAGCATCGGCGGCTTGTCAAAGCTCGATGATATCGACCTCCTCTCTGAATGGCAGACCTCGCGTCCGGACTCCCGACAATAGCGACGGAAGGAAAACTTTCTGGTAAATAAGTCATACATGCGTAGATGAAATAGGATTACGTCTTGCTGATAGCCAGCTCGGTGCGGAACCATTGTATCCACACGGAGGTTCATGTTCCCGTCGAGGGTTGCATCGTCGTGGCGGATAAGCAGCCTCCGGCAAGAAGGGAATAGTTTGGCAAAAGTCGAGGACCTCGATGGCATCACATCCGCTAAGAACATGTCACGTTTGCGATCCATCACCTCGTACAGGGGGAGACCGAGTTCGTCAATGTCGTCCTCCGAAGTGTCCGTTGATCCAAAAGTTGATACGGAGTCCCCAGGATCTACGTTGTCTTCGTCGTCGTGGAAATGCATCTCCTCTTCTCGCCGCTTTAGCGTAGGCCGGTCACTGTAGATCGTAGGAGCAGTGCTTTTCGATCGGTCTGAGGTATCGCTAGCCGTGGAACTAGAGCTGGCTGCGTTCCGTAAGGTTGCTGTCGCATCTGAACAGGCCAATGTTCTGTACGCCACCATGATGACGCTAGTACAGTAGACGGTGTGTGTGAAGAAAGTGTGGAGATGCAAGAGTAAACGGTTCACTGGGTTTGGTGTCCTTTGTGGTTGATCGTGCTGCTGGGCTGTGCTCGCGGATCAGTGTGTTGTCTAGCTGCCCAATTGGGAGAAGAAATCTCTATTCCAGTCTGTCGTAAGACTGAGGAAAGAAACGAAGGAATATGTTTAGGAGAGGAGAGTAAGAAAAAAAAAAGCAACGAGAAGGGAAAATGAGGATGAGAAGATACACAGGTAATATGTGTTCAAATCATGGTCACAGTGTCGAGTTGGGAGTCGCACCACTCATACTCAGAAGGAAGTTCTCTATAGTTGAGGATGAGCCACAACCTGGGTGAGGCGAGCGGACGAAGGGTTAATAATTTGGTCATACGAAGGCGCCGTGCCTAAAGGGGAATTAAATAAAATTATCAAAGATTCTATCAGGAGAAGCAAGAAAAGGGAGAAAAAGGAAAGAAGTCAATTAGAGTGGGAGAGCATCTGATTGTTGACAGCGAGGAAAGCGAGGAATGGGCGGATGCGAGGGGCCTGGGAACATAGCAGATGACGCCAATCCGGGGGTTGAAACGGAAAAGCTCGAGGCAGGAAAGGGAGACGCAGCGAGAGAGCGAGAGAGCGAGAGAGGAGGATGTTTGTTGTATCGGAGGGCAACGAAGGAGAATGCAGCACCAGGGCGAGACAGAGTGAGAGAGGAGCCACGTCGGTCAGCCTGAGATGACGATGACTTGGCTGGGAGATGGAATCCACCAGGTACGGAGCACTAGGCATCTATTTCTTCTTCCTTGATTGTATTATCGCCAATAAAGGAACAATGGGATAAATAAAGCACATAAGCGTATCCACTGACTGTACTACGGAATACTCCCAGAGTACCTCCAGTATACCTCAAAATTGCTACCGGGGCAATTCCCAAGCCACTTTCCTCGTCCCCCGTCACACCACAGTGGTCCATCAAACAACGGCTCAGCCCCAGTAACCTGCAATCCGGTCCAGAACCAATGGAGAAAATCTGACTATCCACGCGAGAATCTCCAGTAAGGTTCATCATCCTTCTACGATGATTTCCCGCAAAAGCCGACACCTCAGCGGGGTATTTCGGAGAGCGAGATGTTGCATGATTCACCAGCTTCCCAAAATTCGAACCTGGACTGAACGGTCGCCTCCAGCAGGGAAGGAAGCTCGTGTTCCATCTGGCCGTTCCACATGCAGTGCGTTTGAAGTTGAAGCACCCGACTCGGCATGATCCCCCAGACGATGATTGAAGAACGAAAAGCGGGCAGGAATCTAACAGGTGCTCAGGTTATTCAGTGCTTCTCCGAGCGAAGCGCCAGGCGGAAACAGGTACCTATATACTTGGGACTCAGGCCCTCCAGTGAGTGGGCTGATGGCTGATGGCTGATGGCAGCTTCATTTGATCGATGCCTGATTGCCTAACGTCTGAACTCTGAAGAAAGAACCAACGGACCGGTCCGATGCCGACAGTTCACAAAACTCCTCTCCGCGTACTGTCACTGGGTATTCGACACCTGAAGTTCTCGCCGGCTGCCTTGGTCTTTTCGCTTTCCTGTCCCGATATCGGACAGTGACCACCAGATGGTGGGCCTTCGTGCTTTGTGCATGCGATGATTTGATGCTCCGCGCGCTCTCCTTCCAGGCCAGGGCATCCATGCATCTCCAGGTGGATCATTATTAGTCAGGCTATCTTTTTCCGTCTGCACAATGCGGAAACCACCGAGTCTTGAATGGGATTGCTCATCACCAGGGCATCACCAGGGCATCACCATTGCAAGGCGCCCCCACGGAAAACGGAATGAGGGCATAGTGTTTGGGCTGAGATCGCACAGCGACAATGTATGACTGACAACACTTGAACACTTACCTAACTGCAGATAGTAGATAGATAAGTTGGTAGGTAGACAGGGGACTACCTTTCGTCGCCTTGACAACTGTCAAGCCAGACCAACCTGGCGAGATTGAACATGTGGGCTGTTGTAGGTGGCTTCTCACCACCAAGACTGCAGATTGGAGATGCCGAATGGTTCCGTCTAGACAGGTACTACTAGTACGCCACTCGGAGGGCTTTTGCCTCTCCGAAGGAGCAATTGGAGAAAACAAAGTCACCGGAATAGATCAACCAGGCCAGACCCAACCATTGCGTACGTTAGGACTCGAGAATGAGAACGAACTGTCGTAGCCCCTACTCGCCGATATTGAATACGGCAGGCAAGGTACTTGATGGTGTCAAATCGACATCCCTTGCAGTTCGCAGTTTTACGGCGGGTTCCTTCGGTGGCAGAAGTCGCCGAGTCAGAACTCAGAAATGTACTCAGGCACCGGTACATTCATCAATGCAACCTCTATCTTACACCAGCGCATTGAGACTAGGATAGAGACTGCTTCTATCTGTCTATACCAGGCTGCAGCTCTCTAGTCAGTCTGAACCCTATAACCAGCATATTGTATGCATAATTTACAGAAAACCGTAGACAATTTTGATTACCAGTCTAGGTGAATCACACCTGAGACCACAACGGTGTAGGGAGCTTCTCGCCTGGCTGGATCGTGGCTTCCCCACGGCAGCTGGTGGGTGTGTGGGATAGCAGTCCGGCGCGATTTCCTGATGGTGGGTAAAATCCAACATAGGCCTCCCGTCGAGCGGGGCTTCCGACGGTGACCGACCATGTGTGGAGACCGTAATAGGACGCAATAGAATGGACGAGCCAGCGACTAAGAATCAGATAAGTACGAGTTTTTTTTTAGGCTTTTTGGTTTTTGGTGGGCTTACCCAAATCCAGCAGCGCGGTCATCAACCAGACTCTCAAATACCATTTTTTCCCCGTCACGCTCATTGTACGAGCTCATTCTCTCACGCATACTTTGCAGCTTTGTCCTGCGATCAGGGGAGTCATGCATTTGTCCGTTTCGTCCTACAAAAACGACCTCGTCTTCAGAGTCTTCGTCTGACGATGAGGGCGCATCGGCAAGACCGTCCTGCTGGCGCACCAGTTGCCTCTCGCTCCATCGTTCGATGAACTGCCTAATATCTTCCTCCAAGTCCTGAAGCATACCACGCGCAGCACGAGCTTGCTTCAGTTTCAAGCGGAGTTCCTTCGGAATGTGACATCGTTCGGTGTTCGCGTTGTGTTGTTTGGGTGAACGCCGATCAAGATGCGCATAATGCTTATCCCAAAGCGGAGCGAGAAAGTATGGCATGGGTTCATGGCGGGTATGGGTGGGCTGGGGCATCCAGTCCTTAGGGGATGGAGGCTCGGCCCAGGGATTGTGCAAGAGGCGATCTTTGAACAAAGCAGGCCCTGTCAGCATTTCCGAACACGCGGAAGAGAGCGGAGATATATGGATGAAGGTGGCAGTCTAGGAGATCGCCCTGACAGCATCGTCTTCAGGAGTTCAAGACCTACCATTCTCCCAACGTTGTCTGCGGCGACTGCCATCCTTCCCCTTTAGCAGAGCGTCGCGTCTTTTCAGACTGTCTCGGCGGAGCGGTTCTCGGCGTCGGAAAGAGACCGTCGGCACCTTCCGGGTCTCCTCTGGTAGTTGGCCCAGGATTCTGACTCTCGGGGCAGAGCTACTGTCCGTAGCCGGAACAGGGTCATCCAGGGGAATTGACAAGATGACTGACGCCCCGCGCAAGGTAGAGTTTCCTTCATTCGTACGGGGCAAGTCTGTGAGTGTCAAGTCCCCCAGAGACGCAGCTGCCTGTTCGGTCCAAGCCGCAATCGCCTGGGCCTGTTGCGGAGACAGTGGCCCCCTAACATCCGCTTGTGATGGGAAACTGGGGTGAATCGCCATAGTGGAGAGTGCGCGCGGGAGGAGTATAATCGCGAAACTGAAAGCGGTACGGAGCGGGAAAAGTGGCTGATTGCGCAGGTTTTGTCGCAAGGTTGATCGGATGCGCACGGATCTATTCAATGAGGTGTCGTTCTTGGATAGAAGGAAGGGGAATCTCCAAGATGAGAACAAGCGGGGAGGACCGGCGACAGATAAGCGATACCATGGACGCGCGTCGGAGCCGGATTAAGCTGTTTCCGGATCTCCGCCATGGACGCGCGAAAATCCACTCGTTGACTCACAATGCGAGATCAAGTCCACTCATTGGCGCGTTCCGCGTCCAAGCCCGTATTCACTCAAGATAAATGACTCGATTGTTTTCAGGGATGAATCATTTTGGCTCATGGATGCTCATGAATGCTCCCGTTGGTTGTTCTCTTGAACTCTGTCATTATTGCCTAATCCGTATGCCCATGATGGAAGCTGTGGACCAGACACGAATCTACGGAGTATGTCGATTATCGCAATATCGACTGATCGCTGGTCGCGCATCGAGCTGCGAATGGTTTCCTCCAAATACGTCATCTCCAATCGATATGGATCCAATGGGGATATTCTGAAGTTTTCTGAGGTCATGATTGGGGGTATAGGTTTCGGTATGATATGCTCGCTCTACCCTGGAGTCATTAAACACCACATATAGCCTGATTGAAGTCCCTTCAACCTAGTCTCGATTCAATGCAGCTTCTGCTCCCGAAATCTATAGAACCGAGCCTGGGAAGGAGCACCGTCACTCAAGAAGAAGGGAGATGTATCTGAATATCAACTTCCAGTACACCATGACCACCCAGTTTTAGGTCATGGGAGAGTGTAGGCACAGCGCGAATAAAATACTAGTCCCGGTATAACCCCGGTGCTTGTTCCTTTTATTCCTCATCCACAACGCATTAGAAGACAGCCTCATTAGACTCTTTTAACAACACCATGCAAACCCAATCTTCCATTCTTCTACTGCTCACTAATCATCCGACGTAAGCGCCCTCAGGATACTCAACCCCTCCTCCGCATCCTCCTGATTCCACGGTTTAAGCCCATAGCTAATCAGAAACTGTGTCCAGCCACCATACGACTGGACGATTGCACGTTCAGCGTCGTTAAGAAGGGGTTCTGGAGAGTTCTAATTAGCATTCTATGCATTGATAGGTAGGTAGGTGGGCTGGGGTGATTAGTTAGAATAACGTACGGAGGCCGTCGGAAGCAGGCATTGTCAATACTATTGTTCCAGGCCAAAGGGTTGGTTTGAGATGGAATGGTTTGGTTTGAATTTGAGAGGGAGATGTATATGTGGTGGGATTTCTTTGGACTTGATGAGGTTTTGGTTTGTAGATGATGGTTGACGAAAATGTGATAAGAATTGGGTGGGCGGTGGAGGTATTTATAAACCGTAACTAGATAAGACGTGGATTGGGTAAGATTGATGTTGGGGAAGGAACTCAACTCTCCGATTCAGATCATCGGTCTTTTTTTCTAGTATCCAGTATCTTGCCTTCTTCAGCTTCGAATCTCTCGAGATTATCAACAACTACCTATTCTGGGGTTCGTGAAGCTTCTAGGAGCTATATAATGATCGTAGCTAAGACTGTGTAGCTAAGAGATCAGCACCTTCAATTCTACTTCGTTTCTATGGTAGTACTTGGTAGCCAGTTCCCATCGGATCACTATTCTGGCGGGGCTCAAAAGTATAGATGGGTGGCCAACATATTCATAATTTCATCAATCATGGATAGCGTAGCATAATGCATTCTGGATTTCAATATTATCCACATAAGAACAAACCATAACTCCAACAAAGGGGGTATATCAAATAAAAGTCCCAAGTAAAAGAAGCGAAGAACAAGCAGATTAAACACCTACATCAAATCACAATCACAATGTTCCCAGTCAACAACGCAGTAAGCTCAGTTAGACCCGGATCGAGGGACATTCGACGGCGCGAAAGGGATCGGTCCATGAGATGTGAATACAGGAAGGCCACGCTTGGACACCGACGCTGCCGTTGGAGTCGAAAACAACATGGACTTGGGGCTTGTGGAATTACTCGCAGGTCCGGGAGTTAAAGGTGGCGAGATGCCGACATACGCACTCTGAGAGGAGGGGGCGACGGGTCTACCAAGTGCTGGATTCGGAGCCCAGGGATGCTCTTCTGTGAAATTTGCAATTTCCGGTGCTTTGGCCTCCATCATAGGTGTAGGCGACGATGCATCTGGAGTTGCTATAGAACGGCTTGCCTGGCTTTGAATAGCCCCCATCTCCTCTTTATCGGTATGCATTTGTCTAGGGACGTCTGGGAGAGAGGGTTCATCGTGAGAGCTGCTGGGAGCTGGGGGCTGAGACGTCGCTCTAGAAGTAGGATTTAAAACTGATCTTTTGCTCGCTGGCGCTTTCCTGGGGGGAGACGCCTTGGACGTGCCCTTGGGGTTATTGCGCTTGCGTTCTTCTGCTAACTTCCTCTCTCGGGCCGCATTCTCTTCCGGAGAAGGAACTTTCAGTTTTATGCTCAGCTTCCGCACATCAGCCGTGAGACTGTCCATGTCATCATGCACGCGCTCGCTGCCGCTAGGCGTAGGCTCCGGCGTGATTGATTGCTCGTCCGGAGTTAAAGCAGAGAGAAACGCAGTGGGAACACGGGGTACAGGCGGCGCTTTCTTCGGACTTGCAGTGCGTCTGGGAGTTCCAGACCGAAATGTATTAGATTTGCGTATGGTTACTGAACCTTGTGACAACGGTCTCGGAGCTGGCCCATCTTGCTCAGGGGTTGAAGACGAAGTGGTTGTCAGAGTTGGAGTCGCACTCTTTCCGCGTGAAGCGCGCCGTCCGGGAGACTTGGGTAGATCAGGAAGGGCACTAGGAGAGTCCAGTGTCGTTCTGCGATTGTTCCTGTTAGTCCGGCGTGCCGGAGTCTCAGTCCTAGGTGTACTAGGCAGAGAAGTTTTAGGTTTCCTTATGCGAAGCTTCATCTTGTTTTCCCCCCCTGCGGCTTGCTCAGTGGGTGTTCCCGCCGCATCGCGAGCAGTTTCGGTGGTGGCGGCCTGGCGTTCCCGTCGTAAGCGTGAGGCCTCGGCATTGAGTTCCTCAGGACGACAGCTGGTGGTTTGCCGATCACTCGGTATCAACACCTTGGACAACTCGTGCGTCGCCACCGCCCAGTCGACTGGTGGTAGTGAAGGCGGCTCCAGCTCCAAGCTGGCGTGTGAACCAGTGGATTTCCGATCCCTGCTTGGGAGGACAACCTTTGCGGCAAATGACTGTGTCGGAGCAAAGTACGTCGGGGCTGACTTTTCTCGAGACTTGCTGGCAGGAGGTGGTGGGTAGACCAGGGCCTCCAATTCGTCCAACAGAGGCGGAGACCACCATTCCTGATCATAGGCGGCCTGGAAAACCGATCGCTCGCTGGAAGCGGGTGCGGTATCAGACAAGCCAAGGCGATCCGTCATTTCAGTAGCCAGGCGGTTGATTCCATAATCACTGGCCAATTCTGCACTTTGCGTCATATCTCCGAGTCCTGACAAGTGGCTCAAGATGCCAGTCGTCAGAGCACGATTGCTATAGCCACCTTCCAGAATACTAACAACCCGTCCATCAACACCAAGTCCTTCCTCCTCTGCCATCCGCACAACATCTGCAGTGAACTTGGCGTAAAATTCGGTGGGAACATTAACCTTGTGTCTTTGCATGCCTGCGCCCTCCCATTCACTAGCATCAAACCCAGCGGAAATGAAGATAGCTGCCTTGGATGGAGGGCCATTGGGAACGTTGGCCAAGCGATCAGTTTGCATTTTCAAAAATGCACGAGCCTTTTCTATCAGAACAGTATACTTAGCGGAATAGAGGTCCCAGAAGTCCTGTTCTGTTTTCCACGACTCCAGATGGACGTTCCAGATGGACTGGCCGTGTGCCTTTTCGATGCATACACTCGCATTGCGCACTTTCTCCGGTTCGCCCATTTCACAGGGGTACGAATTGATGTCATGCAAGCTAAAATAGCCAATCATAGCCTTTTTGTAGGCAGCTGCGTTCCGGGGGGCAGCCAACGCCTTCCGATTCTGGTCCCAAGTGATATCTTGCGAGCCGTCACCATGATGAAGATCAAAGTCCAGAATCGCAGCATGGGTGAGGCCATGGGTCATCGCAGCGTAGGAAATTCCCACGTGGACATTGTTGATCCAGCAAAACCCAGAAGGGTGATTGGAGGAGCAGTGGTGGCCAGGGGGGCGAATGCAAACAAATGCGCGCTTCGTAGGTCCTGGGCTAAACACGGCATCTATACCTTCACACACTCCACCCATAGCCCCTTCGAACGCGTTCAATGACTCTGAACACAAGTAGAGATCTCCCTCATGAAAGGCCCGTGCTGGAGAAGACCCAGTTGCACTATCTTTGCCAGTACTGCGAGGCCGCACTAATTCCTTGCCGTTCGACGCAAGACGCGATTCAGCAGCGTCGCACATGGACTTGAGGTCCTCCATCCACTTGGTCCCGTGCACATGAGTAACGGCCGTGGAGTTGATTGCCATTTCCCGCGCTGTCTTGCGAATCTGGAACGGCGGGGCTGGGAGCTGGTGTAGGTTCAGATCTGGATGAGGAGCAAACGGTCCACCGGTATATCTGTGGGCAAGACGAACGTACGCAGCGGAGACGCCTACAACACAAGCCTGGATACGCTCCGGTCGCTCCACGATTGAGCTCAGGGCGGCGCGAGAAGTGCGGGGACGCGAAAAGCGATGACCATAACACGCATCATGGATGACCACCAAGGTCTGCGATTGTAGGTCGGCGGACTGATGGTGATCAACTTCTTTCTTGAAGTGATCAGCAGCGATGGAAGCAGCGGTTGGCGCTGGCTGTTCCACCGTTGCTGATAGCGAGGTATTCCTGGAGGACATTGTATAACCGCCGATGCTGAGGGAGGCGGCTGCGGTAGGTGAAGTCGCGAGAGTGGCGGATGAGCGGCGCGACAGACTAGGCCGCGGAGAGGCAGAGCCTCCGAGCTGACCGGATCGAAGCGAGGCAGCAGAAGACCGTTTCTTCAGATTAGGAGTAGACTTGCGCCTCTCATCTCTCAATGAGCTCGAACTGGGAATGCGCCTGGGGGTCGAATGTGGCGCCGGGTTGACACCAGAACGCGCAGTAAGATCGGACGGCGATAAGAGCGAGGAGGATGGTCCAGACGGAGAAGCGGCCAACGGAACCGCAGCAAGGAGCGGATCACTCAGACGGTCGGGAATTATGGAGGGATCTATGGGGGGACGCGGAGGCGTTGTTGAGGGGGTTTTGGTGATGGGAGGAGCTTCAGTGAATGGCTTGGAGGGGTCCATGACGCAGAGGTCAGTCCCATTTGAATTTGTTGAAAATAAGATGAGAGGGCCAATAAAGAGCAGTCAATGAGAAGGTTTGCAAAGGTAGCAAAGAAGACAAAGTTGCGCATGTAGTGAAGAGGGAGAAACCAGGAGTGGGCGAAGGATAGAAATCATAACAAGCACACAAGAACTGGGCTAACAACAGCGGTCCCTCCATTGGGCCAAGGGGAAGTCGATCGCCCATTCTTCAGCTGTTTCTCTTTTCTACAGCCATTTTCTTCTTTATACATCATGTGTAGTGAACTGAGGATGTCAGGGTTTGATTATTTGAAAATTGATCCCAAGTATGTTGTTGTCTGCACCAGTCCTTGATGCGGAGTTCCCGTATCTGTCTGAATAGTTCCTGTGCGCCAACGGCTTACCTGCGTAGTACATTAGCTAATCATCCTTATGGAGAATCAAGTGTATGAAGTATGCACAGTCTTTTCTTTCTATGTGCTATCATCTATGTAGAATTGTTGATAGATCATGACCAGCCATGCAATCAAATATTGCAGCCATATGGCAATGCCTCCTGAGACCCAAAAACGCCCGGTAACAAAGAACCAAACACCAAAAAATGTACTCAAAGGATCAAATGTCAATGTCCAATTTTCATATCAAGAGTAAACGGGTTAGATCCCCGACCACTGACGATACCATCTTTTCCGCAGATTCGGACCTTGCTGAGGGTCCTTCTGGACTAGGCTGACGTCCGAGTACCGTGAGTTGCGGGAGGAATTACTGGTGATGGACAACCGCGAGGAGCGGCTCTGTTTCCTCTGATGTTTTTCATGTTTTTTCTCTGTGGTGAACTTCTTTGTGGCATGCTTTTCACAGAAGCATTGCATGGTGACTGTCTCGAAACCAGTGCCGGCACATTCGGGATTTGGTTGGCCAGCACCGCATGACTGGAAGCCCGAGTCGACTTCGCATTGGCACCAGTTGTACAAGGTAAGGTATTGGCGGCACATTCTGACGTTTTCTTTTTCTGGGTTTCTTTTTTTGTTCTTTGGTTGAGTTGGCTGGACTATCTTTTGCTCTTTTTGGCGCCGCTGACGTTGTTCGGTGATCGGATGAGCCAAGAGTGGGTGTCGCCTCCGCTGGCTTCCGGGGATGATGTGGAACTGGACCAGGTCGAACCGACAAAAGCTCTCAGGTTGAAATGTGCTATGTGCGATAGTGCAGAGATTGGAATCAATGAAAAATGCCTTGTATGGTGTGGTGTGATCTTGCTATGTGTTGAGCTGTTCGTATTGTACTTAGAGCTCGGTATGCCGAAATATATACGCCTCCGGGGCTGTCGGCTAGACTTTCACACAGCTGATGACTAAAAAGAGAGAGAGAGAAAGAGAGAGTAAAGGAGGAGGATGACACGACTGTCACGTCTGTTGATATGTAGGAATATCAGGGTGATTTCTTCCAAGCGAAGGAGATATCAGGTAGATGAAGGAAAGAGATGTGAAGCCAGAGGTGAAGTAGGACTGAAGAGACAAAGACTAGCCAACAAAGGGCTCGGTTTGGCAATAGGTATTTAAAGACTGGGGAGGATAGTTGTGGACTCGGTCTGAAAGATTTGGAGAGGACAATGACTGCTATAGTTATAGGACTACAAGTGTTTGACGTCAGCTCCAGGTTGAGCACACCGAAGCGCTCTAGTGGAGCGCTGAAGCGCCCACTTTACAGGCAAATTGAATCTGCTGGGACTTGTGAGATCTGGCAGGATCCAGGCTATCTCCTTTTTTCCCCACAGCCTGTTCTTTCTTTGGGACTCTCTTTTGGCTGCCCAGAATGCAACAGCTTGGGCTCTAGGCGCCGCTGAATAAATGGCTCTGCTATGCCGTTCTGGGTTTCATCTAGCGCTTCCAAGTTCGGGCTTACAGACCTAGGGGATCAGCTGAGAAGAAGGACAATGAGTCTCGTTGACAAAAAAATACCGCTACTCTCCAGAATTCTAACGTGGGAGATAATCAGCTTGCGTAGACTTCTTTGCCCACAAGCAGCTGGGGCGGAGCTGGGCGGAGCTTGGCAGGGTGGATTGCCCAATAAAGACACCCTGGATGGGAAAATTTCATCATCGCACGAGTTCCAAACTCCCAAGGATTGAGAGTGATGATCCATTGATCCATGAGATGTTGATCGATGTAGCACGACAGAGGCGGGCGGGCACTGGAGTCTGGCAGACTCCTACGACTGGGAGATTAGCGGAGGAGAGGTTCATCCGGATCGGGATGAGATCTTGCGCCGCTAACTGCTTGTGGCTAGTGCATCTTGGGCCCAGATCCTGGTCACGTGGCACTCTTGAGATCCTTACGTTTCGTATTCTCGAAGCTTAATGGTAGATAACTAGATATACTGGTCCTAGCTCATAAAAGTGTCCTAAACTGTCATTGTGCTGATATTGTCTTGTACTATAGTTCCTATTCTATGTGCTATAGCCCTCCTACAGTCCTACCTTACTCCAACGAGCCGTAAAGAGTCTTGGCTTTCCACCGCTAATTCCTCCATTTCTCCTCCGCACCCCTCACCGATATCTACAAACTTACAATCGCAGCCCACGCTCAGTCGCTCACCCTCTTCCAAAGTACCTAAATATTCATGACAACCGGCTATGCCATCCCGAGAACCAACCATAATGCCGCCCTCGCTAGCCCGAACAAGCACTCTCCTTTCAAACCTCGCCTCAGTAACAGCGCGCATCCAATCCGCATCCTCCAAACTCCCCACACCAAAAGAATCCCCTGTGCGCCTCATTGCCGTCTCAAAGCTCAAGCCCGCCTCTGACGTCCTCGCCCTCCACAACCCCCCAACAAACCACATCCATTTCGGGGAGAACTACCTCCAAGAACTCCAAGGGAAGGCTCGGCTCCTTCCCCCTACGATAAAATGGCACTTCATTGGTGGATTGCAGTCGAATAAGTGTGTTTCGCTGGCGAGGGATACGCGCGCGCTATGGGCTGTTGAGAGCGTGGATAGTGAGAAGAAGGCCGGGCTGTTGGATAAGGGGTGGCGGGAGAGGAAGATGGAGGAGTTGGGTGGGGAGGAGCGGCTGAGGGTGTTTGTGCAGGTTAATACATCTGGTGAGGAGAATAAGAGCGGCGCTGAGCCTGAAGATGGGGTGGTGGGGTTGTGTCGGTTTATTAGGGAGAAGTGTCCGCGGTTGAGGCTGCAGGGGCTGATGACGATTGGGGCCATTGCGAGGTCGAGGGCGACGACGGAGGAAAATGAGAATGAAGATTTTATCTGCTTGAAGCAGGCGAGGGACCGTGTGGTTAGGGAGTTGGGGTTGGAGGGAGAGGAGGCGCAGTTGGAGCTGAGCATGGGAATGAGTGAGGACTTTGAGGGCGCTATTGTGCTGGGGAGTGATCAGGTGCGCGTTGGAACGACAATTTTCGGGGACAGGCCTCCCAAGGATCAGGCTAGGGTTGTTTAATAATTAATGTTATGAACAAAGTGTATCTCTAGATAGACAGGGCATGCTCAAAACATTATGTACTGTAAATGATATCAATAATTACATACCAAACTGTGGCACAGGACAGTAAGGTTGAAAGAAGGATGCAGACTCTATATGCAGCATTAAGAGCCCGTAATGTCTTCGTTAGGGCTAATCCCTCTCGGCTGCTCACGAATATAAGTCCGGTCCGACAACGGTCCCTGCGATAGCCTCTGCTCCATTTGCCGCACCAACCCTTGGGGTATGCCTTCTTGTGTAGCTCGGATTGTTACTCGGTACATCTAAAAACATGTCAGTGTGATTCTGATTTTTAGGAGAACATGCAACTTACCTTCCGCTCGTAGTTTGGCTCCAATCGGAGAAGACATCCGGTCTTTCCTTGAGCAGAGTGATACACCGCACACCCCACAATGTTAGTTGAGTTCGGATCAACACCACTCAGGAGCTTCCAGCCAAATTGTTCTACAAGCCGTTTTGTAAAGCTCTCGTTGACACTCCCTGCCTTCGCCACAAGCCCGAATGTGTGCTGCGCTTCTAGTGGAGCACCGCCAATCTGCCGCCACCGCTTGAAGAACTCTTCAGCCGTCAGGCTTGAGGGCTCCAAGTACCGATGCATCAGAATCGGGAGTTGCAACGTGTAAGCCTGTAGTGCACCCGCCAGATACGAGATACGGATCGTAGGCGCGGTAGCGAATGGGCCCTTGGCCTCAAAGAAAAGGGTTTGTTGTGTTTGACCAGCTGCTGGGACTGAAGGCTCAGGAAGGCTCTTGGAATCAATCCGTAGATGGGGTGCGGATGGGTTATCCACAGTAGTGGTTAGTGATCCGATGGAGAAAGAGGATTTGTTGCTTATGTAGAGTTTCAGCACGCCCAGGTGGCCGCGGAACTCAGACCGCAGGCCAACCTGGATCTGTGCATCCTCGAACAGCACGCCTTCATCAGCGAAGTAGAGCCTGTTGTATCCAATGTCCCAGTCCGGGGAAAGATTCGCCGCACTAGCCATATTCGTGGGGGTAGGTGGTGGCGCGGACGACGTACTCAAGTCTAGCCCAGCTAAGTCTCCTGACGCGCTCGGCGAAGCAGCTGTTCCGTTGGCTCCCGTCCGTGTGCCGTTGACAATTGTAGTAAATGTCCGTTTAAGGCCTGTGTTCTGTGCCATCAATATTTCCGTT
This sequence comes from Aspergillus asperescens, assembly GCA_027569075.1. NCBI lineage: Eukaryota > Fungi > Ascomycota > Eurotiomycetes > Eurotiales > Aspergillaceae > Aspergillus > Aspergillus asperescens. The sequence continues at coordinate 37,994 of JAPDEH010000056.1, read as the reverse complement.
CCATCCGTATTGGCATCCTTGCCGCCTACAACCCAGGTCTTCTTATCCGTCGTACCGGCCGTTTTCTGGTGGAGACGAGAAAGTAGGATCGAAGCCCTCTCGGAGAATGGAGGCATCTCGTCACAGACCGTTCGTAGAAGATCGTCACTTGGAAGTGTCGCCAGTGACAGATATTCAAAAGCGCGTTGCTGTAGTTCTGGGTCTGGTGAGTGGCTGTACAGCCGAAAGATGTGTAGGAGCTGTGGCTTGATTTCAGGGAAAAGATTGACGAATTTGACAAAAGAAGACAGAATCATAGCACGAGTGTTATCCGTGCTGGTCATCATTTTCGCCTGCAGAGCGAGGAACTGTTCTATAGGGCTCGATCCTTGGTTGTCGGCTACCAAATGCCCAAACTCTCCAAGGACATAGCAGCCAATCTTGACCAGACTCTCGTGGCAGTCGCTTTTCATGTAGGTGAGAAGCGTTTGGGCCGCGTATGCCTGTAGTTCCTCATTATTCGTCACAATTTGAATCACCCGCTGCCACACCTCATCGTTGACATGATCACCGGCCAGAGACAAGAGCTTCAACGTAACGTCAATGTACCATTGGGCATCAGTAGCATATTTTTCCGTGAGGATGGCAACTTTCAAAACCATCTCCTCCCGTATCGCGTAGTCGGCGGACTGAAGGTACCGCATCAATTCATTCACAATGGGCGCCGCATTTGTAATGTCACACATACTATAGATCAAATCAAGCCCCTTTCGGCGCACGCTGATATCTCTGTCTCGAAGTGAGCCGAGAATTATATTCTGATGTTTCTTGATCGGGTCAAGGGTTTCGGCCCTGGCTGCGAAATGTGTCATGGCTTCTAAACCGAGGTAGCGCACGTTTGTCTCGCGCGATTGAATATATTTCCCTAGTCGTGAGGATATTTGCATCATCAGGGTGTGCTCAGTGTCGAGGTGGATGAGAAGGTTGATTGCTTCGAAGAGCACCGCATTCTGTGCATTATTCTGCTGTACGTTTTTCGGTGTATCCATCGCAATCTGCATTATTTGCTGAAGCGACTCGCGGATGATATCACGGACATGGCTATCGGCTGCATTGCATTAGCTCACACCGTCAAAAGGGTGGAAAGAGGCGTGACATACCTGACGGGGGGTAGTATTGTAACAAACGCAACAGCTTAACCTGGAGCCAGGGGCAGGGGACTCGGTAGTAAAGATAATCCGGTGCAATGTCATTATCGACGACGACCCTCTTCAATCGTTGAGCAGCCTTGACGTAGCTTCCCCGGTATTCCTCTGGCCTATCCTGTGCCAAGGCCATGACCAACGATGTCACAGACAAGGTAACACCCATGTCCGGATCGTCCATCAAGGATATTATCCGCTCCGCCCACTGATTCTGAACAATGCTTGGGTATTTTCGGTACAGGCGCAGGAGGGTGAGAGCAGCCTTCTTTTTCACAAACGTCTTGGACGTACTATACTAGATATCAGCGACACAGCTCAGTATAACCAAGAGGCGGATGCAGCTTACGGAGAAATTAGCAGCCGATGGACATCGGTTGAGAGCGCTTCGCCCATCTCTCTGCTCCCGACATTGGCAACTGCATGCAATGCCAAACAATTGTTCAGTTCGTGCTGATCCAGCAGGTCCTTTCGAATACTGTTGACAACAAGATGCAGCAGCTCATGCTGTTCATGAAGGAACAGCGTCACTGCAAGGTACCCAATCTGCTTCTCAGAATATTTGTTGGAGGATATTAAGTTGACAGCTTCCAGGTGACCAAAATCGACGTCGTACCCCTGAATGTAGACGTAGAGCAGCTTGCACACGTATTTCTTCTTCTGGTATCCGTCGAGACTCCCAGATTTGAACTTTTGCCGAATGTTCGCTAATTCTTTGTTCACCCGCTTTTCCTCGAGTTCACGCGCTCTTGCATTTCGCAAATCGGCAATGAACTGAACAAGACCCCGCATAGAAGACATCTTGGCTGAAATATATCGTCGGCACTGCGGAATCGAATAAACGGATGGGGGTGTGGTGCGGTAAGGAGGGGTTGAATTATTAAATAAGTCGAAAAGCCGTACTGTAATGCGAAGTGAGGAGGGGATGCAGTTGTCCCTGCGACCCTCTGTAGGTGCTCACACCGTAGTGGGGTGTACACTCAGTAAGTGTGTATCATAGAACCATATCCTGTTGCTCGTTCTGTCTGTTTGTTTTCGGGGAGTGTTTTTGGGTTTCTAGGGCGCATAGATCATGGCGCAAAGGTAAAGGGAAGCTGTCGTCGACGCTGGTCAGGAGCTAGCGTACAGGGATAGCTGGCGTTTAATTGATAACTCCGGTAGCAAGCCGAGAAAAATTGAGAGGGGAGAATTGAGGGAGATGCACCGGGATCAGACTCGGGGAAATGTGTAGCCCGGAGAGTTAAGCATCCCGTGGATGGGCGGGCTGCAGCTGCTATCAGGACCAGGAGCGTGTTAAGCGTTCCCCCCGTTTCTGGGTGCTGAGCCACTTCCGGCGGCGATCCGGCGGAGATCCACGGAACATTGTTGATACGCTGCGGCGGTGCATACATCGACAAACTCAGCGTACAGAGTATATTGTTGAAGATTTGCTTAGCATTTGATAATTAATTCTTCTCTAGTTCCTTATTTTACAATTCTGCGAACCCTGAAGCCTTCCTTTTCCAAGTCTCCCATAAATCCCAAGAACGCCCAGTCGCAGCCATGCATAAATAGAAATGGGCATATGGTATCAACTAAGTCTGCGTCAACACCGTGAATATGGTTCGATACAACGTCTTATTTCTTGCTTCGTAGGAAAGCAGCGACCTGCTCATGCCTGGCCACAAAGAACATTCTCTTGCGGTCCGACTTCCATAGAAGAACCCCGATTTCTTCGGCATACCGACACGGCGCCTCATATTCGGCGAGGCTGACAAAATCCTTGAACAAAAAGCCAGCCGTGGCTCTAACGCGGTCACGCTCCAGCTGCCAAAGTCGAATCTGGTCAACAACTGTTGGTGGAAGGACGGACGGCGGGATTCCGGTCTGGTTGAACGTGGACCGAGACGCATTGTGTTTGCGCATCTGCGGATGTGCGTGGGTTGCAAGGTACGAGACGATTTGGTCGGCCGTAATACCCATTTCAATGGCGCGACGAATAGACTGCCGGGTGATCTTACCGGTGACCAGATTAGGGAAGCGGTATTTGAGAGTCGTAAAGAGTGCAATAAGAGAAATCTGGAGCGGCGAGGAAGTGTATGCGTAAAGTCGATAGTTGGTCTCAATGATAATGAATCCAGAACCGGGTTGACCGGAGTCACCCCCGCCGGGACCGGATAGTGTGCCATCTATGGGATTGCTGAGGGCACTTGAGTCGGAAGTGAGCGTGGTCGCGAGACGGGTAGGGTAGAAATGGCTCGCGTCGGGAGAATCTTGATACACGATGCCGAAGTCCGCTAAATCAGTCAGAGTGCGGAGTTGGTTCGATGTCAAATTTTGCTTTTCGTATGATTTGCCGAGCTCCAAGCTACTAAGCAGGAATATAAAGGAAAGCACTTCAACGCTATCCATTCCAATAGCCTCCGCACTCTCGACATAGAGAATCAAGATATGCCAGACCTGTGTGCCCACATCCTGGAGAACAAATGCGAACCCGTCCTGAGTAATTTCAACCCGACGATCTCTGATCTCGACCAAATGCCCGGCTTGCAAAAGTTGTTTAACGCCTTTACTCAAGTTCGCATCGCGCTGAATTCCAAGCCCACTAGTGCCAACCATGTAACCGAGAACCCCCTCCCATTGTCGGCGCGCATAGTCATCGAGATCGGAAATGGAGACACTCGCCTCGTCTGATAACTGGTAAAGCACCCCAAAAGACTGGGTTTTTTCGGCACCCGTAAGCGCTTGCCGAAGAGAAGCAGCAAACGGATCGGTGACCATATAGGCGCGGACGTTGCCGGCGGTTGTCGTATTTGAGAGTATATGTAGTCTTCCTAGGATTGAAAGGGCACTATCCCGCTCCCTAGACAGAGATACCTGTCAGACTTCCGAAACATGGCAATAATAAAACTGAAAAGACACACTACTCACTTCAAGCTCTCAGATCTGACCCAAATCTCCAGATCCGCCGCTGGAAGCGGATCCTTCAGATAGAGGAGCGCCATCACGAAGCATTTTGCTATCGTTGAAGGCGGGATGTTAACCGGGATCGAAGAGAAATCGCCGACCACAACATATCTACATACCCAGGTCAGGCAGCATGCGCCTGAAGATAGCAAGCGCGGTAGAGGGCTGCTGGTAGAGCTTAAAGAAGACAGTTCCGGGGAGGCTTTCGAGATAATCAAACGGGCGGGACGGGGCGGCCACCATCTTGCCTTCGGAAGCAAAGATTCCCTATCGCCTCTGGGGCATGATGCGGCCGACAAGGAAGGACAAAAGGTGCTGGTGAGAGAAGAAAGAGAAACCAATGACGCCTAAGCAAAAGTACGTATAATTTCTCCGGTAGCCCGAACGGCCCAAAGTGCAGTCCGCGGCGATGATCTCACGGCAATACTCCAGCTTGCATACTTCTCCATTGTTGTGCTGGTTGCAAGCAATTGATCCGCTTACCTAGTCAAAAATGGCTGCTTTACGATTCGTTAGATCCGTAAGTCTCGTTAGATCCGGTGTTGCCTTTGTTAATCTTTCTAACCTGTACGCCAGGTTTGGGAGTCATTCCGGGCCACTTCGGGGCTGGAGCCTCGGTAGGTAGTGAGTGCCAGTGTCGAAAACCAGCCATTGCTAAGCGGAGGCATCTCGCCGGGATACAGACTACTAGATAATGTAAGATTGACCCTCTGTAGAGGTCTTGGATAGCTTTCTGTCAATCCAGACTTTGTCAAACCGTGTTATTGCTTCCAGAGCGTCGGCTATCACCATTCGGAGGTACTGATCGGTACCTCTCTCTCCAGCTCCAAGTAACCGCTGCAAAGCCGGGAACCGTGAATTTTGAACTAGACATTCAAAAGGAGCATACGGTAAGGCATTCCTTCTTTGCTACTGAGCATAATGGCTCATATCTTGCCAGAATCGCCTAAGTATCCTCCATGGCGGTACCATCGCTAGTATGGGTGAGTAGTACCAAATATCACCCTCTCATCCCTGCTCCTCTCTTACTCTTCCCTATCTAAAGTCGACCTTGGCGGTTCTTTGGCTGTCGCATCCCGTGGGCTACATGCTACAGGCGTATCAACCGATCTGAACGGTAAGCGAGAACGTGCCTTGTACGAGCTGAGGGTGATTTATGAAAATGCTTAACCATCTCCAGTGACATATCTCAGCTCTGGTGGTAAGGTCGGCGATAAGATTCTGGCGGTACGTCTAACCTTTCCATACTCATTTACTAGCATAGGGCTAATTCCGCGCGCAGGAGGTGACCTGTGATAAATGTATGTTTCTATGTATTATGCGCAGAAATACTGTCACAGCATTTACCAAAAGGGTTTGCCATGGAACGAAAAGCATTTCTCTAACCGATTCTACAGTCGGCAAGACCCTTGCATATACCTCCATTAGGTTTATGAACACCAAAGGCGATGTCTTCGCCAGAGGCAGTCACACTAAGTATGTAATGCTTGGAGATGCTTCCAAACTATGCTAATCAATAAATAGGTACGTCGCGCTTGCCTGGAAAGACCCTCAAAATATTGTCGAGGAGTTGAGGGAGCGCAAATCGTCGTAAAAATTTTGTACATGGAAATTGAATGCATGAGGATCCCAATGGTTCCACAGGTACCACAAGTATATAATTGAGTAACAATCAGACTAATTAGAAGAGGCCCTCCTCACTACTGGCCACCGCTCATCAATAAGCACAAATATCATTTGGACACATTCTAACGTAAATAAATTATCTTCGCCCTTGCGAAAGTCTTTTATTCTTGACTAGAATCTGTAAATTGGAACTTGTAAATCAAGTTGAGCCTCTGGCTCTCAATACTCCCGTTAACCTTGAGAACCTATACTTTTCTATATTTCATGTTTAGGTGTATACATGTTCGTGCAATGGATCTTCTTCTCCGTCTTCACCCGCCCCAAGCATAACTTCATCTCCATCTTCTTCAACAAGGTCGCCCTCCTCATCAGGCATCGTCTCATCAACAACCGCGTCCTGCGCACCCATGGCCTTAATCTTGGCTTGGGTCATCTCGAACACATACTGGCCGAGATGCTCCACACCTTCCATAGGGGTGCCCTGGACCTCGTCACCCAATGACCTAGTGGCTGGGAACATCTCCCCGGGGGCGAGCATGAGTTTATCTGGACGCTGCAATAGCAAGTCAAAGGCAGGTTTCAGTTCGTAGCACGACTCGAAAACCTCGCGTCGGCCGAGAATATATAGACCAAGGCGGGCACGGGAAAGCGCCACCGTAAGGCGTCGTACATCACGGAGATATCCGACTGTGCGAGTCCGTGTAAGAGAAAGAATGACATCTGGCGAGGAGTTCGGTTAGTGTGGAATTTTTTTTTGGACTAGAGGAAAAATGTAGAGCTGGAACTTACAGTCATTCTGCTCGCCTTGGTATCTGTCTACCGTCGTGACAATCTTAGGCATACCAAACAGGGTGTTTTTAGCACACCGATGATTTAAGACATCCTTGATTAGTGCCATTTGACCTGCGTATGTCGCGAGAATGGAGATCTTTGACGCAGGATAGCCAAGCAGTCGCATGTACTGGAAGATGGCAACAGTATACTCCGCTTCACCAAGGTTTTGGATGAAATGAGGAGTCGGTTCACGTTCTCCTGAGCCTTGGTAATCTGGCACATCGATGAATTGGTACTCGAATTTGAACCCAGCATTTGCCTGCTTGAATTCTGGCGCCTGTTCAACGACGGACAGGTTCCCAAGGTTCTGGTAGCGCCATCGGAATAGTTCCGCGATGCTTGGTCTGGCACGTCCCTGCTGATCAAGCGTGATAGATGGGACGCCTAGCCGCACCAAACGAAGGAAAAGACTTTGTTCGAAATGAGCGTACTGTCGGAAGGCCATATTTTGGATGATAGGAGAATTTTGAAGATGATCTCCGCATAAAACGACTCGTTTCAGAGGGAGTTGACCCTCCTTCATATTTTGCAAGGCAGCAGGGATAAAACTTTCAACTTCAGTGATCTGTGCAGCTTCTTCCATGATGACATTATCGTAATGAAACCCAAGACCGGCAATCTCTTGGCGGCGCATGGCTGCATGCGTGCTTGTCATTGCGATTATCCTCGCTTCTTTGATAAGAAGATAGTTAGCCTTGTCCTTGGGCTGTCGCAAGATCTCGAATGGGCGAATATCTTCTAGCTCACAAAAGATCTTGTCGATATGGCGCTGGCAACCCTCTGCCACATCAATCAGCGTGTCCTTTGAAGCAGAAGGATCAAACACGGGCTCTGGTGCGTTAGAGAAATATCCATGGAACGGGAATGTAGCGACGATTTCCTCTGTGGATGTATTTTCGGCACGGGCAGAATCCCAGAACTTCGCCCATGCAGGTATGATGTAGACTGTGTTGAAGTAGCTAGCGGTTTCGCAGGAATTTCCATGTGCGCCTTGCGCTCCAATCGAAACGGCCAAGCGTGTGACCTCCGCGAGGAAATAGTTTCGATTGTCGAGGAACGATTCAACCCGGCCATACTTACTATAGCTGGACTCGGTTTCTAACTCTTCTTCGCCATGGCCGAGGCGCAATAGATGGCGTTCATCGATATCCAACGCAACGATTTTCTGGAAAAGTTGATTTAATGCTTGGTTGCTGTGTGCAACAAGTAGTGTGCGTTCGTTCGGAAAATTATGATAAATATTGTTGATAATCTGGGTTGTAACATCGGTCTTTCCGGTTCCAGGAGGCCCGACAATGACTGTAAGCCCTGGCTGCGTTCCCGATGCAATTGCATCAACCTGGGCCGGTGTGAAACGGACGGTATTGAGTTTTGGGGCATCCACCGGGTACGGGCCTGGATTCGGTGGCTTGTACGTTGAGACGTGGAGCGTCTTGAATACCGCTTTTCCTTCTGCAGATTGGTCTCTCCGTCGCTTCTTTGATGTGCTTGAGGTAGGTGGCTGTGCGGATTCTTCGATATATTCAAGTACGTAGGGCGGTTGGAAGCTCGCTGTCGCATTGCCCAAAGGCTCAATTGTCAATCCCGGGAAACTCTCAATCAAATGTTGCCAATCCAAAAATGTATCCCTGAAGTCCACAGATCTAAGACGATTAGGCAATTCCGTGTAGCGGGCTCCGGCAGGATCTCCATAACCTAGGAAAATATCCTGGATCCACGGTGGCAAGGTAATATCGGACACAATGAGCTTTTGCATGGTTTCGAGAATTGACTTAAAGTTATTCTCTCTTCCTCTCCTTCTTGCAACCGCATTGATCAGTGGGTAGATATCAGGCTTCCCTTGCAGATTACGATCCTTGTCTGCCTTGAAGGCAGCAGGGTCTAAGTTAACCAGTAATCTTCTAACACGAGGACGAGATCGGTATCCATTTGTTTGGCCGGAAGACGGTTCGCGTAATGGGCGACCTGTTTCATCAAGGACCTGTACAATGTCTGCCGATCTAACGTGTACAATACCCGGTGTCTGAGCGGCATTAGGATCTCTCAATCCAAATTTACCTGCATTACCAGGTTGCACAGCGAGGAGGAAGACAACGTCATCAGGACGAAGTGAATCCCACTCCGTGCGGGTGTGGTCTGCCAATCTGCCAACCTCGATGGTAATCTCTGCCCGTACAAAAGCGGGTTTGTCGGATCCAACTTTGGGCGGCGCAACTTCAATTATGGCAGGTTTTGAAATTGGGATGGCCATACGAGAAAACCCATCGAATGTCAAGACTTTCCCATCTTGACTTGATCGAGGTTGCATTCGCTTGACAACCGATTCCATATCCTTGCGAATCTGGAAAAATGCTTCTGCACGGTATAATAAGAACGACCGCCAAAGGAAATCACCGAGGCTGAGATATTGAAGGTTCAGCTTGGGAATAGCAAGTGGCCTGGACCCATCATAGGTCTCATTTCGGAGTAATGAAGGGTCGTACAGACTTTCTTCGGTAGGGACGACGCTGAGATGAGACGCGGTTTCTTGAAATGGGGTTGTCCGTTCATAGTACGACAGGAGTACCTCCATGTAGAGATGGCGGTTGGATGTGACATTCGCTTGCTTGGGATAACTTGTGCGCAATCCTAGGTGGGCGCATAGACTTTGAAGTTCTGAATCTTCTAAGGGATTTAATTGCCCTTCGAGTTCGGAACGCTGTTCAATGGAGCCGTAATTTGATAAAGCCAGAATTGTAAGTTTATCCCTGAAATGTTTCATGGAAGTCCTCTGCAATTGCGCCAAATCGTGGCAGTGAGCATCGTACACTGCTTGAGGCGACATCACCTCTCCTGTGTGATCATTAATTGCGAATGTAGTAAAATGCTTGAGGAGGTTATAGAAGTCGCGGAAAAGCGCATTATCCGCTGAACGATACAGTTGGGATAGACGCATGATAGGCAGGAGGTGGATGTCCTTTAGCAAAGTGTTCACGTATCGTCTCGTGGGCAGCTGGCTCTCTAGGTCGACGAGAAATTCAAGAAATCGTTCGCAGTATTGCAGGTCATCTGTCTGGTCTTTCTCGGCTCCGTTCAATCTGCGTACGAAATCCAGGAGCATGGTATACAACCAAGACCGCTCAAATCGCATTCTCGCTTTAGTCGCTTCGTCTCCCGCGTCATAGCGTTTCATTGCTGCTCTCCATGCCTTTTTTAGATTTGGAGCTTTTGAAAGAGCACGTTCTCTCGCCTCCTCACTATGAAGATTATGCCAGATAGATATGGAAACGAGGGGGGCGCATTCCTTCCGGATCAGAGCATTCTCAAGCGATTGAAAGGCGCTGATCATGAATGACATTATTGATAGGCGAGAAGACGTGGGGAGGGACTGGTCGATACTCATCGACAGGATTCGGTGGAAAAGGTTTGAGAAATCATCGGGACGGTCTGAGAAAATTTCTGGGATTCGTCAGTCTCCGTACGGGTATACACGTAGGGTCGTCCTTACCCCATATCGGTAAATGCTCTCTCTGCTTGACGCTCACGATCAATGTTAACAGTAGGACATGATAATTCGACACGTCTTCGGTATAGGCTGGCCAGAGAAACCTGTTTGAAACTTAGCAATTTTGAGACCAATGGGTGACAAAAGAGCGGCGCGTACTTTTCTAGAATGTTCAGGTTCTCGAGAGTAAGGAGTGAACGAAAATTAAAGTTCTCGGCTTCGAGAGGATCCCATATATCCTTCTTGGTCACATCATGCTTCACTTTGCGGACATTTGCAGCATCGAGCCAATGTGTTTTCGCTAGTCGCACCCAAGGACTATCGTCCCGAAAGTCCTCCACAGTCGGTCTGGAGTCAAGGCCGGGCGCCATGGCATGTTGTTTCTGGAGACCCATCCCTCAATGTTGGAATTGCCCAAAGGCCAAAAGCTCTCTCCTAGCGCGGTTCTGATATATGGATTTGCGCAAGTGGTCTATTATGGTCGACTGCGCGGATCACAGCGTTAGGTAGGCGCGCGTTTAGCGCATTTATCTATTGGCGCGTTGAAGCCTACAGAGCCGCAGCAACGCGATCCCGTCCTTCAAAGCTCCCTCGTTTCGACTGCATCTGCGTTGTGTCATCAGCAACTGCGCCGCCAGTACGGAAAAATGGCGAATGCAGATGTTGATGTGATCGATGTCTACAGAAAATTGATCGACTCCCTCCTGGAAAAAGCAGAGCAGGTCAAACCAGGAAAGGAGATTGAGCCACCATTAACGGAAACGCAGCTCGGAGAGTCCTTTTGGCTTGTCCAAGGAGAAGATGAGCAGCTACTCAAGCAATTGAATCAGCAAACTCGGTTTGCTGCTGTCGAAATTGCCTTCAGAGAAAGGTTTTACGGACTCCTTGTATGCCTCCCCGTTTTAGCGCCCCCAGCCCCTAAATCAACAACTGACGGTACCATCACAACAGGCTACTACAGCGATCGATGACCCTGAGTTTTTTCGGATATGGAATTTACTCGACATAATATCTGTGTTCTCGGACAATGGTTCGTTCGCGCATCGCATACGTATTAAATGACGCCCTAACACAATTTAGAGCAATGCGAGCCTGGCCTTATATTCTGGTTGATTGAGGAATTATTAGACAGCCAGACGATTGAAGGCTGTCGCAAGGTTTTCGATTATCTGGAGTCCCGCAGGGAGCGGAACACGAAGGTACAGTTGCTCTCGCACCACTTCTATTAGTATGAGCCGCTGACACGCCTGAAGAAACATTTCAAACAAAAGAACTTGATCATTTTAAGGTCTTGCAATGAGCTTCTTCGCAGGCTCTCGCGAGCGGAGGATACGGTCTTCTGCGGCCGTGTGTTTATCTTTCTCTTCCAAAGCTTCCCCCTTGGAGACAAGAGCGCAGTGAATCTCCGAGGCGAATACCACACTGAAAATGTGACTACATTTGATAATATCGCGAAGGAAAGCATAGGTGGAACGGATGGTATGGATGTGGACATGTCGGATGCCAAGGAAACAACCTTGGCAACTGACATTCTGAAAGAAACCGAAAGACAACCCGTCGCCGAAAAAGACGACAAGTTGCCGACTCATGACATCAGCAAGGCGCCGAAAGTAACTGTTTTTCATCCCCGGGGTGAAACCGGGGAACGGCTGCTCGATCTAGATATTCTCTATCCCATTTTCTGGGGGTTGCAAGCTTACTTCTCATCGCCGACAAAAATTTTTGATACCCAGCACTTCGCCACATTCAAGACTGGACTTGAATCCACGCTATCTACATTTAGGACGGTCAATACAGACCTTGAAACCTCCAATAGCAAGACACATGAGGAGATTCGGAAATCGTCCAAACGGAAACGAACTGCAGATGGACCTGAAATTGCAAGCAGCTTTAATCCAAAGTACTTGACTAGTCGGGAGCTTTTTGATCTTGAGGTAATTTCCTAGATGCGCCACGCGGTTTCAAAATTCTGACCCTAGTGTTAGGTCAACGATACAGCTTTCAGAAGACATGTTTTGGTCCAAGCCCTGATTCTTTTAGATTTCATGCTTTCACTTACATCAAAGTCAAAAACGAAGCTGGCTGATTTGACCAACAAGTCCGTGCTGTACGGATTTGTACTCAATGACGAAGATGTAAGGCGCTTCTAGCTCTATTCCTTCAACCCATAACTAACAGCGTTAGGCACAATGGGCGGTGAAGATGAGGAAATCAATTGAGGGATATCTTCAGGAAGGTGCTGGAGGAAAATTTTATTATCGCATGGTGGACACCGTCCTATCGCGGGATAAGAACTGGGTACGCTGGAAAGCTGAAGGCTGCCCTCCAATTGAGAGGCCTGCGGTCTCGGTGGATGAGTATCTCGGCGCTCGTGAGAAAGCAACCAAGACATATGCCAACAAGCGCATTCGTTCTTCTCCTATGAATTCTCTCAATCTCAAGTTCCTTTCAGAAAGTGAATCATTATCTGGAGCCGAAAGACTTCAGGAGTCAGAAAGGTAAGCACTTCCCAAGAGCATTCGAATAATTTGATAACATCTCCTGGCATGAGTTTAGGTTCGATGTCCCTGCTTCAGAGACCCTGATGCGAGCGATTGAAGATGTCGAATTCGATATTGACACGGCACAAACTAAGAAGGATAGAGAGACCGCAGATCAAGAAAAGGCAAGCAAGACTTGGCTGATGTTGCGGCTTTCCGCCAAGAGCAAGCTCGCAGCTTTTGACAGCATCGAAGATGGGAAAAATCTTAAATCCCTTTTCAAAGCCGCACAATCCACTGAGACACCAACACAACCGGCCGCAAATACACCACAGGAGTCCACAGCAAAGACTGCTCAGGAGGGCGAATCGAATGGGCCATCACAGGATCACGAGATGGACACCGAAACTGGAAGTGGTGCCGTTGTCGCTGAAACGAAGACAGCTGAATTGAACGACGCAACGACTGCCGATGAATCGAAGTCGTGACGAAGCACAGAGTCCTCGAGAACGCAGCGATGTATGGGAGGCGTTATCAATTGGCTCTGTTGACGCCCACTCAGCCGGTCACCTGTCTGGTGCAAACAATATATGCATACTGAGCTGCATCTAGGATGAAATGAATTACTAGGGGAATATATACAGAGTCGATGCTCATCCCCTGGAAAAATTCCAAAGGAGGGTAGGCATTAGGCAGGGCGAACGAGAGGTGCAATCTTTGACGTTTGGAAGAGATATCCCCGCTGGTCTATTGGTTGACGCTATGCGACTTCCGTGCGAGCATCAATCTGCTCAATTATAGCCAAATGCATTTGCTTCGCGGACGTCTTTTTCTGCACGAGGAGGATGTTTGTAGCGTGGCTATCTGTGTGGTTGGGGGGTTGTACATGATGCGGGATATTCAGCTCCTTGCTATCTGGTGCTGCCCATGGGCGGCTAATGGTTGGAGATGAAGGCAGAAGGATTGGCATTTAGGATCACACTCTTGGCTAAATCATTATCTGGAGTTATCCGGATCTCCTCCGCGTCTGGCCGCCAGATTTTCACTGGGCAAATCCCATACCCCAATGGCGAAGACGATTCAATCTTCTATCCGTGAGGAAGCGTGCCAGTCCAGGGAATAGATGGCACAGCTTTAAAAGGGTAATCCGAGGAGTCCTTTGATCCTTCGAGGTTATCCACACAGATCTTGGCAAATAAATTCTAAGCGCCTTAGCAATTTTTCAATGAACAACATTAATTAATCACCTGCAAAGTACTCCGTACCTGCATATTAATTATTAGAAGCGGGGAACTCACCTTCTGTAGTTGTGAAGAAAGCCGGTGGTACACATAAACTTCAATTTCACTATTGAACAGCTTCACAACCTGACAGGCTACAAGGCAAACAGCAGGACAGCGGGACAGCAACGTGGGGAAAACATGACATTTTCCTGGCACTTGGAACTTTGGAAGACACGTCGAGAGGAATTAAAGTCCTGAAGCTCTGGATGCGAGATTAAAGGGCCGCTTGTTACGTTTCATGGTGATATTAGGCTCGGGGCCGAGGAGGCGGGGATAGAGAAGCGAACAGCTTCTCCACGGCTTCATCCAAGTCGAGAAGGCGGACCCAGTGATTTAATGCTACTCAAGAATGGAGGTGAAGCTTTGCGAGACCAAGAAGGTCAACCGGTCTCACGATGGAGACTGAACCACTACTGATTCACTCAAGGTGCTGCATCGCCCGCGTGATGTGCCTCGGTAGATATTAGATTGGTAGAATAATGCAAGAACAAGATAAGGCAAAAAAATGGAGATGCGGCGCGTTTCAGCTTGACTAGTGGTGACTGGTGACCCGCACAAACCCGACAATCCTGACGACCGAAAAGAAATGGGGAGGAGATGCTCCATCTTAGCACGACGCGAAGCCTTACAGGCTAACTCATCACCGCGAGGTCCTTGACTGGTCGCTTTGGTCATCGTGGATTTGCTGGTGATCTTCTTCCCCACACCGTTGCCTCACGATGCCACTGATCATCGATGTCCTAAGGTCCTTTGACGCCAGGAGGAAGCTTTGACGTTCAGACATGATCAGGCCATACGGAGTACCATTACCACCATTCCCATCGTCTCCGGACTTGGATGGATCAGCGATCTTCCAGGTGAGGGACTTGCAAAGCCCCCGGCCCCCCACTCTCGGCCCAGCCAACTGCAAATCGAATCATGGAAGAAGCCTCTTATAAGGCCCATTGCTCATGGCTAAAGCACCCCTCACCGTCTGTCGACACTCGACACCAGGCATATAGAGTACACACGCACTGGGGATATCACACTTAACGACTCCGAGAGTTCGAGTAGAGCATTGCCTGTCTGGGCAAGAAACCCAGATCAAGGCCAGCGAGTAGCAAGTCTCGCGACCCTCACAAGTTCGAAGTTCATACCTTGTCTCGGCTATCCAGGGGCACGAGTCTCATCGTTACTGGTCAGGAATTCTCCGAAAGAAGCCAAGGACCAAACGCCTTGGTGGTGCTTTGAGAACTTCAGAGGCTGCCTGCGTCCATCGTTTCCACGGAACTATTCCTCCAATGGTGTCCGTCCAAGCCTCGTTCCTGGATACGTCGTCTCCCCCGAGTCTCCTTGTCGATACTTTGGTGAAGGCCGTAATCCTTCTTCCTTACTGGTTCTTTATCTGCTCATGGTGCTCAGCTCAGATGCTGGATTCGATCACGTTGATCAACAGTCTACTCCATACTACTCCTGAGTCTTTCTTATCTTTTACCTTGTTTTAAAGAAGCTATGCAGAGGAGAAATTAAAAGGGTGCTTCCTTGATTTTGAACTCTTCTATTCGCTTACGGTGGAATTCACCTCGGACTCCTGCTCTTTTCTTCCTCTGAGCCTCTCACTTTTGACAAGAATGTTTCATGCAGGTGCGATTTTGTGGAGTTTCGTTCCCCTCCTGAGGCCTGTTCCTGCTCGCCCGTCTGCAAATAGCCAGCGCCTAGTGGGGAATCGAAGGTGTAGAAGCCGTTGACAAGCACACAATTGTTTTAGCCCCTCTCAGACAGTCTCGGTCCAGTGTCTCACTTGCCTCACTCCTGGTCTCCGACTGGATTCTTCTGGTTCCCAACGTTTTGCTTGGAATGATATGAATACAGAAATCTCTGACGGTCCAGGTCACGGCCATCGCTATGCATCGCATCTTCTGTATCATCGTCGTGATTTGCCCCGTGTCCTACGTCTCCTAGATACGTCCTCTGAAGAGGCAAAATTGGACAACCCTCCAACACACGCTAATCCGAAACGGGCAAAGAAGTCTGACGGGCTCCAGCCTCCGACTCCTCCGAATTTATTAATATTTTCTTCTTTCTCTCTCTCCTCTGCTAGTCTTGTCCCATGGCTCTGGATGAATTCCACAATCCTTCCTCCAGGGGCCTTGGAGGCTAGGACCCGTCCTGAATTCATCAAACAAACCAGAAAGAATCAAGCGGCTTGCAAGAGGGGTTTGTGATCTTCACCAATGCATCACTCCTGCTCTCATATTGCGTCGTTCACCCTCCCAATTATGGACGTATTTCCGCGTGGGAGGAAACGAGGTTTCAGTCCTCCATTGTATCGTCCCCATTCACCTCTCTTGGCTGGCTGATGCCAGACAGGGCGCTAACAGGGCTTCAACGTTGGGGCCTCATGTCGCGATCCAGGCTCTGTGTTTGGTGGGTTCCAAGCGAGAGCACCACTTAGCCTCGCAGTCCCGGAACGTCTTCTTCCACCTGGTGTGCCATCGTCTCCATCAGAGAGACATCTGACAGAGTACAGACTCATCACCATGCTAGTGCTTGAATCGGCCCCGGCTCCGACAGACCAAGCAGGCATCAAGAGCAAGGGCCCGTTTCCCCCTTCTAACAACGGTTGATTGGTGAACAAAATGGACAGTGGGGATGAGCCTAAGGCCATCCCAGACCCTCCCAGTGACCCGCAACTCTGCAATCGTTGCGGACTGCGGATTCAGGAATCATCCCGGTTTGGCGTCCTCGTTCCACGTCCGAAGGTTTGCCAAACAGCTTTGGTAATCCCTATCGATAAACTCTCGCGAACGCTGCTGTCTTAGTGTTGATAGTTTCTGCTCATGACATGTGGAAATTGGACAAGCATAGGTAGCCTCTCCCTGAGACTCTTCTCATTATTGCACGATGCACCATCGCTGTTTCAAACGAACAGCGATAGTAGTCCCGTACGTGCAAGTCAGTCCTCGATCGCGCGTACCACCCACTACCCTCTGCGCTTTTTTCCACAGAGCTACCCAGTGCCAGTCGGCTCTCTCAGTCCAAAGCTCGCGAGATTTGTCTACTCGCCACCTTCTCTCATTGTCCAAGCGCCATCCTATCGGCCCCCATATCATTTTAATACCTCCATTTATTATTCTTCGTCTGCCTGGCATACCATCTACTCCGTATTCTTCCCTTCGATTTTCCTAAGTATTTCTTCTTTGATTGGTTTTCCGTACGATTCTACCCCGAACTCCAGATAGCGCCAACGTCTGTTCAATTCAAAACACCTGACAACGAACCTTTATCTTAGTGTTGTTGTCAAATTCTGCTCTCAGCAGTAGCTCCCCTAAATAGACTACCGCCGCATCCCCCTACTACAACGGAAATTTTGATTGAATTTCAAGCCAAATGCTCCAAATACCCACCTTTCTGTTACCCTTTGCCCCTGTTTAGCCTTGTGAGTCCCGCTGGCAGTCTCTGATGCTTCTAGGAGGAAAGGCTCATACCTGTAGCTTGGCGTCCGATATCTCTGCCTCCAAACCCTCTCCCTTGAGTTGCCGGCTTTCCTTGAATCATCTCCTGCATTAGGCCCTAGTTGTCATTCGTCTCAAGACCTGCCAGCCTGTGACCAGTTGGAACTTGGAGGAACCGCTCCCTGCCAGTTGCCACACCCTCACTCCTGGCATTCCCCTCTCCTCCAGTGACACAAGTGACAGATCCCAGTGGATCATTCTCGGAGTTTGATCACAGTTCTGGACCTAAGCGCGCTGGTCTTGTTTTCGAATACCTTGATCTCTTCGTTCTGATCCGCTTGGCTACGCACCGTTTAATCTTTGCTGCTCCCTTCTTCCTCCAGGCGCCGGGAAGCTAGGATTTTCGGCCGCACCAAGGACCTAACTGTGGAATCGACGCTGACTTACGGTGATCCTAGTCACGACTAAGGTTCGCCTTTACTGTCTTTATAGGAAACGTCCATGCGCTTACATCGTTTCTTGTTTCGTCACCTACTGAGCCCGGTAACATTCTGAGGACTCACCAAGAACGGCAGACGAGGAACCTATTATTAAACCCCCCTACCACCATTACCCCTGGGTCAACTACCTCGAGACCTTTAGCCCTTTTAGAAAAGCTCTGGCATCTCTTCCAGACCTGCTCTATCCAGTGCATCTGTGACCCTTTTTCGGCCATCGTCAGAATTTGATCTCTTCTGTGCACAGTGTTTCGGCATCCCACTACGTTTGCACTAGAATCGTGTTCTTGGGGAATCTTCATGGATTAGGCGGGAAAAGATATTACGACCATGTCAGTCAGTGGCCCTTGCGCCTGGGTGTCTACGGTGCCATCATCAGCTACTGCTCATCCACCTGCAATCACGAATTCCTGGGCTTCAGTCTCCTGGAATAACGAGCAAGCCTCATCGAAATCGAGGGTAAATTTATCAACTCTATCCGGAGTCGGAGGAACAACAAGCGAGCTGAACAGAGCGTCTCCTGTGGAAATGCAGCCTGCTGCGATTAAGGCTCAGAATGCCTTTCCAATCCATTCTGCCGCCGGTCCTCCCAAGTCAACACACTATCCAGGGGAGGAGGTACATTTGAACGACTTCAAAAATCAAAATACAAACTCCCAGGGCGGCTTCTTGTCGAGGTTGAAACTAGAAAGACTCAACGCCAAGAACCAAGGGACGAACGACTCTCAAGCGAACGAACCCATATCATTCAAAGTCAAGTCGGAGATTCTGGATGAGGTACAAGAGGATGAGAAGGATCACAGCGAGACCAACGCAGGCTCCTCGGACGATGACGGGGCAGGATCATCTGTTGCGGGTGAGAAGAGGTCATCGCAAGACTCGAAATCGGACAAGAAGAAAATGAAGCGGTTCCGGTAAGTAATCAGGAGCTCTTGCTCAGACCAATGCTGACCCGTGAAGCCTTACACATAATCAAACACGCTTCTTGATGAGCGAATTCACTAGACAGGCACATCCTGACGCAGCACACCGAGAGCGACTATCGAGGGAAATCCCTGGACTGACTCCCCGTCAGGTCCAGGTCTGGTTTCAAAATAGGTATTTTGATCTCCGAGCAGCACGGGGTTATTGATCTCTAACTAACAGCCTTCCTAGACGTGCGAAACTCAAGCGGCTTACCAGTAATGATCGGGAGCATATGTTGAAGTCTCGAGCCCTGCCGGATGATTTCGATACCATTCAGGTTTTACGAACTCCCTTTGGCAGCAAGGGTATTTTGAAGGCACCGGTTGGGTTACCTACGCCTTGTGTTCACTTTACTTCCGATCTAACCTTTGTGTGTGTTTAGGGACTTCTTACCGAAGAGTTACCGCGCTTGACCGACGACGATTACGTTATATCTCCGTTGAGCTCTGCCTCTACTAACGGCCCTAGCTATCCATCAGCATCTACCGATAGGGGTTTCGAGAACTATCAGAATAGAGGAGCAGCAGCAACGGTTCCGGACTTGAGAAGCAATCGAGGCACCTTCGCTTTTCCCCGATCGAGCAGCTTTTCCGAGTCTTCTTTCAATATAGGTCTTCAATTTCCTGGTCGATTCTCGAGACCTGGGGGAGAGACCATGGGTCACCCTGAAATGTCATACCGACGACCAATGGATTATGTTATGAACCGGTCAGCAAACGGTATGATGGTTGGCTACAACCAGCCTCGTCCACTGGACGGTTCTGTGTCCCCTACTCTTCAGCCAGAACCGCAAATGCCATATGGAATGGACAATGCTAGTAGGTCTCCAGCTTGTACTCAGATACCCACATTGCTAATCAGTTTGCCTTTCGCTATAGGTTCGCAAATACACAGCTATCAGTCTCCCCTTTCGATGCCCGCTCCAAAGGCATACGGCGGAATGGAAATGAACTCGCACATGCAGTCCGCTGGAAGAAACATGTCCACCCTACAGCACCTATCTGTCTCGGACACACCTGAATACCGCCCCTATTCCTACGAGCATCACCCGTACAGCATGACTACCGGAGTCCCGTTCACCCAAGCCAATGCTTCCAGTTTGAGTCTACCAGCATCCGCGCCCCCCGAAACGGGCCATGTTCCGGTCAGTAGCTGTGCCGATGAAAGGATGAACAACTCCCCACATATTATGGCTCCTCTGAGGTCAAAATACGGCCAGGGATATGAATATGCAAATTATATATAGTCTGCGAGCCGCCATTTCTTCTCTATAATCTTCGACCCCCCCGTGATACTTTTCGACAGCGATTGCATCTTAGCGTGAACGATGGTTCCAGTACAAATTTAATTGGTTGAAAGAGTCTTCGATCTCTTTCTGGTATATATGTTGCTGATTGGATACAGTCGACATTCTCTTCTATCGTGTTTTAAACTGAACACTTTTTGCTTACAAGGCGGAAAAATGACTGTTGGATATGGAGTTAGGATAATCGGCGCCGGGTTTACTTCTACCTATATGTGCTATCCCACCGTGCTTGGCTTTGCTCTTAAAAGACATTTATCTAAGCCATAATGTTAAATCTTTTCAATCTTTTCATTCTTTGATACATTTGCCGTCTAAATAGACCTCGACAGGAGGTCGACGGAGTCTTTCTCGCCACTCCAGGCACCGCTACCCTCCAATCAACTGTCAGAGAAAGCATTTACATGAAAGTAAGAAGGCACGGAACTCAGCTGTCCAATGTACAAAGAATAATTACCAATCCCCAGCTCAGAGAACTATATCCGACCAATCAGTTCCGGCTGATTCTTCAACATCTATCTGGGTGGGTGGCGGCTGTTGTGAGTTCAGCCAATCAGCATCGCCAGATTGCTAAGCATGACAACTGACCTACAAATGGTACAATGTATAAATACTCCAGATATCACCAGCTCATACTTTTTCAATTCTCCTCTACTCTATCCCATTATTCTTCGTCTCTCTTCTCAGATACCTTCGCTTCGGCACATACCTCGTTTTTCGCCCACTTATCATCAAAACACAAGCATTCAGTACTTAGCTACTTCGAACCAAATCACATAACGTCATCCATCCAATAATAATACATTATTAGAACCTACCACGACACGAAACTTCAATTTCAATTTCAATCTCGAAGCAAAAAATAATACTCAAAATGGTCCACCCGGCTTCAACATGCTGCAAAACAAACCCCAGTGGTGGCTGCGTCTGCGCCGCACAGGCAAAGTGCTCCTGCGGGAAGGAGTCCGCCCTCCACTGTACCTGCAACAAGTCCGCAACTGAGAATTCGACCCAGGGCGCTAGGTGTTCATGCCGTACGTTTCCCCCCCTCTTCTGTTCTTTATTCTACTGTCATTTTGTATATTGAATAATGTTTACTGACTGGGTTGGTTATGTAGGGGCTCGTCCGGCTGGCCAGTGTACTTGTGAGCGGTCGGCAAGTGAGAACCACCCTGTGACCGGGGAGACATGTCCTTGTGGGAAGAGGCCTAATGGTAAGCTTTCTTTCTTTCTCGAATTTGGTGTTGGATGCCGTTGCTGACCTCTGGTAGCTTCATGTACCTGCGAGAAGGCTAGCGCAGTTGATTCTGCTCTTGAGACGGATTTCACGACCAGTGCTTGAGATGGGGTAGAGCGTTTATGTCCTTTGGGTTGGAGAGGATCTTTCTTTTCCCGCTTTTTCTTTTATTGTATTATTTAATTAGGGCTGGCGTTGCAAGGAGTCTGTGAGGTGGGATTATCGCATACGCCATGCATCTGATGCTAGCATTTAGTAACAAATAAAGTTAAACTTCAAACACACGTTCTAGTTCGAGATAACAAAGCAAGTCTACAATATGTCAGGTACAGTGCTTGCCGGTTAAATCATCCACCGATCCCCAAACCGGTCAACGTATCCGTCGCGAAACTCTCGCAAGCTCACACTCGCCTCCTCCGTCATGCAGACATTCTCCAACACCATAAACGCACGCTTCACTCGATACCCGGCCCGGTCACCGTCATTTGAGCCCTGAAATGGACGCGAGTAGCTTGAGGGCATCTCGAACCCCGTCGCAATATCCGGTTCATCAAAGGAATCCTCATAGTGGAACGCATTGGTGAGGGTCATAAATCGGCCAAGCCAGTATCCTTGAGGCACGGCTGTTTCGACCTGCGGTCGCGAATTGATATGGGATGTTAGTACGGGTCTTCTCCCGGGATTTGACAAGCGAGTTGGGACCCGGGCTGGGATGTGGATAGTATGTTGAGGATCTCTTGGTGGGAGTGGTGTGGGTACCATTTTCTCTATTTGGACTTTTCGTCTAGTACTACTAGTACTCACTAGAGGTAGTTTGGATCCCAGTTCCTTTGTGCCTTTGAGGTTTCCCGTGTCAACTCCTGTACATAGCGGTGGAAATTCCCTGGGTTGTTGTAGGACTGTGAGATATGCCGTCGGGACGTCATTTTCTTTGCTTTGTTCATGCGTTTGAGTTTGTAGAACCGTTTTCACTACCTGACCTGTTGGTTTTGCTGGGCTAAAATTCGAATTATGTTTGGGCATGGGCAGCTTCGTCCGTTGGACCTCTTGCGGCTTCTTGAGGTCCTCGAAGCCCTGCGTCAATCGGATGCGCTTGGGCGATGCCATTGTGTTCCTTGGTGTCTCTGCGGATATGGCTTCAAAAGAAGACAGTCTGTTCCGAGTCTGATAGTAGCGAGATCGCAGGAATTGACCGCTGTTGTTGCTCTTGTTGTCACCATCACGCTCCGTTCGCTCTTTCCTGATAGGTGCCACTGCCAGTGCCGGTATCGGTATCTTTACTTCCTTCGAGGTGTGATTACGACCATCATTGTACGATACTGACGATCTCCTTATCACAATTGATTGGCGGTTTGGATGTTTCAGAGTAATATTCCCTTGTGTTGTTGGCCGTCTCGTTCTGCTTTCGGAGATCTTGGGTGGTTCCCGGATTCCCATGGCCCATCGTCTTCCTAGAGACGACAGCACACTCCGCCTTCCTTCTTTTTGATATACTGAGTGCGAGTACAGTTCATCTCTTGACAGCTCCGTTGGTATAGGAAGACTTGAGGAAGCGAATGTAGACCTGCGATTGAGCACCACTGATATCTGTACGCGTGGAAACACCTCGAGGGGGTTGAGGCGAGAAGCCAGGCGTTGGATTCGGAGGGTCTTTGTTACACGGGGGGGTTCTGGGTTGTTATCTTCGTGCTCGTGCGTGTGCTCGTGCTCATTCTCGCTGTCTGTGTTATCTGATGAGTATAGAGAGTGGCGGCGGTAAGGTGCTGAGAGGTTGTAGATTAAGCGAGGTGGTTTTAAGTTGTAACTAAATACGTCCGAGTCTTTTCTGGTTGGCATTGATGTTGACCGGTCCTGCATGGCTGGGGTCGAGTTGAGGGAGGAGTTGCGTCCGAATTTGCGAGTGAAGTGTTTTCTGAGGGTGTTTCGGGGGGTTTGGAGGGTTGTTGTTAGAAAGCTTCGGCGGTGTTGCTTCTCAGCCATGGTGACTTCTTTTACGATAAACTTGGACAGAGGGGAATGGATGAACGAAGGTAGAGCAAAAGCAATGTCTGTCAAGTTGCATTATCTAGGAGAACGGAGAGGGAAGAGCAGCATGGGCAATAAGCAAGCTTGCTGAGTGAATACAAGTCCACTATGTTTACTCACTGGCATCTATCAAAACAAACCATCTAGACACCTCAACCCCAGTACCACTGTCCAATCTCACTATGCCTCCCCCTCTCGATCTCCTGCACGACAGAACCCGTCTTGTTGACAATAAACCCCTTCAGGGTAAATGTATCCCTTTCCTCAGGGCCACGGAGGGCTATCTTTGCTAATGCAACAACAATACAGTCACGGCTCTCTGAGAGATCGATGAAGTGTGCTACGTCGAAACTATTCATCTTGAACAATTCCTAAATTTCCCTATTGTTTGGGCGGCACTCTCTTTGACAAAACCACAGACACCATGATATCAGCCTCTAATCTAGTTTCTTTCCTACTCGAAAACGGTGTGGATTCCTGGCTTATCAAGGTAACCTTGATCTTGCAGTAATACTGCAAGAAATCTCCGCTGGGCGAATTCGCTCTCTTGGATGGGGCAGGCTGAGTTTACAGCTAAGCTATTGTAGCCATGGACATCAGTGTGAGGAGGTAGTGGGGACCACGAAGGAGGTCTAGATTCAGGTGAGCGACGACGCAGAGAGCCCATCGCAATTTGCATTTGTGACTGTGGATGGCTCTGGTCATTTGGTAAGTGTTTCCTTCTAGCAGTGTGGACGCAAAGAAGAGAAATATCTAGTAGACACTAACGTGACGCTTGAAACTCCGACAGCTTCCCCAGGATCGGCCTGATGTCGCGTTTGATAAGATGGTCCGGTGGATCACGGGGCCGCATTTTCCCTGAGCTTCCTGAATCCTGATGGACATGTTGGTGGAGAGGAGCCTAGGATCTAGAATGTATAGAGGAAGATGGGCGGGAGAGGGAGCTTATAAAAAAAGAGCGTCGAAACTTTGTAGAGAAAACCGATCATTTACCGCGCAGAGCCTCGAGATGCTCCGGGCCTGAACGATACTCTACCTAATACTTGATATCTGGAACGAGTCATGAAGACAACCTAGTTAAGTGGAAATTGATGTTATTCACGTCCTATATATATAATTACTACCAATATGTGTCTACCCCAGTCCAGAAAACCCAAACTCCTCGTATCTCATCATTGAACAGTACATGGCATTATTCCGAGTCACTATCGACGACGAATCCAGCCCGCATGCGTCTGCGACCTGGGGCAGCCAGATGCGCGTCCTCTTTGTCCTCCTCGTCCTCCTCGTCCTCTTCGTTCGCACCCCCGTTCTCTTTAGGGCTAGGGGCATCGTCACTCTTGCTGTCAAAATGCGGCTCAGCTTCCTTCTCTCTGTTCCGGCTGAATGCTAGGTTGTTATCGAGATAAAGATCATCCTCTGCTGATGTATCTTTGTCCTCATTATTGTCTTCATTCAGTAAGGATTCCACGGAAGAGGCCCGCGACAACGTGCCTGTGTCACTCATAAGAATATCATCGTCCTCCGGCTCAGTACTAGCTTGACGACTGCGCCTCCGCCGTTTCCCGCTAGCTTCCTGTTCACCGGCAGCATTAGACTCATTTGAACGCTTTCCTCGCTTCTTCTTAGATGTCTCTCCCGTTCCCTCGGTTCTTCCAAGGAGCAGTGTCTGCTTGATCCGCTCCGACTGCTCTTTGCGTCTTTCTTTTTCAAGACGGAAGAACTCTTGATCCGCCTCGTCGTCGCTTTCCTCATCACTAGCGTGCACATACAGGTCGCTCTTGATCTTTGCCAAGCGCGATCTAGTATTTTCCATCCGCGCCTGACGACGTTCCTCCAATGTCTCTTCATCAATTGGTTCCTTTTCATCCTTATCCTTCCGCTTCTTCCTCTTCTTCTTCAGCTCGTCGAGCGCATTAGCTTTTGATCGGGGATTTGGCGGGAATAGTCGACCGTCAGGGACAGTATCTTCACCCTCAGAGTCAGACCCGAAATTGACATCGAGAGTTGTTTGATCAGTCCTTCCCCTCGGCTCATTACCATACTTCCGACGCAGCAGGTCACGGGGATCACGGCCGTCCGTATCTCCAATCACCAGCGCTTTATCAATGGCTGCTTTGAATTCCCGCAATTCGGCTGATTTGAGTTCAGAAGGGACAATCCAGGAGATACCTTCCACGTTCTCCTGTCCCAGTCGCTCGAACTTCAGTAAAGTCATAAGAAGCCGGAGCTTAGCATTCAGGAACATAGCTTTCTTAAAGGATTCATCCTGTGATTTGACAGCTAGAATAGGTTAGTGTATAGCCAGCGTCCATGATAAGTCTAGAGGCACACACCAATTATAGGGTTCGGAGCATCTCGAGGCCCTGTGAGGTCCACATTCTGCTCATTATGTTCCCATGCTTCTCTTTCATCTCCTGCTGATCCCAGAACCTCGCTGATCCACTTGACCAGTGCACTTTGTTCATCTTTGACTAACGCAGCTACGACAATGCTGAGCTTCTCGTCCATGGTTGATGCTACCTTAGGATCAACCTCAAGTTCGGCTGGGGCCCGTTTGCTCGTAGTTATTGTCTGTTTCTCATATCCGTATTCGAGATAGAACGCAGTCGAGTTGATTTTGCTGAACAGTAGCTCCGTAATCAAGGCAGGCCGCTGGCTAAGTTTCTTTAGGAGCCTACGTACAACCTGCCTAACCAATTCCTCCCATTCCTTGAAGGTCAGTTTGCTGGAATCCATTCCACCAGGCCCTTTGATCATGCGGTAGAAAAGGTTGAGAATGTCAACTCGAAACAATAACACAGCCATCTCTTGTTTGAAGGCTATCCGATAGAAGTAACGATGGGCGCGTTTAAGCTGCTCTGTGTTCAATTCCTTGTAGAATTTAGTAAAGGCCACAAAGGTATCGACACATTTTTGGTTGCAGAACCTCGCGGTGAAACGTGTAAAGTCGAATTTACGCTCTTTCGACATCTTTTCAGCCTCGGCATAGTCTTCATCTTCTGAGCCATGTTCCTCGTCGTTGTCCTCATTGCTCGGTTGTTCGTCACGCTTCTGCTTTCTAGCTCGCCGTCGCAATCGAACTTGCATGTCGACATTCTCTTTAGAATACCGTTCCAGCATTCGCAAGAAAACGTGAGATAATTCGGTGCATGCGTCGAGGTAGCCAAATCCTTGATCTGTGTATCCACGGATAACGGCCAGTATGCGGTCATGGGTCGTTTCCTCGTAGAAAATCCGATTCTGGATGTTTTCAGCAATCTCTTGGTCCTCTTCAAGCGGTGACTGGGCCATTTCTTGTATCGTCAATAGAATCTGCGTGAAACAGCGCATGGCAGCGTTAAGATCTTCCCACTCCTTATGGTCAAGGCTGTACTGCATTGATCTGTTCAGAAAAACAAAAGTTTCTTGGTTGAAGACACCAGCAACCAACCCAAAACTATCTGGTTCCAGTTCTTCCCCGGGCTTTTCACTCCGGGCGTACTTCTCACGTTGACGCGCACGGCGAGCGCGTTCGGCTCCAAGAAACCAAGCAACCGTGTAGAGAAAGTGGCGTTTATTGATATCAAGGACACGAACTGATTCTCGTTCAATTGCCTTGCGGACGTGTACGAAGAGTGGGTTAAATCCTGAATCCAGAAACTCTTCAACGAACATTCGCAGATTTGTTGTAGCAGCCTGGCTAATATGGACCGGTGTGTTGAAATCATTGTTCGGCGTCATATCCTGTGCTTTTCGGCCCCGCCTAGGTCTGTTCCATTTCTTGGTTTGGTCCATCTTGTCTAGAGTCATCTGGCCATCTTTGAGTACGTCCTGGCCAGAGACCGTCGATACCTTTGCATCATCTCGCTTAACCCAGATCATGGTTCCAAATCGGCCGTGCCTGGTTGGTGCATTCTTCGCGTATTCCCTTCGCAAGGATGACTCCTGCTGTAGCAGGTCATTTAGCTCATCGGTGCGTTTGGCGGTTCGCTGAACATCATTCATAAAAAGTTTCTCGACGTCGATGCCTTTTACAGTATGAAACAACGTCTCGAGAAGAGGGATATCTAGCATGTTGAAGTCCTCGCTAACGTTTGAGCACAACGTGAGCAGGAGAGCAAAGACATCCTGATCATGGAACGCGTTGATCGTCGCCGACCTAGAGGTTTCTTCCTCCTCCCCTTCAGCCGCAAGACGAGCATTTGCGGAGATCACCGCAATATTCCGCAGCAGGTAGAGCATAATCTTGAGTATTCCTTCGTCCCGAGTCGTTCGTTCCGATCGTGGGATTGCCATGCTGGGAAGACCGATGCGAATGACAGCCCGGAGGAGACCGCAGCTGGCGATGTTGAGGATACCCCGTTTGTAAGACACCTGGGCTTGCTGTAGATAAGGTATATGACGGTGGTGATTAATTGTCATTTCCCCATGGATTTCCAACGGCCAAGTCAAAGGAACTAGCAATTCGACTGCGAGCTGTCAGATACACCATGTTTCCGCAGGTAGACCTAGGCACAAAATCACTTACTACATGCCAGCGCAATTCTTGCCATATACTTGCTCTGTTGTCCATCATTCCACCAAAGTGAAATGATCTGGATAAGGTCACCATTGACCAGGTTCGCTTCCCCCAGACATCGCGCAACGTCCATTCGATTGAACTTCTCATCGTATAATTTCAGCCATCGCTTGATATCCCGCAAACACAACAGGGCGTCATCTCCGAGCATGTATCGATTCGCATCTTCTCCATTGAAGCCTCCGAGCTAGATTCATTGTCAGTCAATGGTCACACTCACCACAGAATAGGAAGACTCACCGCAGTGACTAGACTATAGACGTGAGAGCGGACATCGGGGTCGATAACCTCAGCGGTCTGATTAAGGGGCACTATTTCCTCCATCACGGCCCATTGAGTGTATCCCATTACCTTCGGTAGTCATCATCACCATCCCAACCGCCATGAAATTGACAGGCTCGCGTCAAGAACGAGCCAATCAGAACGCGTTAGTCACGCGTTACCGCGTCTGCCGACGGATCGGGAGCTTCGAGAACTTAAACGGATAAACTAAGGAACCGACAGCCGAGTGTAGCCGATGACGTCGAATCACATGGAGCTTAGAGTCACGGGTAAATTGCGGACAAGCCGAGACTTTCTCGTCCTTTACTTCATTTCTGGATACTATTTGTTATTTCCTTCCAGAACCTGTGGCCGCTCCAATGATGTTTTCCTCCTCACTCCGTGCTATCTGCCGCAGAGGCCCCTCAATGGGCTCTCGAGCGTTCAGCTCATCTCCTGCCGTCCATGCTGCTGAGGTCAAATCGCTGGGGGTGATTGGCGCTGGACAGATGGTTTGTTAACATTCAGGTCA
Source organism: Aspergillus asperescens (assembly GCA_027569075.1). Taxonomy (NCBI): domain Eukaryota; kingdom Fungi; phylum Ascomycota; class Eurotiomycetes; order Eurotiales; family Aspergillaceae; genus Aspergillus; species Aspergillus asperescens. Next base: position 9,344 of record JAPDEH010000056.1, on the reverse strand, counting down.
ATTCTTTGGCTACACTAACAGTATTTAGGGACTTGGAATTGCCCTCGTCGCTGCCCAGAAAGCTCAGGTCCCCGTCACACTGGTCGATAGCTCCCAGGGATCTCTAGATAAGGCCCTGAAGTTTGCGGGTGCGTAGAACCATGTTCACCAGCCCCTTCCCATCTAACCTTCTATCCCATAGACAAACTGCTCGAAAAGGATGTATCCAAACAGCGCATCACAAGGGAGGCAGCAGACGCCGCACGGGGACTCATCTCATCTAGCCAAAAACTAGACGACCTATCATCAGTGGACTTTGTCATCGAAGCAGTCCCCGAGATTCCGAATCTGAAGGCATCCATATTCTCCCAACTCGCTCAGATCGCGCCTAAGCATGCCATCCTTGCGACAAACACCTCGTCAATCTCGATAACCAAGATCGCTGCCGCCACCACCACAGATCCTACAGACCTACAGGCTTCGTCGCGAGTGATCTCGACCCATTTCATGAACCCTGTTCCCATCCAGAAAGGCGTAGAGATCATCGCTGGCTTGCAAACCTCCAAGGAGACCATCGACACCTCTATTGCGTTTGTCCAGCGTATGGGAAAGATCGCTTCCGTCTCTGCGGACTCGCCTGGTTTCCTTGCGAATCGCATCCTCATGCCGTACATTAATGAGGCGGTCATCTGCCTCGAGACCGGTGTCGGTGCGCGCGAGGATATTGACAGCATTATGAAGAATGGAACCAATGTGCCCATGGGACCGTTGGCATTGGCTGACTTTATTGGGTTGGACACATGTCTGGCTATCATGAATGTTCTGCATCAGGAGACTGGAGATAGCAAGTACAGGCCATCTGGTTTGTTGAAGAGGATGGTTGATGCGGGCTGGTTGGGTAAAAAGTCCGGGAAAGGTTTCTATGACTACTGAGGAAACTATGAGTCCAGCAAATCATGGCATTTCCTATCAGAATTCCCAAAATAATGACTTATAGATCATGCTGTTGGGTGTTTAGTTGTGAGTAAACATATGAATCCAAATAGGAGACCAGATATCTCACACACCTAGCATAAAACAAATAACGCCCCATCCGCAGTCTTCAGGTTCCTTGTGCATTCCATATAGCGATAAAGCCAACAATGCAACAATTCCTACCACAACCATGACTCTTTAAACCATTATAAGCCTCACAACAGCCCGACTGGTATTTTTAATCCGTTCTGTTACCATTTGACCATATTCTTTCCAGTAACAAGCACATCGATCCTTGGCTTTGCCGCCACAATAATAGCTAGAAACAGTTAGAAGAAATCCAATAAATGTCAAGTAGAAGCCTAAGGGGAGCAAAAGATGGTACCCAACTTACCAAAACAAAGCCCCACAGTAACATTTTATTCTGTTACAGCCGTTCACTTTCTCCACAAGCGTACCACAACGAAAACATTTCCTCCAACCTTTTCTATCAGCCAACGCTAGGACCTTCAGCAGGTTGATATCAGCCGGCGGACAATTTTCTGCGTGGTTGCGAGTCCGACACTGAGGACAAATAGGTACTTTGCAATGTGGGCAGGCGTAAGTCCGAGAACGAGAGAACCTCGACCCTTTGACAAGGAGCTGCTTCCGATGGATCCATTTTCCGCACGATGCGTCGGGGCAATACCATCGCTTGGAGAGCGATGTGGTTTGTTCTTCGGCCTTCGATTTGAGCACTACCATTTCCTCTGCTGATAAGCATTGGAGAATGGCCATTTCTGGTAAGGGATGTTCACAGCAGGTGGGTGGGTAGCGGTAACGGGCTTGTTGGCGGACGCAGTCACGGCAGTAATAATGCCAACACGCAAATTCAACAATATCCAGTGGTTGTTTGCGCTCCCAGCAAATGAGACAGAGACGGCAGCCGGGAGGTCTAAGATAAATTATTATTTGACCTGTTTGGGAAGTGGGTGGTGTATGTGACTGAAGGGAGAACGTAGGCTATCCTTACTCTTGACCCATATTTTGCTCCAAAAAGGGAGGATCCGAATCAAGTCTTCGGGGTTCCTGTTCGCCGTGCGTAATTTCAGGGAGCGTCATCTCAGGTTTAGTTTTCACGCCCATATCCAGCTGATGTTGGGTATAGTGCTTGAAGGAGTTGAACCGGGTGAGTTGGTCCACCGCAGGGTGCGCGGCTAGACGGGGTTTTAAGGAAAATATATCCGCCACGGTAACTCAGTTTTGGGTTCGTCATACGTATGCAGCAAGAATAGATTCCGTCAGGTCGCGGTGCAGGAACTGTAAGGTTTGAACAGTCAGCCCTTGGAGGTATGATTCTAACAGGCGTACCATGGGCAGGACTTACCACATTTCATGCGTGAGTCAAAATGTAAAACGCAAATATTCCAGGGCCAAAGTATAGTATAAAGTTCCAGACGGCCGATAACCCCGGAAGGTTCAATCTAACACGCGTTCACGATCATGGCTAAATCCATTTATAGAGCGCCAGAGAACTTCCGGCCAGCCCACGCGGATCCGTTCTCTTGATACTCCTGGCGAGTAATCGCTATTTTTTTAAGCTCTTCTTTATTCGTTGCGAGACGAGATGCCCCGAGCCAAGCAGAGCGAATCGGGCTATTACAACTCATTAGCGCAAGTACCTATAAGGGGAGCAAGCGGCAAAGCGACTCACTCTTTAGGCCGTCGGACCCTAACAACACATTCTGTGGACGCAATCTGGCGCAACTCCGTTTGCCTACGAACGTCAGTCATTTACACGTCGACGTAGCAAGAGTTTCCTTACAGTCTTTCCATGAAGCCAGGAAGTAGGGAGTTGCCTCCAACCACCAAAATATTGGCCAGGAAGGCCGGATGCAGACCTACAGGCAACACTGCGAGGCTCTGCAGGATTATATCCGGAATACCCGCCGACTTCATGCCAATGTCGCTAGGGGTAAATAGTATTTCTGGCACAGTAAAACGCTCGTTACCCAAAACCAAAACGTCCTCAGAGAGCTGCTCCGCACTGGCGCCCGAGAGAACAGCCTTTCTCGTCTTAGAACCTAGCAGAGGGTCGTGAGGCCGCATAAAGCCTCTCTTACCTCCATTCGGATCAGGTAAGACATAATCAACCACCACACCTTCCCCAGGGTCGGGCTGTCCACGTTTGCGATTTCCCTTCCACGTCCGCTCCAAATCGCCGCCGAAGTCATTGCTCACGAAGCAAACCGACTCTTTAACTTCATTCATTATATACGTCTCATCGACCATATTATACTGCCTGATCGATACCAGCTCTTTGAGGTAATTTGTCAAATGCTTACCGCCGAGGTCGAGTCTCCGAATCCCACGTTGAATCGGTTGTCCCTTGTAAACTGGTGTGACGATCGTATGGGAATAACCGGAATCAACCACAAGGAGGCACTCGGTGGGAGAGACTGCGGAACCAGGCTGCTGTAGAATCGGGTCTCCAAATAACGATTGAATCTCGTTCCATGCATTCAATGACGGGCCTATACACCAACACAAACAGTTCAGCCGTGTCCACTCAATAGCAAGGGATAAAGTCTGCAGCCTTACCAACACATCTCAAGTATCCCCCTAGCCCCCATTCCTCCATAATAATCTCATCTGCGTTCTTCTGTAGCGCCGGTAAAGCATTTGGGGCCTCCGCGAAGATAACAGTTACATCCTCTGGGTCCGCAACGCGCAATTCCTTGGACCGCACAGTTTTCTCATCGAAGAATGAGCTCTCCCATATTTCTCTCTGCGCCTCCCAATTCACAGTATACCCCTTTTCCACCGGACGTCTAAACAACATTTCATTCCAGTCCGTAACGTTTGCGCCAATCTGCGCGCCGACGTAGATTCGATTCCCGCGGGTTTTGGCAATTGCGTTTGGGATAGCGGTACAGGCTGTTAGAGCGTCTTCTTCTTCATCCGGAGGTGATGAGACTGGCGCGTAGCCTGCTTTCATCGTGTACGCGCCATTGTCGATGATGAAGGTCTTGTCCGGAAGAGATTGGGGTTGGGCGATAGAACTCCTTCCGGTCGGGCGTGGTTTAGTAGTGCCCATTTTTGTGGTCTTAAGAAAATAGGGCGCGGGCCGATTATCGAAGGTATATTCTAGGTTAGCATAAATTTGAAAATCGAGTGCGAATAGCGTTTGGTGAGAATGTTGGGGGTGAAGCTCGAAGCTGGAAGCTCAGAAGCTTTGCTGGGCGGGAGACCGGAGATGTCGTCGGAGCCGCGTTGACCTCCCCAATCAGGAAATATAGGGCACGGTGTTAGGGCGCATCACAGGAAGTTATAAATTATCCAAAAATAATAATAGAAATAGAAATAGAAATACTGTTGTCGGATTCTATTTTCTTAGTTTACTACTTGGCATGTTCATTCTTTCTCTAAATGTAAATGCAAGGCACGCTCTATGGTTCCAGATAGAATTAACAGTGGTTTAGGAACAACAAAATTGAGCAGACCACTTCAAATATAGGATGATGACAGGTGACCCCGCTCAGCCCTAATTAGCGGCCCCGCAGTTCAGGCTCTCAATCATCATAAATTTTCTCCTCTACAGCCCCCCCAAGCACCAGATCTCCACGCTTCTTCCTCCAATCCAAGTGGGAAAATTTGCTATCCAGAATGTCGAGGAAACTCCAAGTTGTCCTGGCGACGACCATCACCCTCATCGGCCAATTCCAATCGACACTCTCCTCTCCCCAACCCAATCCCGGGCCCGCACCTGGCGCAAAGGACGAAGAACTAGACCCCCTCCCATTGCTCTCAGCAGCATCGACGGCGCTGAAATCTCACGTTACAAAACTTTCTCTGTTAACAATAACCTCGCCCTTTACTCACTCCGCAGTTGCGACTACGCTCTCGACACTCAATGAATCCGTGCTCCCATCTTTGGTTACGGCCACGCTCCTCATAACGCCAGAGTCTCACACGAGGGCATTTCAGGGCGAAATTCACGTTTTGGCAAGTACGGCGCTGAAAGAGCTATTTTTATTAGTGAAGGAAGTGCAGGTTGTTGCGGAAGGAAAAGCCGAGAAGAAGAGTCTAGAGCAGTCAGAAAAAGATACGGTTACGGTTGCAGCCGGCCGTGTCTGGGGTGCTTGTGATATACTGGTTGATGTTGCTGCAAAGGGGGTCATCGGTTTCGTTGTCAGGCGGGCAGAGGAGTATCGGGACTTGGTCCGGGATGCAGTGGAGGAGATTGAGGGGTGGGATCCTGATGAGGAAGGAGATGAATTTTTCGATGACCTTCTTAGCGACGATGGCGAGGGAATTACGGCTGCCGATAAATCTAGGGCTAGTGGAGGGTCTAGGGAGGATGATGAGGATGATGAGGATGAGGGCGAAGATAGCGCTGCGCTCCATGCGCGGAAAGTGGATGCACTTCGAATCCTGAAGCCAATTGCCCAAATATACCCCGCCATAATTTCGAATCGACTGAAGAAAGCACCTGCTCCACTGGCGCCATCTAATGTCAGGACCTTGGAGTCCTTAATGATAAGTCTGCGGCAGATCCCGGACCACATTGACGAGGTAGCTGGCGCGCTGTACGAGGCCGACCTTGACAAATGTACGCACCAGTTAGGAAATGCCAAAAGTGGCGCTTACAAGGCGATTAAATTGGTTGCTTTGCCTTGGGGTCTGGAGCAGACTTCAAGTGATCAGGGAAACGCAGAGGATAATTTTACGGCCTGGTCGAAGACGTGGGCAAAGGTCATTGAAGAAGTTAGCAAGTCTATCACGAACCTGCCAGTCTCAAGTTAGGCTAATTATACGACATACTTGGATTAACGACACCTGATGAGAATATAGATGACCCGGACTCGATGGGCCCCGAATAATAACCATGACTAAAGCTTGAACCTAGAAACGAATATATACATACACTTCACAGGCCACAGGCTCAGGCTGCAATATTGAGAACAGTAATCCTTTACATGCACATGCTCAGCCCACTTCATCGCCTGATTCATATTCATGCAACTCTTCTGTAGGCATCCGATCCTTTAGCCATTCGAGAATAGCATCGGTTCCCTTAGCGACAATCTGCCATCGAGGAACCCGGAAGCTATTACCAGCGACCTCAAATCTCCTTAGAGCCGAACCGCCACCCCAGTTGGCACTGTTACCCTCAGCCCGCAATAAGCCAAGCTTAGGCGGAAGGGTGCCGATGTTGTTGTTGCCTACATCGAGCACCTGAAGACCCTGCACAGCTTCAAAATCTAAGGTATTGAACTGGTTTTCTGCGACAAGGAATGTCGTCAATTTTGAATACGCTTGCCGAATACAGGGAAGAAGCCCAGAGAAGTTGTTAGACGACGCATCAAGGAAAGTGAGCGATGGAGCTTTCAGATTGGCCATGAGTGGTTCAAGGTTGGTAAGGCCCGTGGAACTTATGTTGAGTGTTTGAAGGTTCGGGAGACCCACGGAGGAAGTAAAAAGCGAAGAGCTATCCAGCGGGTTGTGCGACAGATCAAGGTCTGTCAGATTGGCGACAAGCATCCCGAGCGCTGGAACAGGGAAAGAGCGCAAAACATTGTGCTGCAAATACAGATATTTGACATCGGACAGGTTAATATGTTCCAAATTTTCGACTTCTAGATCCTGCATTTCAGTATATGATCGGTCGAGTACGCCACCGGGTTTGAGCTGCCAACCGGACGTCTGAGTTGGTGTTTCTGGAGCAAGGGTGAACTGCGTTGCGACGGAGCCTTCCTCGTCATCTGTCTCATGAGGTTCAGGCTCGCATCGGCTTCTCAAATCGCGCTTCATGTCCTCCACAGTCATGTTGAGAAACTTGCGCTCGCGAAGAGGGTTGTTGGCTATCCGGAAAGTAAAGAGACTGTCCATCATCCCGATCCTTTCATCCAGTTTAGAGATATTGTTCCCAGTCAGGTCAACATTTTTAATCTTCTTCAACTCGGTGAAGCCTAGTGGGAGCTCCGATATGCTATTGTCTTCCGCTGAAAGAGTCAGAAGCGCCTGCCAGGACGAGACGTCAGGTAAGCTCTGAATACGATTCATACTGATCGCTAAAGTCTGTAAACCAGGCAACGCCAAGCTTTCATTTTCGGAAAGTTCCCTGAGTGCATTGCCTACAACATCCAGATTCTGCAAAGCATCGAGCTTATGTATAGAAGCTGGAATCAAAGCTCCCTGTAACTTGTTCTTAGGGGCAATGATTTCCTTCAGAGGAAGAGTGCATAGTATCTCGAAGGGCAGGGATGTTAGCTGGTTATGTCCAACATTTAGGATTCGAAGAGAGCTCAAGTCTGCAAGCGTCTCAGGAAGGGCAGTGAGAGAGTTCTCATGGAGATCAAGAACCTCAAGCTTGCTAAGTCGACCAATGTCATGAAGGAAAGAGCCTTCTAGGTCATTCTTTGCGAGTCTCAGGTCCCGGAGGCCCGCCATTTCCAGGACCACTTGAATTTCATTCATATTTAGTTTGTTGTTCGAGAGGTTCAGCGTGTGAAGTCGTTGTAGCCTTCTGAAGCCTATCGGCAGACATTGTAGCAGGTTCCCATGCAGGTCTAAGAATTCTAAGCCTCCAAACTGGTTTCCCTTCTCTTCGGCGTCAGGGTCAATCTGATCCGAGTCGATATCTGGAAAGGCTGAATCTGGAAGTTCGTTAAATTCGTTATCTGCACCAATGAACTTGACCAAGTCCACGCTCTCGTACCAATCGGTAGTCGCGTTAGGGTCAAAATCGTACATTGTCAACACCTCGTCAGGGAAAGTCGTCAACGACATGGCTGCGATATTGAGGTGACCTGAGGTTCGGCCTGCGTCCAGCCTCTTTCGAAGTAAGCCATGATTTAGATCCCTGGGTTGTTGGTTAAACGGGTCTTGAATATCAGCCTCCGCCCACGCATCGAGAGGCGATTTCTGGGGCCCTTTCTGTGCTGCTGCTTTCCGTGCGGCTTTGGCCTTTGCAATACTCTCTCTCAAAGCACTAGATGATTTAGGTGCCTTTTTCGTCTCCGGCTCCGGGTGGGAATCCGAGGACGCATCGGGTGATGCAGGTTTGGGTGCAGGTGATCTCGAAGATACAGGGTTAAGCCTCGAATTGGACGGCTTTGCCTGGATCTTTCGGGTTTTTTTCACCTGGAGGGCTGGTTGGGCAAATTCCGCGTCCGGTTCAGCGGGGTTTACCGGTGCTTTACTCAATGCTATGCGAGATTCTGAGGCTGTGTGCGCTAAACCTGCACCTCCAAAGACACTTCGTCTCGCCATGGGTTTTGTTAGTTTCGGTGGACTGTCGGCAGTGGTCACAGGAGCATTGTCACCAGCGGAGCCGTTCGTAGGTAATGGCGGGCGTGACCTTGACGGCAGTCGTATGCTAGATGGAGGGCCAGAGAGGAAGTCATTCCCACTCAGTTGACGAGAGGTGGAAGACCTAGAGGGCGACCTTGAGTAGCTAGTCATAGAAGACGGCGGACGAGATGGTGATCGCATCGGGCTGGTGGCATTGAAGATATTCGACGGCCTCCTTGAAGAGGCGGGAGATGGTGGAATCTGGGAGAGTGTTTCAATTGTTCTTTCTGACAGCGATGGCCGCGTGCGACCCCGATATTCCGCATCCTGTGATAGTGTATCTGCTTCAAAATTGGGTTCCACGTCCAGCATCTTCTCGTTCTCCGACTCTCCCCCATCACTTGTTCCAGCCATGGAAACAACTCGCTTTTGCTGGTAGCCATTCCGAATCTTTTTCGGAGGTGAGGTTTTTGGGAGCGGCTTCTTAAACTCTGGTTCCTCCGTGGGTCGCCGAAGCCTAGTGGCCTGCAGACCAGGATCGGTGCGCAGTCTCTCGCGGGATGGCGAAGGTCTGAGAGAGCCGGATGTGGTGGTTGACGTTGGTAGGGGAATTCTCGAAACTAACCGAGGAATTCCGCTCGGGCGGGTCGGTGTTTTGGGTTGTTGATCCATGGTCGCGTCGGATTCTAGTAAGTCACTGCTAGTGTGTCGATTCAACAGCTCTGTCAGGGACTCAGGGGAGACTTCAGGACAGTCTCATGATGCGCTCAAATGCTGCTGGGGGTGAAAGGAAGGGGACAATCAGTTCGGATGTTTATAGGAGGCCTACGATGCAATAAAGCAAGGCAGGATAGTAGTTGGGCGGAGAGGAGCTTCTTGAGCTCCAGGGGATCATTTCAGAAGGGGAAAAAAAGAGAGCATAGGCTAGAAATGGTTAGTATGCGTGATCGATCTTCAAGTTGCCTGGATGTTTGTCTAGTTAACTAGTTAACGTATTTATCAGGTGATCCGCCCACCCACAGTAATCCGCCCGCCCCTTCAATATTTTGTAGCGCGTACCAAAACCCTTACTTTAATTATCCACCATGCCACGAAATAATCATCGATCGCGTCAA
>JAPDEH010000055.1:0-177009 GCA_027569075.1 Aspergillus asperescens | reverse complement strand
TGACGCGATCGATGATTATTTCGTGGCATGGTGGATAATTAAAGTAAGGGTTTTGGTACGCGCTACAAAATATTGAAGGGGCGGGCGGATTACTGTGGGTGGGCGGATCACCTGATAAATACGTTAGTCAAATTTAAATGCCTCCAGTATGGGTAAAATATTGTCGACATTGACGGCGGTAGTGAAGGATCCCATCTTCACCACCAATGTCAATGTCAATGTCAAAGTGGCAAGGCGAGCGACTTCACCGTTGATACAGTGAAGCAAGCAATCGCTATAGAAGTTACATGAACTCTCACGCTAATTGCTAGCGTGTCAATGTAGCAATATAAATAGGCCTTAGATGTTGATACTGAATCTGAATATCATGCAATTTTTTCATAAAGAGTTGAATCGTACTTGTCGATAAATATAAAGGATCAAGTGTTGGAGTGGGAGTGTAGAACAGAAATATATATAAAGTGCCATATAAAGTTGTTAGTAACCCACCTAACTATAATACTCTATTCTTCATTTAATGATGAAACAGTTCATTATGAGTTGATTAAGAGGGGGTATGTAAAGAGGTAGGTAGTAACAGCAAAACCTCCTACTCTGTTCTCAACTACGGATACAGTTCCTATCTACTCTGTTCATCCTAAAGAAGCCCACACAGACATTCACCTCCGCCTGTAACCCGGAACAATCATCCTTAACCGCCGGATTCCACGCATAAAAGTCCAGGGACATTGCTCTCTTCTCTCTTCTCCCTTCTCCCAGATTGAAGTTCTTTCTGGTAAATAGGTACCTATGGTTAGCGCCGTAAGAGTGATTGAGAGCATGTCTACTACCCACCAGTACACTTTCTTGCCGCATGACCTAAGCACAAACCGTGGGTATCATCTTCGTTGTTCCCAAAGTTGATTATCTTGAATTTACCCTAAGCACACTCTTTCCACTTCACTCGATATTGCAGCTTGCCTCTCAAGATCCGCGAAGCCAAGATCTGCTCCACTTCCTTGACGGCAGGTCTTTTTTTTGTTTCTTCCGACTCAGCCGTTCTGCGTTATTGCATAATGCACCTAATCCTAGTGGTTACCATCGCCTTGACTCGACCGAAGCCGCTTCTTGCACACGGCGGCGGCAGCCTTATACTAGCCCTGATTCGTCGTCCTTGCCTCCGTGAAGTTTCTGGCGTAAACGCAGCTACCGACGGGTGGCATTCTGGACTAGAGAACCTGGTCAGATGACGGGACCGGCGGAAAAAGCTGAGGGAGACCGTCCAAGATCTAACAAAATATCAAGAGTGACAGGCAGTCAATTTGATCTTCTTCTTTCCGATCGAGAACAAAGTACACAGCTGGGTGATGGTGTTAACCTAGGCTGCTCCTCATGCTGGGTTTGCCGGTTTCAGCCAGGGCAGTCTAAAGTCGACGCTAAACTCGATTTGAACCGAATCGAACCGAAACAACTTGTTGCTGGGTGCTGACAACCTCAAGTAGCGTTTCCTCCCCAGAGTACTCTGTACATAGGTTTGGGAGATGCTTTTAAACTGGGTGCCATCGAATAAAAATAAAAATAAAATAAAAATAAAATAAAAAAAACACCCAAGGATTTATAGCTTAATAACAATATTACGACTCAGGATTCTTGAGAAACAAACTCCAGAGCCTACGCCCCCGGCCCACACTTCAGGCCTTGCCCTTCTGGCACTGCGCCCATCAACTCTGCCGCCTGCTCGCAGAACTGGGCCATCGAAAGGTCCTTATCTGTAAGACCTCGAGGGTTGTGAGTGGTCCAATGGACATCCACAGATCCGAATCTCTAGGGTTCATTTCTCAGTATGCATGATCCGCTCTATATGGTTTAACTGAGTAGATAGTGACAACATACAACCGTCATTGTGGCATGATGCTTCTTGGTGGCACTCTGCGATGCGATTGCATTGACAAAGCTCTGTCGTCAATTGAAATCAAAGCTCTCACGTCAGCCCCGACTGGAAGATGGGTATTTCCTGGAGACAGAACCCACCACAGCTTTGAAGTATGACCGGAAATAAAAGGTCTTCTTAATGCCAATTTTGTCCTCATCCAACCCCCACCCTTGGCTCTGCAATTCGTTCAACGAGGGACGCAGCTGCTCGGGATTGATACCCTCAGCAAACCGAGGTCCGGAGGTCATAGTTGAAGCTTTGCGGAAGGTAATTCCGCTGATCAGGGGAGCACTTGTTCGCAAAGTTTGAGACTGAAAGGAGAACGGTAGCAGGCGAGTCGTGTAATGGCAACTGCACACCGGACGCAAGTTGAATAGCGACTTTTGAAGGCGCTGACAGCCTTTGGACGCGGTTTTCATTCTGTGATGGAGGTTGCAGAGCTTCTTCCATTAACACCGGAAAGTATCACATGGGTCCTTAGCTCTGTCGAATTACACTAGCCCAAGTTAGGAACTAGCCTCCGATTTGTAATATAGCGGGAATCGTCGATTCCTGGCCCCCTGAGTTTTTTCTTAAGATAGAGAGAGACAAGACGATATCTTTTGAATATGTGTAGACATACCAACGTTTGAGCTACCCCATACGGAACTACTATTATTCCGACAAGCTCCTCGAGTCACATGACATCCATCTCCCCCAGGGGCAGTAAACATGTAGACGGAGACCTTGAATGAGTCGAAACGTAGTCTTCTTGTTTCTATCTTAATATCTGTGCTACAGAATCATACCTCGGTCACTTGTACAAATATCACTACAATGAGGTGTGTTAAAGTGCTGGGAAGCATTATGCAGTTATCATTTCGCTATGAGCCGCAGTACGCATAATTAAAGCCTTTGCCGGTACCTGGGAGAATCAGAAGATGAATTAAAAGTCACAAGAACAAAACTGAAATACAGATCAAAGAAGAGCTGATTTGCGATGCGCCAGTGGAATACCAAGCAAGACTTATAGGCATCACGAAGGAAGCCATGGCGGTCCGCAAGATGAAATGCTGGAAAACCCGCTTTGAAAGAACATTAGAGGAAATAAAAAGAAATATGGAACAGAAGTGTTCCATCACGGATAGAAACGAAAAGGGAAAAGCCAGAAGGTGTTGACAAGAAGGCAACACACCCAGCAAACTTGGGAGTGGCTCTTGGGTTTTTTTTGATATGCTTTTTTTTGGCGTGTCGATATTCGATCTTCGTTCATAATTATTATCATGCTTGTTGACTCTTTTCAGGTCGTCATACTTCTGCAGAAAAGCTTTGTCTCGCAGAGGGGGCGCGTGAGGTGGGACGAGACGCTGCAAAGCTGTTCTGTCGGCTTCCCATGGTTTGACGAATACGCAAGTTCTGTCGCGATCGTGCAAAGGAGTTCGCTCTCGAAGAGGTCGGAACACGAGACAGTCTACCCGTGTGGACTGCACCATGACTCTGCAGCTCAGCCTTTGCGTCGGACAACTGTTGGGCAAAGGGCGACCGCTTGCGGAGTGTCGGACCGTACCAATAAATGGCATACACCGCAATTACCAGGAGGAATGAAATGCAGACTGACAGACGGTTAGAATATCTGACTGAGTTTTTGCATGCAAACTGTTGGAAATAGATAACTTACAGAGGATGGTGGATGCATATTCCAGATGATATTCACCGCCGATGTCTGTAAAAAGTGTGTTAGTATCAAATGTGACTGAGCGGCCCGTGCCCGATGCTTCAAGAATACCACTTACTCTGGAAGAAAGGTGTTGCAGGAATTGTCAAAACACCAGCGAGGAAGTCTCTCGCCCAACCATTTCCACCTGTTGCCGATGCCGAGTATGGCCCATACGCACAAATCATGTAGTCGATGGTTGCCATGTAGATGCTGTAATTGGCGATGCCAACGATGGCGGAGAAAACCATCGTGCCAATCCAGTGAACGGGGGGTCCCAGGCTAGTCCAGGCAAAACCAATCAAGCCAATGGGTAGACAAGGGGCGGTGTAGAGCAGCCACCAGAGACGGGACTCGTACTGGGTGTGTTCGTCATCAGGCTTCTCACGCCTCTCCCTAATGTTCCTTTTGATGGCGGGGACAAATGAAAACCAGGCGATGAAATAGCCGACGAGAATCGGGAGGAACGACAAACCAAGGGCGATAGTGCTAAATTCCCACTGTGCGTAAACCAGGCCAAAGGACTGGATGAACATGAAAATCAGTGCATCGCTGAAGCCACTCAACAGCGAGAGGGTCAAGACGATCGGCTCGGTCAAGAACATTTTGAAGGGACGGACCCAGGTGATGAGGATCTCCCGCATTGAAAAACGCTCACGGTAGGGGACGAGCTCGTTAGGTCCATAGATATTTGGATTCTCGCCGCTCTCCCTCATTTTCTTCGCGATCCGATCCATCAGGATTGTGGTCCGAGTCTCGGGAACGAGGAAGAAGTGTGCAATCTGGACGAAGCCTCCGAAGATGAGTTGAATCCAGATGTTCCAGCGCCAGGGCAGGTATGTTTCAACAAACCCGCCTACAACGGGACCGAGGACCGAGCCACCAACAGAGGAAAACACAACACAAGCAACAGCATACTGCTGATCATCTGCCTCCCAAAGATCGGCAATCATACCAAGAGTAACTGAACCACCAGCTGAGCTAAGACCACCTAGGGCACGGCCCACCATGATAGAGGCGAAATTGGGCGCGATTGCCACAGGAAGTTGCCAGATGTTGACGAGAAACAGACTGGCCTGCAAGATTGGTTTGCGGCCAAGCTCTTCACTCCATGGAGCCCACAGCTCGCAACCAAAGGCGTACAGGACAAGGAAGATCATGGCGCCACAACGTGCAGCCTGCATACTCACACCGAACTCCTCAGAGATGCCACCAAGAGCGTTGGAGTAAAGACTGGTGTTGAAATTCATGGAAACCTGAACAAGGAAGATGACGGAGATGATCATCCACTTCCTCCAGCTAGGAAAGGCATAACCAAGCTGATTGTAGCAGTCGTCTTCGGTCAACTCGATTTTGTCGTCACTAGACTTGTTTTCCAACTGGAGCATGGTCGTACCAGCCGCCATATCATCGCGGGCAAGCTGGGACTTCTCGAAGTCACCAGCAGCCTTCTCCTTGTCGGCCTCGAGGATTGCATCATCCTGAGATGAAGAGGACGCCTCGGGCTCGCGCAGTCTCGCTATCTCCTTCTCGGAGAGCGACAAGGCCATATTGGTTGATTGACCACTGCTTGGTTTGAATTAGCGTTGTTCCCGAAGAGTAAACAGGGAGTTAAAATGCAGTAGGTAACAACAAGGGAAGTGATAGATAGCATCGATGAGCAAAGACTTACAATGACACTGGCCGGGGGATGGTAACACAGAACAACGAGAGATAGGTAAGGATCAGCGGTGATGAGAGAGAAAAGAGATAGAAAAGAGATAGAAAAGAGAATAGAGGAACAGGAAGGTGGAGGTCGACAAAAGCGAAAAGAGACAAGATGCTGGGGGGTGGCAGGGAAGATAAAGAGAAAGGGAAAGTAAGCACGGACTGACCGGGGAAGCAAGAGAAGGGAAGATGGATGGATCCAGGAAAAAGAGATCCGGCCTTTCATGGCCGTGAGGTTTGAGGCAGGAACCCCCAGAAGGGAAGGAGCAGGAAACGCTGTTGGTCGGGCCCCGGAATTCACGATGCTACCTCTAGCTCCCCTCAGTTACCACCCCCGCCTGCTCCAGTTCAGGCACTTTGCTTTGTCAACCTAGTTTTGACTTTGAGTGATTATCATGATTCATGACAATCCTCCTTGAGGTCTTGAAGGAACCTCAAGACGCCCCATGAAGATCTGGTGCCTTGGCAGCTGATTCTTTTCTTTTTCTCAGCGTTGCTGTGACTGTGTATCCTATCAGACGTGAAGTGCATTGCAGTTCTACAGAGTAGTGGCGAAAGGCTGTGCATCCCAAGCACTGCGTTCAGACAGTTCTACAACTTGCATTGCGATTGCTGCTGAGGCCGGTTCTGGGCCGGAATTTGCCATGTCAGCCGGATCGGGGAGGCCGCCCTGGCGGGATGGTTTCCGGCCAGTAGTTGCGCAAACATTATCACAAATAAACATGGAAGAGAAAAAAACGGGAAAGGATTTTGTTGGTCAGAGTGATCATCAATAATCTCACAGCATGATATGTAGGCAGGCCATTGATTATTGCCCTGCCGTTAAGCTGTCAGTCAACATGGCAACACAGCGTGGTCGGTCGTACGACGTAAGGAAGGTCGGGATGCCTAAGGCTGGGGCGTCACGGACTCACGGGTCCCGAGCGGAGGCCGGACCTGGGCTCCAGGGTCGAAAGTCAAAATGATATGAGGATGGTTGATGAATGGATCCGTCATCTCATGGTTCAGGTTGACGGTTGACGGTTGGCGGTTGGCGGTTGGCGGTTGGCGGAGTGGCTGTCGGAATACCCAGTCTCTCAGACTTGTCGTGGACATGGCTGTCATCGTTCTACAGTTGTAAACTTGATGTCGCCCTAGACATGACGTCAATGGCTCGCTTTCGCCCCAATCCTTCGCTTGGACAAATCTTGACCATTCTTAGCATCTAAGTCCCTTGGATTGGAATATAGCAGAGACTATTATTATTATTATTTTATCATCCATCTAATCTTCTTTCAGCACAGCACGATCGGCAAGACGGTTTGCTGACTCAGTGGCTGCAACCTTGGTCTCGCGGAGTAGAGTTTTTTGATGGGGTTGTGGGGATTTCTCCATCTCTCCAGTTTCCAGGGTATTAATAATATTTATTCCATAAGAATGTCATCTGTCGAGCCGACAGAATTGCACAGTGTAGATCCACCGGTGGCAAGCATAATTGGAAATACCTCCGCCCGCGATCCTAAAGGGGTTGTTCAACCAACTTTCCAGATGCTGTCCAAGGTCCTGGAGGAGGACAGTAGGATTAAGCACACGCTAAGACGTACGAAGGACGGTAAGCCAGCCACCAGATCAGAGCCAAGATGAACCATGCCAAGGACCAGGCATCTTCACTAGAGGATGGCCACAGAGTAACATCGTTCACGGTTTCCCAATGGGACTATCTATCTCAAATGCTCGATCTCCGATCGCCTGCGATTTCCACGTTGAAGGGATGTAACTTCGAATTCCCCGACATTCCACGGATCTAGACTACCTACAGGTCAGGGAAAAAGGGGGAAGCAACTGAGGTCACGTGCGTGACGGACTCGGCTGTTCCCAGGCTTGAGCTATGGCACTAGTCCCGATCCAGAGAGAATTGCCGCTCCCGTCCGAGCTGGTCGACCGCCTTCCGCTTCCGACGGCTCTTGTCATTCTTGGGCTTCACAATCCAGCCACCAGAAGAGCAAAACAGTCGGTGGACAGCTTGGCCATCTTCGTTATCATCCTTTCCATCCTGCAGCTTCTCTCACTGTCTGTTTTCGACCTACCTGTGAAGTTGTGATCATCTGACAGGGATCACTTCTAGCTCAACCATGTCTCCGGACATCAATTCCCTCCCCTCATCTCGCTCGGCATCTGCTTCCCCACGCCAACGCCGGACTCACTCCAGTCTATTGGACACACTGGCTCCAACCCAGGCTCTTTCTTCGGCTGGTCCTGCCAGCTCAATCGCATCCAGCCTGAACAACAACAACACCATGACCACTGAAATCCCGCGCCGCCATCCCCCAATGTCCGGGTCGGAGCGTCGCCGATCTTCAAACCTGAATCTCAACAGTAGCAATAATAGCTATGGTGAGCCGGGCAGCGGGGAGATCCCGTTGCCCTCTGATCATCGGTCGTCCATCGGCCACGGGCTGCGTACCTCCAGTCCCTCCAATCTCGGCGGTAGCCCCGTCTTTGGTACCGGTGATCCTCATCATCAACGCGCTCCTTCACTTGGGGAGCTGCATCAGGAACTCGAACAAGAGCAAGAAGCCCAGGTGGTAAGACACACCATTCACGTTCAGCGTCACTGATCAGGACCGCATTCTCATTCTTTTCTTGTAGAACCGACTTTTACAAACCATCAGAACCCAACAGGCTCGGCTCCAGCACCTTGAGCAGCAACACCAGCAGCAGTCTGCAATCGACGATACCGCAGCTCCTTCCCCAGAGCGCTCGACCTCGCTCCCTCCCGCAGCTGCTCTTTCTACTGCGAGTAGCCGAACTTCAACTCATCTACCTTCTTCTGCTTTGTCAAGTCGCCGCCCGAGTCAGGTACACTCCCCCAACCTGCGACCGGCCGACTTCTCCCGTGGCTCAGACGCTTCAGAGTGGGTCCCCGGTGAGGGTGTAGGACGTCGGGGTAGCCGGGACGAAAGTAGTTTCTATCAAGCAGAAGCTACGGCGCTCGCAAGAGAAAATCTGATTCTGCGACAACGTATCCGAGAATTAGGTGCGTGATTTTTGGCCGCTCGGGCCCTCTGCCCTATCTGATGCCATCCTTGAAGCGAAATCAAGGTTAAATACCTCACTAACATTGATCCAGAACGCCAAGTGACCGAGTTGAATTCGAATTTAACAACTCCTCAGACACCCGATGAACCTGACCGTCCTAACGTCGTAGTACCCCAGGCTGTAGCGGGAGCGGGATCTGACGGTGAGTCGTCAGACAAGACATGATTGGTTCATGCATTGCGCAACGGCCATTTGGACGACTTTCGAGTCATGAGAGGATCTACATTCGCCAACTTAAACTCATCCGAACGAAACTCATCGAAATCATGCAGTAGATTCCCGCGGTGAAACGCTACCGGTTACAACAGGGAAGTACACATGGCGGCTTACCCCAACATCAGACCATCACCGTCGAAGTCTACCTACCCCGGAACAGGCAGCGCGCTGTGCTGCGCCCTTTGCACCCTGGGTAATCAAGGGGTCGGTCGACCTTGGGCATATAGAATTACATCCCATTCTACCTGCTGTATGCATAGAGCACTAGTCCAGACAGGACTATGCCTCTTCAATATCAAAGCACGCAGCATCATATCAATAAGCTCGACTCAATATGTACCTATCCAATATAAGTAACCCAATCCACAGCATGAACACGTGGGTCATCTCATCCCTGGAATGACACGCTATGAGTGTGATCCTCAAGACCCAAACTCCAGCAAAACTCTTTCCTCACCAACCCGTAAACCAAACACGTGTATCCTACCACGCGAAGCCAACACGGGGTAACGCAACGGCAAATCAAAGCAAAGTAAAGCAATAATGCAATGCCCAACACCCCCTTACTTACTGCATACATATTCTCGTATTTGGGTTCGAGATCGACGTAGCGTGGCCCAAATCAAGGGGCCAACAGCCAAACAGCAGTAGCACTCAGAATCAGTCTCTCCCAGTCGGAATTGTGGTCCAAGTCCAAGTCCCACTTTGTTCGCATTGCCCAGTTGTTTTTTTTTTTTTTTGGCTCATTCTCGAACGACGGGAATCTAGATCTCTGAGTCTTGATTCTACTGCGTTGCGTGTGGATCGATATTTACAGTAGTTAAGACTGGCATCCATATACTGGGAGAAGGACGGGATAGGTAGTTCTTATCTAGCTCGGTATTCGAGGTCTACCTTATGTACACACAAACACAAATACTATATATACCAAATATCTTATATCATAGTAAATATATCTTGACCTAGGTAGATATACAGCACATCAACCCATCCATATATATATATATATATATACCCCTACTGCACATATGTATAAAACAAACCCACACACATCAAATCACACTCAGTCATAATAAGATACAATTTTAGCTATAAACAACATAAAATACAGCAAGCAAATCTAAACACGCATTGACTGAAATCTGTCTAGGGGTGGCCTTCCTTCCTTCTCTTACAAATAACAAAACGCAACGAAACGTAACGAATCTACTACAGCTTAGCCTTCTCAGCCTCGGCGGCAAGATCGGGCATCAGCATGTCGCGGAGATCGCCAGCGGCTTCGTTGAGGTAGTGGCTCATACGCTCAGCGCCAATGCGCTTGCAGACGATGTTGAAGTTGAGGCTGTGAATATATTAGCATTTTCTTCTTTTTAGGAAATTAAAAAGAATGTGAAAAGGGGAAGTACCTGTTCTCGTTGACCATGTAGGCAATTCCGAATCCATCATCGATAACCTGACTCCATCCGTAGCCGTTGAAGAACTCAGAGCTCAGCTGGCTGGTAGACAGGTACCAGGAGCTGCTGTAGGCAAAGGCAGGGTCTGCGTAGATAGCGGGAAGGGGTTCACCCTCACGCAGGACCTTCTTCAGACCGAAGAGGTGGCGGTCTACACCCTTTCCGTCGCTGGATTCGGCGGTGTACTTGGAGTGAGCGGCGAGGGCAGTGCGGAAGAGACGGACGGTTTCTTCGCGCGGTACCGAGGAGTCGGTGATGGCCTTGCAGAAGGCGACGCTGTCGTCTGAGACGGAGCGGATGGTTTCTGTGCGGCCTTCTTGGAACTTACGGGTTGAGGCCGACTCGTAGGTTGGGCGGTTCTTGCCGTACATCTTGAAGTAGGCGAGTTGGATGAGCATTTGGACGTAGGCGTCGGGGCTGCACTTGAACTTCTTGATTAGGCCCTTGCCGTAGCCTTGGTAGGCTTGGACGCGGAGTTCGTGAGCGGCGATCTGCTGGCGGTGTTCCTTGGCCGCGGCGTCGATGGCCTCGAGGGATTCCTCGTTGAGGTTGAAGTTAATGGGCCGGGGGTCGGACAGATCCGAGCGAACGGGCTTGTCCGAGAGATCGATCTTGTTGTTGAAGATGAGGCTGCTGAGGAGGTCGTTGATGCGTTGTGTAGGGCTGCCGTCCATCATGCTGTGTTCGCCCGTGAAGCCGGCCGTGCCGTTATCGTTGATGATGAACTGCAGGGGCTTATCGAACCAGCGGTTGTGGCCATCACCGTGCCAGTACTGATGGGCACGCTCCTCCAGAGTCACAGGGCTCGCATCATCCAGGCAGACAAGGAAGCCACTGGATTCAATGTCACGTAGTGCCTCGCTGTTGCTCGGGTGGGCAGCCAGGAGCGTCTTGCGAGCGGCGGACCAGTGGTCACGGTTGGAAACAGTGAGAACACCAACAGGGGGAGCCTTCTGGGCAATCTGGTAGATGCGCTCAAACTGCTGCTCCAGCTCGGACACGTTAAGCTGGCGACCGTTGACGACCAGGGGCACCTTGAAGAACTGGTTCTTGCGCACCACCACAATGTGCTGGTTGTCCTTGGCGTCGTACTTCTGGGGGTAATCCGCACCGTCGTTAGGAATCCGGCAGCAGTTGAACATGTACTGGTACGAGCTCATAGCCTGGGGAGTCTTGCGCAGGTACTCGGGTTCAATGGCACCACTGTCAACCTGGCTCTTGACCTCGAGCGCCGCGGTGGTGATGGCAGCAGCGCGCTTGGCTGGGTTCCGGCGGGCACGGTCATCACGGTATGAGTAGAAGTAGGAGACATAGGGAATGACGGGATCACGGTAGGCGAGATACGCGGCGTGGTTCCACCACTCGGTCAGCCAGTTCTTGTGTTTGGGGTCTGCGGCGCGAGCGAGTAGACGCTCTTGCAGTTGAGGGCCTGGGCCTCCAGGTCGAACGAACTCTTCCACGGCCTTCTTGGTGTTTTCATATTCCGCCTCGGACACGACCGCGTGAACGGACTTTAGGTACCGACGAGCAGTTTCCTCCAATGTTGGGACGGGGAGGCGGGGGAGAGAGTCTTCAAATCGGAGCATGTTGCCCTTTGAGATATCTTCCTTGTATCCTGGAGTAAAAAAAATTAGCAAGCTGTTTCAACACCGAATACACCCATGTGAAGTCGAACTAATGCCGAACGCATGTGATCACTCACCCTCGGGAACAGAAGAAGCCTTGCGCTGAGGAGCCATTGTTGAGGCCTGAAGCTGTTTTAGCAAAATTTCATCAATTGCAGTAGAAAAACGGAATAATCTTACCACAGAAGATCTTGCGAGCAGGGAATTTGTAGGAGCAAGGCGGGGGCGAGCAAGAATAGAAGAGAAACGGCTCCGGGCAGCCGCTGTGAACATCCCTCTTGTTGTGACGGGGTGATAAGTCGGGGGAAGCGCGAGAAGACGAGGGAAAAGGGGGGATTAAATGTACGAAGAGGATTGAAGAGAGACAGGGGTGTGTAAATGAAGACGAATTAACGGGAGATAGCGAGAGAGAGAGAGAGAAGGAAGAGAAGCGAGCGGAATGGACCTCGGCTGAATGGCACTGCTCGGTGCGTATTGTAAGTACTGCCTGTATTCACCCGCGACATTCTCGCCAATGTGATCGCGTTTGGTGGTATCGGCATGGTAATACGAATACGCCGCGGGGAGCCGACAAACGCAGCCAGCCAGTTTCGGTCTCTAAGCCTTGGACTGATCTTAGGAGGCTATGATTCTTATAGAAGATTGTGAATACAGCTTTGACGGCTTATTCTTAGTATCTAGATACAGTACGGAAAAATTTCAGCATACATAACATCTCCCTGTCGGCATAATGCGGACACTGCGACCGTTCAGGATGCGGGGTGAGCCCCAGATCTAGATAACGGCCGAATCTCACGTTTAGTATGGTTCAATAATATTCCATCCACCGTGGGAAATTATAAGGGGGCAATTTGTTCTGTATATTATTGGATTAAGCTTAGACTTTCCCTTCACCCGTCCCGTTGACCCGGTCTGCATCATGTCAGTGATGGATACATCACGAATCATCGCGCGCCTGCTTACACTACAATCGTCGGCAGTTGCCATATAGATGAATTCTTTTACCTACCATAAAGAATGGACAAGGTGAATGTACTTAACTGTGGTAAATGACAAGCTACCCATAATCAAACAATCAAGCAAAAAGAGAGAAAAGAAAAGTAAAACCGATGATTAGGCTTGCGCCACGCCTCGCTAGTACACAAACAGGCCCAACAGTACCCCATTCAAAACAACCTAAAACCAGAAATATTAGACTAGAAAATTAATGTAATCCTATCTTCACGACACAGTCTGCATCGCAGAAGCGGGCTGTTCTTGGCTCTCAATCGCCTTCGGCTTCCGCCGTGGAGCCTGGAGAATCCCACTGCGGAGCTGATCCAGCTTAACAACCCCCGGCCCTGTACAGATTCGGCCGCTCTGGATGAGATTGCGCAGTCGCTTCCGCCTAGCCTCTCCGCTGCGCTCCTCCGCGCGACCAACGCCTTCATCCACCCATTCAATCCGCTGAACCTTGAAGCTCATGCCGTCGTGATTCTGTTCCCAAAACCGCGATTTGAGGCCAAACAGCACGCTGGACTCGTACCGTTCCAGCTTAGGTAGAATGAGTAGTGTGATGTGGAGGTCCTTGTCAGATGGCGGTGCTGGAGGAATCTGGGGTCGTTCTCCTTCGTTGATACCCATGTCCTTGGCGGTTTTAGGGGCATGCTGGAAGGCTTCCTTGATCTCCAAGTCGAGCATGTCGGCATCCACATCTTCACCCCATGCTCCGCGAATGAAGCCTGAGTGAATCGCCGCCGCAACGGGGTCTGAGTCATCAGTATAGATACCAGTGCCCCAGAGCGCGCGGCGGGCGCAGATTTCCTCGCGGTGGCTGGTATCAATCCGGAATCGGGGAACGCGGATGGTGAATGTGCAGTTCTCCTTGCCATCAAAGCGAGGAAGCGGCAGAGGAGTAGTGGTATATCCAAATTTAGCACTCTCCAATGTCGCTTTCGACGTCGGAACTCCGATTCGTGGAGCATACAACGTTGAACCGAGGTGTTGACGAGGAAGGTGAGCGACGCTGGAAAGCACAGGTTCAATCGTGACAACGGTCCGAGGTTCGCGCATTGGCGTTAGAGCAGTCGACGAACCTGCTGTCCTGGGCACGTGATGATGGTGATGGTGGTGGTGATGGTGATGAGGATGCCCAGGTTCTGGGGCAAGTCCATCGTTTGGTCTTTGGAACATGTTCATACCCAATGGTCTGGGAGGACCGCCAAAGGGAGAATGCTCTTCCTCATGTTTATGATGATGGTGGTGATGGCTGTGAGCTATTAGTATATCGAATTCCATGTTAAAAGGAACTAGATAGAGCACGTACTGATGGTGATGGTGATGATGAGAAGCACGACTTCGACGACCACCACGTGTAGATCCTACTCGTCCATCTACACCATTCTCACCCAGGAAGTGACTCTCGTCTTCCGATCTTCTCGAACGTTTCCCGGTCGCAGACGTAGGTCGAGCAATTTTATTTTCATCTGGCATATTTTTAGTCATGCTAGACCGAGCGGCGAAACCATCACGCTTGAATGGGCTTGCAGTCATTGGTGTCGAATGTCCACTGCCCGTGCTTGTAGCGGTGACACCACCCACGCCACTCCCAATACCTGCGAAGACCCGACCTAATTCACTCTTCATCCCCGAGCCGGCAGCAGGACCAAGAATTTGAGCCTGTGCACCTTGCACGGCTTGAGGCAGTGGAGAAGCGCGGCCACGTTTCGAATCTAGACCAACCCCGAGTAGATTACGATGATGCAACAACTCATCGCTACCCTTACGGGACTGTTCATCCGGCGAGGTGTGTGCGAACGATGAGGATGGACCAGAGGGGGCTCCGCCGTAGAGGCGAGATTCGCTGTGCCGCTTGTTCAGGTACGACGGCTGCTCGCGTGGGGAGGATGTCCTGTGGGCTGGCTGAGTCTGGACAGAGAGTGGATTCTGGCGAGCACCTCCTGGCTGCGAGCCTAGTGTCTTGGTGTAGTTCTGAATCGCACCGAAGCCGAAGTTATAGGCGTTCGGTTCCGACGCCGACAATCGTTTCGATTCCGGCGAGGTTGGCTGCGAACGACCTAAGTCCCAGGACGATGAAGACCCTTGCTGTCGACCGGCTGTTGTGTCGCGGTCCCCATACAGTGAGCTGAACCTTGAAGGCGGGGCGCCCTCTTTAGTATCTGGCTGGAGTGACATACCTCCTCGCTCCTTATCTCGACGGGCTTGGTTCTCGGACTGGCGGTCACCGTACAAGCCTCCGAACCGGCCGTGTTGAGAGTCATGGCTCAGGTATGCAGGTGGTCGCTGGTGTGATGTCCCAAATAAGCTCTCCCCAGGTGCGGCTGTGGGCCGTGACAGAGGGCTATAGCCCCCGGGTCGCGGTGGAGGTTCGAGGTGCTGGGGTTGGCTATTTGGTCGAGGTGGTCCGCTGAAGCTCAGCCGACGCGACTCGTTACTGTTGTACGGCGGTTCGGCCGGGGAGACCTGCGGCGATGGGTGTGCAGAGCTGGGTTTACTCGAATACTGCGACGCAGACGACAGGCGATTCAGGCCCCCATACTTAGTCTGCTCCGCACTCGTGGTCGCAGGGCCGCCTCCGGAACTCGATCGATAGGGTCTACCAGGTTGATTGCTTCTTGGGAAGGACTTCTCAGGGGTCTGCGATCGACGAAAGAGCGGGTATTCGAGCGGCGACGGTCGTGTGGGAGCAGTGGGAGGAGACATGGCACCCGGGGCTGCGGGCGGCGGCGGCGGCGCGCTGCCGAAAGGACCGGAAGAAACAGGAAGACGCGAGAAAATGGACGAGCCTACATCCCGTGGTGGTCGGTCAGCGTCCGAGCCAAGCATGGATGATATCGACATGCTGCTCCCTGGACGATGATGAGCCGCGGTGTTGGGAGGCTCACGCGACAAGAATGGAGTGGAGAGGGAGGAGGGATTCCCTGATTGACCTCGCGACGGGTAATGTTGCGGTGGAGATGGGGGAGGCATCCGACGAGAGCCCGATGGAGGCGCGGAGGATTGATCTGGCTGGCCTAGTTGATGCATACGAGCGCAGACGTTAGCAAAAATGAAAATTGAGATCAAGACCCCAGAATACAGTATGTTGGGAGGGGCAAAAGGGCTGACGGGGGTTTGGGATGTGTTTCGGGTACCCGCGCCGGCTAATTTCGCTTCTCCTGGCGACAAGGGGATCAGGAGAGAGCAAAAGCCTGGCACTCACCAGGAAATGCAGGACTACCGCTGCTGCCCCAGGAACTCCGGCGGGAGTGGTTATGCGACTGGGGAGGGTTCATGTCGCATGAACAACCCGGGGGGGGGGTTTGAAGAGAAGCGAATCAAACCAGGGCAAGAGGATAGCAAGGAGACACGAAGGGTCGTGAAAGGGGCGAACGAGGGAGGGTAGGAAGAGAAGACGCGTCGCGATTCGAGGTTGATGATGGGGATGAAAAAAAGTGATGGGTGAAGAGGAAGAGGGAGATCAGCGGAGAGAGGGAGGAGGGAAGAGGGCGATCGGGGAGAGGCATTCCTTGCCCGTGATGAAGGGACAACGGACGATGAACAACAAGCGCAACGGCAGATTTGCTCCAGCGGGTTCGACAGTTTGACCTGAACTTTGAACTTTGGGCGCCTGGAGCTGAGCCCCGTGACTGCGGGTCCCCATGATTGGCCTCTGTCCTGTTTCGGACTAGCGCTCCCGAGCGGGCGATCAGATCCTGATTGGCTGACGCCCGGTTCCTTGAAGGCCAAATGCGGAACATGACAGGGAGAGAAACAAAGACAAACCATGGAAATGGGTGTAGAAAATAACAAAAATCAAACTGACTCACTTTCCTGAGACACAGTCGGACGCCCCCGATCCCCGCGGTAACGACGGCCGGAGGTGGGATCAAGCCTAGGCGAAGCGCCCTGGAAACCTTCATCTGGATGAGGCCTCTTCCGTGAACCATGGTGGTTTTCCTGTGAGACGTGATACACATTGTCTCCTCTCCGAAATGGCGCATAGCCATTATCAGCCGAATATGACGTGAGAGCAGGGGTGCTATCTGACCGGGGGTGGATATACGCGGTTGATGCAGGAGCTGACCGAGGCATATCGTGTTGCGGTTGGTCAAAGTGATCCTTGGAGGGACGCAGTGGTCTGTGCGAATGCAAGGACGAAGATGAGGCTGATGAGGGTCCCGGTGGTGGCCGCGCAGGCGCTTGAGGGGGCGGAACAGCAGCAGCAACAGCAATAGCGTCAGTGGCAGAAGGAGGAGCAGCAGCGAGAGGCGGAGCGAAGCGAGGATCATGAGCTGGTGTCGGTTGCGTATGCGGAGAATATGTCCAGGGTACGGGATAGCACTTCTGGTAATTCATCATGATTAAGGGGCGGTGATAGTATTGTGATCATTAGCAGCGACCAGAAGGCTAGTGCGCATTTGAGGTTGTGCAAGAAAACAAGCAGCAGGCAGAAAGGCAAGAACTTGTAGAACTGGAAGAACTTGAAGAGCTTGAAGAAAAAATGGAGGAGGAGGAAGAAGAGTAAGAAGAGCAAGAAGAGCAAGAAGAGCAAGAAGAGCAAGAAGAGCAAGAAGAGCAGAAGAGCCACTGCAAATGACGGTGAGAAATAACCGACGACACTCAAGCAAGGAAACAGACAACCCTCCAGGCGACAGACACGCAAAGACAGGCTACAAGTATACTAGCAGAGCTGCACGATTTCTTGGAGACATCGGAGCCAAAATAAACGGCAGAGAGCCAATCACAAGCACCAGCCACCCGCTAGTTTTGCTGTGGCAGCGGGGAAAACGGTCGATCCGTCAGAGAAGTTCTGCTGTGATGTCGAGTTAAGGCATCGTTGGGCTCCGTCCTCAAATCTCCACTCGGAGGCGAGATGATGTATGATATGCAGTCAACGTGTCCTGCCCTGTCCAGGCTAAGCAATAACTATCATTGGGTATAAAAGTATAATACAGAATCCATCATTCCATCCATAGATCAAAACAGCCCCTTCATAACCCGTGACAAATCATCTATCAACGATAGTCGTCGGCATCCCCACCCTGAAACTACAACAGTAACCGGCCGCAATACAATATCCAGCTCTGCATTTCGATACGACAGGTACCCATTCTCGTTCAGGCTCTTTAACTGTGCAATGAGCAATGGCCACCCCCTTTGCAGCGGCCTGTGGACATCTAAGAATAACGTGAATGACTGTCGCGGATCCTCGTCGAATAGGCCGACCGGCGGCGCGCTATCAACCTTGCCATAGTGGTTTTCGGTTGAGTAGTTGGAAGCAGCGTTCCGGGCATCTAGCTGGAGCTGGAGTGATTGAAGGAAGACCTTTTGTAGAGTGTGGTCATCATCAAGGCTTGATGGAGAGCTTCCGACGAGCAGGCTGAGGCGTCGTTGCCACAGATCGACCTTAACCTCGGTACATCCGGAGGCAAGGGCGTACCCAACGGCATCGTGGGTCGTTCCTTCCGTCTGGGATGGAGGGTCATACACACAGGTCGAGGTGGCGGTATGATCAAACGACCAGTCGGCTGTTGCTGACGTCTGGATGAACTCCGGAAGCCCTTCGATATGGGTAGGTTCAAGAAAATAAGACGCGATATGCGGTAATTGTAATAAGAATTGCACAATTACGCTGATAAAACTGTCAGAGGAAGCTGCGACTAGCAAATTGGTTTAAATTGACTTACAAGAACATCAATAGGAGACACAGCAGCGGGAGAACGCGTTCCCTCCAACACCTCCGGACCACCGCATACAATTTGCTCGCAAATGCTGTAATCTCCGGGTGACAATCAGCGTCGGTGGGATAGGAACGAAGCGGGTGGTCTTCGAGAAGTACCCAGGAGTACGAGTCGTACTCTTCCGCCTCAAGAAGCGGCTGGGTGGTGGCACGAAGGGCCTCTACATCTGGTGAAGTAGCCATGGCTCGACGGGAAGATCCCGGAGCAGAAGCAGGCGTGCTTCAAGGCGTATGTATGTAGGTACAAAGTATCTCTTTGTCTGACGCGGGCTAAGCTTGTAGCGGTGAAGGAGGGACTCAAGCAGGGACGGGCACACAACAGCCTTGATTCAGAGGATCTAGAGGACGCGAGACTTCCAGTGCTCGAAGCATTGAGCTAAGGGCTCGGGACATTGTCGAGGAGAGAGAATTAGAATTAAGAGTGAGCTTGAAGCGGTGATGGCGAATGACTCCAGAGCACGCCATTGTTGGTTGAGATGGCGGTGATGATGAGGTGCGAGACAAGTGGAGAACTACCTTAAGCCTTCAAGAGTAAAGAACCTCCACCCAAGCTCGCAGGGTTCCAGGGTTTCCCCACGGCCTTCTTGTCACGCCTTAGTATCGGCTTGATTTCACCGCGGCGGAACTCTTAAGTTCTTACTACTGACTCTTCGAGTCATTAATATTGAAAAAAAAAAACAAAAAAAAAAAAAATCAAGAACATATTCTAGTCTCCTCGCGTTATATGTACTACACTCAGTTTAAAATATGCAAGGAATATCCGCTGCCTCACGGCGTCCGCGCCCCCTCGCCGATCCCCATCAACCCACCCGCCAGGCCAGACATGCGGCGGCCCAAGATATCCTCCTCACTGGGTAAGCTGTACAAGCTGTGCTCTCTCTCCCGTATCGGACTCACAGGGTCCGAAGCCCATTCCGGACGGATGTTGATATTCGTCGGTGCCAATGGTCGCCGTCTGCCCAGCCCCTTCGGCCGGGCCTCCCGTCCCCGCGAACGACTTCTATCCCTGAAGCTCTCATTATTATCTTGTTTGGCACTGCCGTGTGCTGCGGGAGACTGCTCGGTTTCGGTCTCAGCTACTACCGGGTTTGGTGGTCCCTGGCTGTAGCCAGGGGCGCTGGCACAGCGAACCGTGGGGGTCAAAGGAGTCATTTTGCCAATGCTCATTTCGAGTGGCTTGTCTTCATCTGCAGAGGACTCACCGGTCAGACTGCGCTGGTGGTTACGGGCAGGAGTCTGATGACCAGAAGCGATCTTTGAGCTATGAGACAGGGCGTCACTGCTCAGACCAGAAGGCGATCGTTTCATCTCGGCCATGTTGACTAGAGTCTGGATCCAGGCGGCACACCGGTTGATATGTTTCCAGGTGTCGGGGAAGAAACCGGCCATTTGCATGAAGCCGTGTGAAACACCAGGGAGTAACGAGACCTCCACATGGTCTTTCTCGTTGAATGCGCGGTGCGATTTTTCAAGACCTAAATCTTGTCTCTCCCGGAATCGATGCAGCTTGGCCTGTCTAAGTCTTCCGGCGAAGACTACTGTGTCATCGACCAGTGGATCTCGCTCCCCTGTGATAAAGTATGTCTTGGGAAAGTGTGCGAGAAGTTCTTCAGGCGCGAGAACCGGAGACAGCAAATAATCTGTGTTGAAATCTGGACGGTTATGAGGTCCAATGTAGAGAATGATCATTGCCCGCATCATTTCTGGTGACAAGATCCTATCATTGACATATGAGATCACGGATGAAACAGCCAATCTGGTCCGGATCTTCTTCGGCTGATTATTCGCGAGATAAGCAGCCTCTACCTCTGAAGCCTCCTGCGAGTCTTCTTCCATTGCCAGCTCCGGATTTTCCTTCGCCAAAACGCCTGTCTCTAGGTCCGGCTCAGAGAGATATGAATTGTTTCGGTTTCGAAGGTCGTCTGTAGATGTGCCAGGAGTGGCGAACGGTGTCAGTCTTTGATAGTCCATGTCCGTCCTTTGTTTGACACTCCGGTTGCTGCTCTTATCCTGAACCAATGCCATTTGTTCTTCTGTCATCCAGCTCTCGATTTTCATATTCAGTGCTGGGTAAGCGAGAACCAGCCCATCTGGTTTTGGAAGCGAGCTTTGTCCTTGTCCCAGAGTTTGTCCCCTACTACTAGACTGGAGAACCATCAACGTCGTGCCAACGGCGAGATTTCCCCCAGCGCTGTCGCCCGTGAGGATGATGCGAGGCGGCGCATGTCCACTGAGCCCTAAGCAGCGACCACGTGTGGTGATTATTGAGTGGTAAACATCATAGCATTCGTTCAGAGCATAAGGATAAGGATACTCTGGCGCCTTCTTATAGTTGAGACTCAAGATCGGGAGTTTGGTCTTTTCAGCCCAGGCAAGCAGTCGATCCTCAGAGTGCCGGGGTGTCATGGAAACAAACCCACCTCCGGGGATATCAAGGACGATGCACGTTTGGCCCCGCAGTGCACTTAAAGGACCGTCAAAGTATAGCCACGCATTAGTGGGCTCATTATAGATCGACTGCCTGGGCCGGGGAATGCGTATCGCACGGGGCGGATACCTCGTTAGTCGTGGACGTACCAGACCCGCAAGGGCCCAGAGATACGGCGTCGTTCCCTTATTCCACGACACTCGTAAATGCTCTACCGTCAGGGTTGACCGTACACGGCGAACCTTATCATCTGCCTGCTCAGCGGCAAAAAGATAATAGACAGTACAGCCCAAAGATGCAATTTCCCGGAGCCACTTTGGCCGGACTTTCATTGCAGTCCAGAAGCCAGCATCCAGCCCCGTTGTGATCCATGTCGCGCGGAAGAAAGATCGAGAATAGAGGTTCGCCAAGGGCTCGGGACACTCGAGGCCCACGATTTTGGCGAAGTTCCGACAGAAATAGAGCCACAGAACAACGGCGACGGTCGTTTGCCAAACGCTTAGCCTTTGTGAAAGCCGAGATGAAACGCCCCGGACGACGGGGGGCCCATGTTTGTTTCCCCTATCAGAGGTACTCAGTGGTTGTGGCATGGAGATATTAGCTCGTTGAGACAAACCTTAGGAGGTAGTATGACCAGAACAGAAATACAGCCAGCACCTGGACCTTGCGGAATCTGGTCGATGGCCTCCCCAGAACGTGATCTAGTAACAACTTTTAGTGTTACGCAGGGCTTACCCGGGAAATTCAACATACCTATCATTGCCACAAGCTAGGGAAGTATATCGACGAGATGGTTGTGCGACACGGCAGGTTCAAGGGTTGAATGAGATGGAAACTCGATGAAGACGTTGCACAGAGAGTAAGATATCATCAATAAGAAACGGCTTCTTAAGTTGGATGATATGGGAGCGAGAAGAAAATGTATAGACAAGGAGAGCGGTCAATCCATCATACTAGTATCTGTGGTTCGCTGTCAGTCAAACCAGAACAATTAAGAGATACCGAGAGCGCAGGCTGAGGCCACATTGAAAGATGCAATAGACCAGAAGAAAGAGACATTGAAGAGCAAAGACGAACAAAAGGTCGTCGCTGTCAAAGACACACATCATCACCACCAGAACAATTGCATGTGAAAGGCCCCACCAGCCCACTTACTACCACTTACTATCACTATTATCAGCCACAAAGCAGCATCCATGCAAGGAGCGCAGCGGAAAAGGCTCCAGGCTTATCTTCCAGTCAGCAGAGAGCTAATTGAGCACAGGAAAACTTGGAACACAATTCACATTCAGCTTTGTCTTTGGGTGGTATCTGTTGGCTGGCTGAGGTTCTCGTAGTAGGTGCTAGTCGGGATCCGTCTCACGCTCCTCGATCACATGCCAGGCCCTGTGTCGCCACTGGTTGTCAGCTGCCAGCCCTGAGTGAACTTCACCTACTCTATGCTCCTGCACAATGATCAGATTAAGGATCGACTTGCATAAGGTACTTCTATGTTACTTATAGCTGCAAAGAAATCCAAATCACGTTCTCCGACAAAAGTCCCGTCCGTGCGAAACCTGCCAATCGCAGAGCCACACTTCAAATGCCATCCCAAGAAACCCAGCAATGCAGATGCCGCCCGAATCGCTGACCGTGGTAGCCCCCAGTGAGAACTCACGGTCCTCTCGAGGCACACGGTCCCCTATCTCTGCGAAGGTATTGACATAAACTAGACCTCCTAGGAGACCTTCCCAGAAAACCACAATGAAAACAAGGTAGACATTAGGGATGAAGTCAAACAGAGAGTGCAGCGTCAGCACTACTAGATTGATGATCTGCAGGAATGATGGAAGGTAGAGGTTGTGTATACGGAAGAAAGGAGTAGAAGAGCGAGAGATGAAGACGCCGACCTGGTATATCGCATTATACGCGGGGTAGAATGCCCGGAACTGCATGAATGGCGTCTCTTTGAGTGGAAAGAGTAGCGTCGGCGATACCCCTTGATTGATGGTGTATTCCGCGATGTATACGAGGAGGAGAGGAAGCATACTGGGTACACTATCAGTAAATTTCTGGACGGAGACAGGTAAAGCACATACAAAGGGAAGAAGAGCCCCCGCGCGCGTCTTAGGTTTGTTTGCACGCTCTGCCATAGGCGCCCTCCAGAATGCGTGGCTTTGAGGCTCTCAGTAGAATGAATGGACGATCCAAGCAGCCCTTCTCTTTCCTCGTCACCGTTGTCGTCGAGTGCACTATCATCCGCATGCCGTTCCCCACCCCCAACTTGAGTATGCATCGGCGCTCGGGGTAATACTAAGAAAAAGCTGACAGCCAAGACGGCCGGCAGCAAAGCAGACGCCAGTAATGTCGTTTTGACCGGAAGACCCAAAGACGTCGTCACCAGCGCATATGCACCGGCCCCAACTAGCCCAGCGGCCCCCGTACCACTTCCCCAAGCGGCCAGGCTAAATGGGCCATAGAAGTGCGTCAATCCAACAAAGCTTAGCTCTCCCAGACCGCTTGACAAACTAGCTAAAACAATTCCTGCGAGTTTGGAGGATATCGAACCGCCTTCGACATATGTTGCACTGAGTGCTACCACAAGCATGCCTAGAGCGGAGAGAAAGACGCATATTACGATGCGTACGGAGTAGGGAACCGCGTGTATGAAGTAGGGGGCGACCAGCTTCGTTCCGAAGGAAGGAAGCACATCGGCTAGCAGCACGACGCCTTTTGGGACATTGGGTCCGACTAGATCTAGCGCAGCAGATAGGATAATAACATAGAGCACATTGTTGATCAGACCTGGTGACCATGATTCAGTTAGAGACAATGCGGTGGGTAGATTGACAGGGAACAGCGCCTACCAAACAGCCAAAATGCCACGCAAACCTTGGGATCAGCCCCTTGGAACAATGCACCAAGTCGCGCACGAAAACGGGCCCATGAAGAAGACGGGGCTCTTGGGAGAGGTAGCATTTGCGCTTCAGGCATAGCCTGGTAAAGCTGAAGGGGGACGGGTTAGTAGACTACGGGCGGGTGCTGGTGAGCAGCGAAGGCAGATAATGAATTTAATTGCAGCGATAGGTATACAGTCACATCATAGATAAGTAGCGATGGGCCACAAGAGTCCAGGGACGGTGAGGATTCAAGTAGTGGAGGAAGTTGGGGTGCAGTCGAAGGGTCGCGTGCCCGCCTGGGGGATGCAGCTCGACGTGGTTAGAATTGGACCCGCCATGTTATTGCCACTAATTCCACAACACCCAGTAACCACCTTTATGAGAAAAAGCGCCCTCGAACGTAGGGGTGTCCCCCCGATGTCCCCGAAGAGGATTGAGGAGCGATTGAAGCGGGGGCGCCCCTGAGTGACGGGCAAGATACGTGGAAATAGATGTGTAGTCCTAGTTGGCAATAACTTCGGATTAATTCTGTACCAACATTGACCTTTTTTCAAACCCCGCCGAGGTGTAAGCCCCTGGACGGAGTAGGTCTTGATAAGATTGAAAGATGGCCGAGTATAGTATTGCAGTCAGAAATCCTTTGTAAAAGATGCCGATCATTGCAACGATAATATTAATGTACAGACTATGCTTCAAGCCTTGCCACCGTCGCTTTTCCCGCCCTACTTTCATTAAACCGACCAAGCTCACCACTGATCCACGAACCAATTCTCGACATCTCCTCCAGGTCAATACCAGTATGCATCCCGAGGCCATGAATCGTATGGACGAGATCCTCCGTAGAAATATTACCTGTCGCTCCCTTGGAGTAGGGGCAACCGCCAAGCCCGCCGACACTACTGTCAAAGATCCGAACCCCGTGTTCTAAACCTACGATGGTGTTCACCAACGCCTGGCCATACGTATCGTGAAAATGGAGAGCCAGATCGGTGTTGGCAATGCCAGCCGCCTTTAGAGTTTGGAGGAGCTCCATCGTGCGAGGTGCGGTCCCCATTCCAGTAGTGTCGGCTACCGACACTTCATCAGCTCCCATTTCGAGCAAGGTTGCCGTGATATCAGCGACTTTTGACGGCGAAACATCTGGGCCCTCGTACGGACAGCCCAGCGCAACAGAGACGTATCCGCGAACCCGGATATCTTTTGTCTTGGCCAATGCTACGATAGGGCGAATGCGATCCAGCGACTCCTGGATAGTACAATTGGTGTTGGCCTTGGAGAATGCTTCTGTGGCAGCAGCAAAGAGGGAAACCTCTGTCGTTGTTGGAGGCTTGGTCTTGGATCCTGCTGTGCTCGCTGGGACCCCAGTTGAATCCATGACCTTGATAAGGCCCTCTAAACCCTTGACATTTGGGACAAGGTAATTGTAGGCAACGGCATTCTGAGATTGCGGTGGGTTTTGTAGAAGCTCTTCACATATCTCCGCAGTACTCGCCATCTATCAATCCCCAGCCATCAGCATAGCACAAACATCGAACCTCGTCAGCCGTCTCGGTTAAGAGCGGTCCGCACTCAAGAGACATACCTGGGGCACCCATTTTGCAGGCACGAAAGAACCCGCCTCAATTGTTGTGACACCGGTTTTCGCAAGCTTTGATATAAGCTGGAGTTTGGTCTCGAGCGATATGGACTTTTTCTCATTCTGAAGTCCGTCGCGAGGTCCTACTTCGACTATGCGGACATGGTCCGGAGTTAACCGCGCCTCTGTCGCAAAGCGTCTCGTTGGAGCTGACCGCAGGGCGGACAGTAGTCTCAATTGGGGTCTAGGTTTAATCATTCTGATAGAGTCGAGAGAATCAAAATCATCAAGAACAAGCTCAAGACATGAAGGAGAACAGTGGACGAAGTCAGGCCATGAAACCCCGACACTACCAGTGGGTTGAGTGCGGAGAAGCACTTGGACAAGGCTGAAAGAGGTTAAAGCCGGCAACCCCACCTGACCCCTCTTAGTCAGACTCCAAATAAGGGAAAAAAATGGTTTCATCCCACCAAGATCATATCTATATTCTTGCATTTTCTAGGGGACGTGCAATTGCACTATCTGAATACATATCCAGGCGCCAGAATGGATGACTCCAGTCAACCCCCCCAGGCAAACGCCTCCCTACGACAACCGAAGAAAAGATTCGTCGGAAGACGCACAGCCGACGCCCAGGCACAATCATCACCAAGCGTCCAAGATGTTGAATCCACAAGCATACAACAAGGTAGAGAAAGAGACCTACCCTCGATTCTGCTGTATTGAAGCTAATCGTAATAGCCACCCCCCGAAGAACCCCCAGAACCCTAAATCAAGTTCCCCTCGACATCCTCGAAGACCCCGACATCCTTGCCGCCATCGACCTCCTCCCAAAGAACTACTCCTTCGAGATCCCCAAAACCATCCATCGAATCCGCACCTCTGGCGCCAAACGCATAGCCCTCCAATTCCCTGAAGGCCTCCTTCTATTTGCAACCACAATATCCGATATCCTCACCCAATTCTGCCCAGGCACAGAAACTCTCATCATGGGCGACGTCACCTACGGCGCATGCTGCATAGACGACTACACCGCGCGCGCCCTAGGGTGCGACCTCCTCGTCCACTACGCCCATTCCTGCCTAATCCCTGTGGACGTAACAAAGATCAAAACCCTCTACATCTTCGTCGACATCAGCATCGACACAACGCACCTCCTCGCCACCCTCGAACGAAACTTCCAACCAGGCAAAACAATCGCTACCGTCGGAACAATCCAATTCAACGCTACCCTGCACGGCCTCAAACCGGTCCTCGAGCGCACCGGATTCAAGGTCGTCATCCCGCAAATCACCCCGCTCTCCAAGGGCGAAATCCTCGGGTGCACATCTCCAAACCTCTCAGCCCAGGAAATCGACTACCTCCTCTACCTCGGCGACGGCCGCTTCCACCTCGAATCCGCAATGATCCATAACCCCTCCATCCCCGCCTACCGCTACGACCCTTACTCCCGCACCCTCTCCCGCGAGTCCTACTCCCACACCGAAATGCATTCTCTCCGCCGCGACGCCATCTCCACCGCCCGCTCCGCGAAGAAATGGGGCATCATCCTGGGCTCCCTAGGCCGGCAGGGAAACCCACACACAATGGCCATGATCGAATCCCATCTCCGAGATCGCGGAATCCCCTTCATCAATCTACTCCTGAGCGAAATCTTCCCCGGGAAGTTAGCCGCCATGTCGGACGTGGGGTGTTGGGTGCAGATTGCTTGCCCGAGATTGAGTATTGATTGGGGATATGCGTTCCCAAGACCGCTTTTGACGCCCTATGAGGCGCTTATTGCGTTGGGCGTTAAGGAAGGTTGGGAGAAGACGCATGGGGATGTGTATCCGATGGACTTCTACGCTAAGGATGGGTTGGGGAGGACGAAGCCACAGGCAGTACAGGGGACTGCTTGAGTTGTTTGCTTCATTATTATTACTTACGACCGTTTGGAACCAGATAGACAGGAAGTAAATGTTTACGAGTATAGAACAATGGGTATAGATGTGGAAGATCTTTACTTCTATAGTTTTTGCTTGGTAATATTACATAACAGTATCTTGACTCATTACAACAGCAGCGACCATCTTAACCCTTGACATCGTCTGCACTATCCATGTTAGGATCGCTGGCGCTTTCTCTCCGAAGAGAGAGGACGTTCTTGCTCGCCAGCTCATCGGCCGTCCGTTCGGCAGCCCGCCACCTAGTGACCGCCTGTTCGACATCTTCAAACATTTCAAGAGTGTCTTTAATGATGCCACCTTCATCAGACTCAGATGCATACTGCCGCTTTCCAGACCCACCGTCCGCGATCATCGGAAATGCGGGCCCAAAGCCACGCTGAGGAATCGGGTTGAACATGACCGCATTGGCAAACATGCGGATCAGTTCTTTCTCCAGCTGCGCCGAGTTTACTATGGCTTTAGGCGGGATGACATCGTCGGTTTTTTGCAGCATGAGAACGGCATTCTTGGACGGCGTCCCTGCGTTTGGGGCTGGAGATTCGCCGTCTGCAACTGGTGTGTTGGCGGCCCCAGTCGCGGCAGCTAAAGATTTGCTGCCCTGGCTTATGCTTGACTTGATAGACTTGAGGTCCTGCGTCCTGTAGATAAGATCCCGGTAACCAGGGGCATCGCGTTCCGTCAGTGGCTTGGTGAATATAGATGCATGCTTGTGAGTCAATACATCATTCATAATCGGAGCCCCGGTTCTTGGGAAGTTGCGCGCGCACAGCACAAACGGCGCCGATTGATCTGAATCCATGCGGCTTGGCTGACTAGGTACAGACTGGGGCTGAGGTTGAGGCTGAGGCTCTGGTTCAGGGGCCTCACTAGGAGCACGCTTGCGCTTTGGTCGGCCCCTGCCCGGGCGAGGTTCGGAGCTGGGACCAGCTTTTTGACTAGTTGAGCCACGTTCAGGTTCCGCGGAGTTAATTCCAGCCGGAGTGCTGGGTACTTCGCGTTTAATCTTGCTAGGCTCCGCTCCCGATTCATCATCACGCGACAGAATGGACCGTCCTCGACTTCTCGATGAAGCTGCGCTTCTATCACGTTTCTTTCCGGCCAGTACTATCGTTTTCTCCCCCTTCTTTTTCGGCCCTCCTTGGCTAGCATCTGCTCCCTTCTTTCTGCCTCGCCCCGGACCCCTCCGCCGCGGAGGCTCAGGTTCTTCCGGGGTCGCCGCTCGTGATCCAAACGGTGATGGAGCTCGCTCACTAATCGGACTAACGTCTTCCGGTCGGGGGCGATCTGGTGAGTGGGGGGAATGGGGTAATGTGAGACGTGGACTCTGCTTCCATGGGGTGAGGGATCCAGGAGTGTTAATTGATAGCCGTGGCCTTGACCCCCGCTCTCCTGTAGTCGGTAAACCGTGAACGGGTCCAATAGGCGTGGCAAATCCAGACGCAGGAACAGAAGGTGTTGGTGATTGAAATACAGGGTGAGAGGGTTGAGGTGTCGATGGAGCCGCCGCAGGTTGGGGGCCTTGCTGCGCCTTTTTTACCACCTTTGACGTCTGTTGAGCGGGCGGCAGTTGAAGAGGTCTGGTATGGCCTGCAGGTTGCGAAATTGAGGAAGCGGGCTGTGGTGAATGTTGTGGCGTTTGGGGTTGATTTAATGACCATTGCTGGAAGCTGGCCTGAGGTGGTCCACGCGAAGGGGCAGTGGAGACAGGCGCAATCGGTGCGCCCTTCTTTCCAGTAGCCTTCGTGGCAGCTTTTTGCGGAGCAGGTGAAGGGACCGGTACATTCGCCGTCTGAGGAGGTTGAGGGGGTGGCAGAGGCGTGGCAACGGTATCGCGGGCAGGAGTAGGAGCAGGGGCCACAGCGACAGGGGTTGACAATGGCTTTTGCGGCTGCCCAAGTGACACAGTCGCTGTCTTGTCCTGCACAGGTACATTTTGAGCGGCATCGCCTGGTTGCTGAAGCGGCAGTGGACCCTTGCCGTTGGGTAGCTGTGGCTGTCGTGGTGAACTGGGTTCTGCGGGGTGGTCTTGTTTAGGAGGGATGGGCGGCTGTGGTTGAGACTGAAGTTGTGGTTGCTGTGGTGGTGTAGGATGTGATGGTAGGGGTGGCTGTTTGGGGGGAGGCGGATGAGCTTGTGATTGTGATTGCGGCTGCAGGTTCTTCGTCTGAGTTTCCAGCTGTGGTCCAACAGGCTGCGCCGGTGGCTTAAATTCTGAGGGCAATGGTTGTGGTGCGACTTGTGTCGGTGTCGACGGCTCCGGCTGATCCTTACGCTGAGGTTCTAACCGGGATTGGGTTGCCCCTACGCTCGTAGCAGGTTTAGCAGGGAACGGCTTCAGTTCCGATGCAGGCCGTGGTTGCGTAACTGGTTTCTTGTTCGTATCCAAATCCATAGGTTCTGGTGCAGGCTCACGTTCCGTATGGGGGATCGGTGTTGGTGCCAGCCCCGCAGGTTTCTCTCGGGGCGCTTCGCGCTCTTCCTTCTCTAGCCGTTCAATCTCTTTCCTGATATCCCTAAACCGCTTCTCCTCTTGTTTGATCTCTTTCGTAACCAGCTCCTTATACTTGGCGTAGAGATGCGACACCAAATAAGGAGCGAATCCCGGATTTATCCTTCCATCGTCAGACAAGCCATCGGGTCGGGGATGCGCAACCTTGCGCTTCTTGGGATTACTATGGCCGGCTGGTTCTGAGTGATGGCCATTCGATTCGTGTGTAGAACCCGATGAATCGCCTCCATCACGCATCAGGGTCGAATAAAGCTCCTCCAATGCCTCCGGAGAGAGCCTGTGCGCGTCGAAAGCGCCATTCTCGCGAACAAATTTGTTGTTGCGAAGAATGTCGGATATCGAGACAAAGCTGGTTGGCCGCGTGTTGTGGGCGGCGAGAGACTGGAAGAAGAGAAGGGATTCAAGGGGAGTGTAAGCCGACAGAGAAGGCATCCCCCATTGCCCGCGCGACCGGCCACCGGGGGAAAATGAATCAGGGATGGGGGCCACGGTGAGAGATGGGGGTTATGGGGGAAATGCCCGGAGAGTGCAGTCGCGATTCAACTCTTGTATGATTGGTGCTTGAGAAGGCGGGTGAGAGCGATGATCGCATACGGGTGGGTGTTTAGACCATTGACGCAGCGACAAAGGGGGGAGGATCTGTAGAAGCAGGCGGATGACGTGAAGAAGTCGTATTGACAGAAGCACGGCCGGCGGAAAAAATACCAAAAAAATTCGATAAAATTTATGACATAAGAGGAGAGAGGCAGATGGTGAGACAAGGATGAAAATCGGGGTTGAAGGGGGCGAAAATGGACGAGAAGGAGGACGTGAGGCCAGAGCAGCAACTCGGGAAAATCTCGTCAGGACGACGTTTCTCTTTGCAGTCAGATATCGTCACATGATGCAGATCGCCATTCGTCCAGGTGCCAAGGAACGGGGGCTTGTAACGCTGTAACCAATAGCTGTATGTATTGTAATCAGCTTACCTGCTGAACTATGCAAAATGACGCCACGGGTTGCCCCGGCATCATCACGAACTACAGGGGCTCGAGAGCTGTTATGCATTAGTAGCCTTGTTACGAGCAGGAATGGTCCGAGCAGAGTCGCTCCATGTCTTCGACTGGGATGATGGAGGATGATAGGATCTCAGATGTCCTCCACCTAAGTACTCCATAACTACTACTAGTAGTAGAGCCCTCGAGCTCAGAGGACCGAGAGACTGAGATGAAGGAGGAAGGATGATAATACCGTATTGTTACAGGACCCCACGTCAGGGGTCGAAATTGCCCGCCCCTTTCTTGCGATCTATAAGACTGCGGTGGCTGAGGAAGAGTATAAGGAAGAGGGTTTGGTAACGACCTTGAGCATCCATCTCACCGTGGTCAGGCCGCAAAGACTTCAAGGTTCTGGAGGGTAGGAGACACTTATGGGATCTCCCACTACGTGACTACACCATACTCCGTATTACTCCGTATATGCCAAACACCGGTTTTCTCAGGAGTTGTGCTCTTGATGGAGTGTATCCAGCACCCGGTGGGGAGACTGGGAGAACTATTTAGCATCCAACGAATGTCAGTGGCCATCAAGAGCTGTCGATTCGGGCCCGTTGCCCGCTGTAGCTTATGAGCAGCATCCGCCGCGTCAATCTCCCCTTTCTCTCCCTATCCCTCGGGCCCCTTGCACTCCCAATCTCCTTCGCTTGTGTCTGCTCATGCTTCCTTCGTGAAATGACTCGAGCGGTTTAGATAAACATTCACGAGAGAAGCAGCCAGCTCCGAATAATCTAAAATCCGACCACTCCCCCTTTTTGGGCCTCCATCTGTGGCAACTGGCATTAATCATTATTCCCCCGATCGTGCAGCGCCCCTGTCAATCCAATTCTAACCAAAAAGTGGTCCCGCTTGGCTGTCAAGAGCAGTGCGACTGTCGACAAGGCTGTCTTCCTTCCACTTTTCCCACTCCCTCCCTCTCCCACCCTCCCCAAGGCTTCGTCAACCACTGTCTCCCCTCCTCGGGCCTCCTTGAACAATAGACTTTCAGCTGGTCCTGATTTTCGTCCCTATAATATCTTAATCGCGTCACGTCTCAGTGATATTTCATTCATCTGCGGCCCTTGTTTTCTCATACTAAATTCGATCCCCAAGTTGTGATACCCCCCTTCCGCCACGGCGCTGTTGAACCCGGACTCAAGCTGCTTCTTTGGACATTTCAATTATAAGAGACCTTTTTTCTTTTCGTTGAAGCTTTTGAGCTTGTCTTATTCATATCCCTAAACAACCAATATCCAAAATGTCCGACGCCGACCAGGAGTGGAAACCAAAGGGTCGGCCGCAGTCGTTCGTTCCCCTCCCATCCTGTATCCTCGACCGTGGGCACTACTGACGAGGAAATTACAGGGCTATGGCACAGGCTTTCTCCTCTGTGCTAGATTCCGCCTTTTCGCTTGATAACAACGTCGATCATCTTTCGCAAACCATTGATCAGAAGTAAGTTCGCGTTCGATCGCTCGCCCAGAAACATTCCGGGGTCTTAATGCCTAGGGGACTCGTAGGCTAACCAAACCCCTAGAAAATACCAGATGATGATTCAGAACCGAGAATTAGAAGAACTCCAGGCTAGAATCCGTCAGGCTGAAGAACGACTGAAAGCCCGTCGGTCAGTGATCGTAGGCGGCAACAGCCGACCTTCTGACGCGCAAACAAACGGTGGATATCAGTCCACAGGTAAGCGACATCCGACCTTGCGGCTTGCAGCGACCGGCTCTCTGACAGGCTCTTTCCATGACAGACTCCGCCTCTGCGACAACATCCCCAACGGACACGGCAAGCCGGTATTCGAGCGGCGACGAACAACGGCAGAGGAACGACCGACTGCAGGAACGCAATTCCTGATTGACGGTCGCCCGCCAGAGCTGGCGGAT
Source organism: Aspergillus asperescens (assembly GCA_027569075.1). Taxonomy (NCBI): domain Eukaryota; kingdom Fungi; phylum Ascomycota; class Eurotiomycetes; order Eurotiales; family Aspergillaceae; genus Aspergillus; species Aspergillus asperescens. The sequence goes on along the minus strand of JAPDEH010000055.1, from coordinate 144,363 downwards.
AGTACAATGATTGGCTAAGACTAGGGCTCTGATGGGCTCGACTATGGCTGCTCCGCGTCTTGATCTCTGGTACTCTGGCAGGCACGTCCAGAGAAATCGGTTTTGTTGGTTTGCTTCCTGTGCGCGTGTTTTCGGCTCGTATCCATCTGGCATTGGACGATTAAAGGTTTCTCTTTGGTCCATATCTCACGGCAATGCACCCCTGGCACCCCTGTAGCATGATTTGGTGTATTCTGCTCAATCATCATATGAAAACCCCTGTCATGATTGCGCCGGTCAGGGGCTTGGGTTTGCTTTGCTGTGGCATTTTTGTTATTGTCGTTGCCATTGTCGTTAGACAGCCATGTACTGGCCTCAATTATACACGGTATATGCATCGTGGTTCAGTCTGAAGTGCATGTATTGCATCATGATAGTCGTCTTGCATATCCGTGTGAATTAACATACGGGTAGTGCGGTTCGTTATTGCTAAGTTAGGCTAGGCTTGAACAAGCTTGGAACCAGTTTCTAGAACAAGGAAAACAGTTAGCAGCATTGGTTGACTCGAGAAGTGAACCAGCAAGGACTACGGAGTATGAGAGCTTGGAGTGGTATGGAGAGTGTCTACCGGGACATCTCGTAGCCGGATGCATGATGTCAGTGGGCTGGAAGATCTCCACCCCCCAAAAAGCCTGGAAAGTTGGAAAAACGGAACCATAAGCGCGGAAGTAAACCAGTAATGGACGTCCCGACTTGTGTGACGGTGGTGTAGCGGATTTGCAGGGCCTTGCAGTCGCAGCTCTCCTCTCGTTCTCCTCTTAATCTTCTTCTCTCCTCTCTTTCTCGCTGTTCTTGTTATTATCCATTCCGACCATGGTCCTCATTGACAAGCAGAGCTACGCCTCCCGCGAGGAACAGCGACTGAAGGAGGATCGCGATCGCACCAGGTACTGGAAAAGATGGGGTCCCTACGTCGCAGAGAGACAATGGGCTACTGGTATGTCCTTTTGAACCTTTACATTCCGGTTCCTTATTATCGTTGCTCGTCAGCGAATTGGTTGAGAAGTAATTCGAGCTGATACGCTGCTTCTCCAACTCCCCGCAGTTCGCGAGGATTACTCGTGAGTCTTTCCACCCGGCCTTCTTTCCTACCCTCTTCCGTTTAGTTTCCTTTCCTCGTGTACAATGCCTGTAACGACGCGTTGGCATGCATTGACTGACTGACCTATCACTGCTAGAGAAAATGGTGATGCTTGGAGCTGTAAGGATCCTTCCCCTCCAGCTGTGGCCTTGCGGGGCGGACTGCCAACTGATCGACCATAGACTTTACCCACGACCACGCCCGTTCGAGAGCATATCGCTGGGGTGAAGATGGGATTGCCGGCGTATGCGATACACATAACCTACAGAATATTGCGTTTGCTTTCTGGAATGGAAAGGAGTACGTTTCGCCGATGGAGCTCCATATGGCTGCCGCCGCGACCTTACTCTAACCTCTCATCATTATAGTGGGTTCCTTAAAGAGCGACTATTCGGTTTATCAAACCCACAAGGGAACCATGGCGAGAGTGTTAAGGAAGCCCATTTTCACGTTGACAACACTCCTACGGTAGGTCCGCCTCTTGGTCAGAAAAGCGGGCCGGCTTCCTTCTAACAGCTCTACATTGCAGCATTCGTACATGAAATTTCTCTACAAATACCCACAGAAAGAGTTTCCCTACCAGGATCTGGTCGACGAGAACGCTAAACGGGGAAAGTCGGACCGCGAATATCAGATACTCGATACCAGTGCATTTGACGATAACCGGTACTGGGATATTTTTATCGAGACGGCGAAAGAGGATGACGACGAAGATGAACTCGTGTTTCGCCTGATTGCTTACAACAGAGGCCCAGAACCAGCTCCTTTACACATCATTCCTCATGTGTGGTTTCGGAACACCTGGTCCTGGGGCTATGAGAACAGGGAGAAACCCTCCATCCAACAGGATGCGCCACTTTCTGTCAAAACGAGCCACGAGAAGCTGGGGCAGCGGTTTGTCCGTTTCGCCCCCTCTCCGGCAGTCGGAGATGGTCAAGATGATGTCGTACCCCAGATGCTATTTACCGAGAATGAGTCGAACAATGAGCTTCTATGGCAAACTAAAAATGATCAGCCTTACGTGAAAGACGCGTTCCATCGTCATATCGTCGAAGGGGAGAAAGACGCAATCAACCCAGCCAACAGGGGCACCAAATTCGCCGCCTGGTATGCTTTCAATGAGGGCAAAGGTGTTCCTCCTGGCGAGTGTGCGGTTGTCCGCTTCCGACTGTCGCGGAGGGCAGAGCCATTCGTGGACGAGGAGGAACTAGATGATGTCGTCGAGCAACGTAAGTCGGAAGCCGATGACTTCTACTACCACATCAGCCCTCTACCAATGAGCGACGACCTGCGGAATATCCAGCGTCAGGCATTCGCTGGTATGATGTGGACGAAGCAGTATTACCACTTTGTCTGGGACCAGTGGGCTAATGGTGATCCCGGTATGATTGCACCTCCTCCAGGGCGGAAGAATGTTCGTAATCAGCAGTGGAAGCATCTGTATATGGATGACATCCTCTCGATGCCGGATTCGTGGGAATACCCCTTCTTCGCTGCCTGGGACACTGCTTTCCATTGTATCCCGTTGGCTATGATCGATCCAGACTTCGCTAAGCGGCAATTGGATGTACTGACCCGAGAATGGTATATGCATCCGAACGGGCAGCTAGCAGCCTATGAATGGAACTTTGGAGACGTCAACCCTCCTGTTCACGCATGGGCCACGTTCCGGGTTTTCAAGATGGAGCGGAAAATGTACGGTCGGCAGGATCTTGATTTTCTTGAGAGAGTCTTTCAGAAACTGCTCCTGAACTTCACATGGTGGGCCAACCGGAAGGACCCTGAAGGCAAGAATGTTTTCGAGGGCGGCTTCCTTGGGCTTGATAACATTGGGGTCTTCAATCGCTCTGAACCTCTCCCTACGGGAGGGGTCTTGGAACAAGCTGACAGCACCGGTTGGATGGCTTTCTATTGCTTGAGCATGCTGAACATTGCCCTTGAACTATCCAAACATCGGCGAACTTACGAAGACAGTAAGTTTTCTTTTCTACTATGACAGTGATTATTGGCTAACTTGGGCTAGTTGCATCCAAGTTTTTTGAACACTTTATCCTCATCAGTGATGCCATGACCTTTAAATCCGGGGAGCAGGAGAGTTCCCTATGGAACGAAGAAGATGGGTAGGTCACACACATTGGCACTCATTCCACAGATATCTAACACATGTAGGTTCTATTACGATGCTATTTCGTACAATGAACTGTGGTCACAGCAGCTTCCAGTGCGGTCACTCGTTGGTCTGATACCACTATATGCCGTATTAACGCTTGAACCAGAATTAATCAACAAATTCCCATCCTTCAAGCGCAGGCTAGAGTGGTTTGTCGAGAACCGCCAGGGTGTGGCGGAACGAAATATTGCCAGTATGAAGCACCGAGGAAAGGGCGAGAGACTTCTCTTAGCTCTAGTTAGTAGGGACCGACTAGAGAAGATTCTCAAACGCATGCTCGACGAGACCGAGTTTCTTTCAGAACACGGAATCCGGTCAATGTCAAAGTACCACGAGCAGCACCCTTATTCCATGGACGTCAACGGCCAGACGTTCCGGGTTAGCTATGTCCCTGGTGACTCGGACAGCGGCCTCTTTGGCGGCAACAGCAACTGGCGTGGACCAGTTTGGTTATGTGTCAACTTCTTGCTCGTCGAGTCCTTGCTACGCTTCTACATGTTCTACGGGGACTCCTTCAAGGTCGAATGCCCCACTGGCTCGGGAGATCACATGCATCTAGGTCAAGTAGCGGAGGAGATCCAGCACCGGCTACAACACCTCTTCGCGCGCAACGACCAAGGCCGCCGCGCAGTCTACAACGGCTCCAATCTCCTTGACTTTGACGAACACTGGAAGGATTACATGTGGTTCCACGAGTTCTTCGACGGTGATACTGGCCGCGGCCTGGGAGCATCTCACCAATGCGGCTGGACAGGGCTAATCGCCAAAATTATCCACGATACAGGGTAAACCCTTCTTCCCATGAACTACCCTTACTGTACCTACCCGCTAACCCCCAAATAACAGAGTCAACTGCCGGCCCCCGCAAACCCCGCGCTCACCCTACGCCGCAGCAAGCCACTACTTCGACGACATCTTCAGTCGCTCTGTCCGCGACCACAGCCGCCGTGGCAGCAGCAACAGACCCTTCATCCGCCGCTCCTCAACTAGCCGCTCAATCGGTAATAGGAGCGACTTTGAGTCCACATTCACGACACCTGCGCCGCAGACGCCTGGTGAGCCTGTGATTGACGATGAGGACGAGAAGAGTGGCGACGGACATGGAGCCAACGGAGCATCGGGACAAGAGCAGGGACAGGGGTTCGACAATCACGTTTTGCATTACGTGCAGAGTCAGTTGCAGAGGGTGAGGAGTCAGGTATCTATGGGAGCTTATGAGGATGAGTTTGAGACGCAGGCTGATGGGGCGAATGGCAATGGAAAGAATGAGCATTGATGTACCCACTAACCTTCTCAACCCCGGGGGGGTCGGTCGTTCCGTCGGTTAGATAACGACTCTGTAGTAGATTCGGATGCAGGTACATATATACTGTAGGTAGAGCTGAGCTAAGTTGGGATTTGGTCTGTTTTCTCTCTCCTTAGCCCTGTCCTTGTTATCTATTCATTGTCTTTTGCCTGTTTAGATGTGCATACCTATACAAGATGATGTGTTATGTTAGAATTTTCGTTTGTGGTTCAGATTGGAATACATACCTTATGCAAGTGATCCTGTTACATGTTTGATATCTGTACTACTACCAGGGACTTAATCGAGCACTTACCTTCTAAGACTACTATTACGAACTCCTGTCCTGTTCCAAACCATACTACAATCCCACTTCGTCCCCTAAGATACGAAGATATAATAGAAAGAATAGACCAATTCAACTCAACTCAACCGTCTATTCTCCACCAAGTTCAAGTCTCATTTCAACGGACTTTCGCGTGGTGCAGTGGGATGCTAGGGTACATAGGTAGGAAGAAAAAAAACTATAGGTGATAGATATAGGAACAACAAAGGAGACACGATACGATGCGTAATGGGGGAGGTAGGATGTTGATAAATTTACAGAGCATCGGTGAGGGCCTTGTTGAGCTTAGCGATCCTGGAGGAAACGCTTAGGTCGATGGTGCGGTCGCCGATTTCGACGACGAGACCGCCAACGATATCGGGGTTGACCTAAGTTTTTTTTTTGTTAGCTTGGCGTGGGGTTTCGTTTTATTGAGAAGATAGACGTACCTGAGAAACAACCTTGAGCTTCTTGCCCTGGCTGAACTCGGACTTGGTGACGGCCTTCTCGAGACGGTTGAGGGTCTTGTTGTCGAGTTCCTGAATTATGTCTTGTTAGTATGTATTACCGACAAAGCATATAACCTGACTGGAGGTAAAAAGGATAGAAAATGCATACCTGAGCACTGGTGATAACCAACTCGATCTCACCGCGGTGAGCGCTCATGAGAGCACCGAACTTCTCGACAACCTCGCCAAGCAGACCGAGACGGTTGTTCTCAGCAAGCGCGCCAAGGAAGTTCTTGAGGATATCGCCCTTGTCGGCACCAGCAACCTTTTGGAGTTCCGTGATGATGGCCTGCTTGTCGGCTCCAGACAGGGTAGGCGTGGAGAGGATGCCAATGAGCTTGGGGTCGGCCTTGAGCGTAGCACCGAGGTTGTTCAGGGCCTTAGAGGTAGCGTCGAGGGAGGACGCCTTGGCGGAAGCAGTGTACTATTTATCCATTTTCAAGTCAATTATCATGGTGGATTTGAATGTTGATGTTTATATTTGCCGGTGGGTTTGGTTTCAATGATTGAAGGGTTTTCGGCTCAACGGATAGGGTTGAGCTAGCTATCCAGGCGGTTTGAAGGGAGGGGAGCATACCAGAGCAGTGGCGTAGGTACCGTCAACACCAAACAAGGAAACAGGAGGCTTGACTTCCTGGGCCGCGGTAGCATAGGTGCGCAGGCCGTTGACAGCAGCAGTGCGAGGGACGGAGATCTGGGCGGAGGCACGGAGGCCAGCGCGGGCGAGACGAGCGGAGAGCATGGCGATAATTGACGCGTGAGACAAAGCTCCGACGGACAGGAAGGAGGAGATGGAGGGAGAGTGGAATTGGACGCGGGACGGCGAAGATGGTCGACACACAAGAGGGGTGCAAAGCGACGATGCTATTCGGACGAGGTCCAACTTCTCCCGGCCCCGGTCACGTGAGATTCCGCAGACGCCGAGAATCGTCGATTTATGCTATGAATTTATGGCTATTCCACCTAACTTTCAAGTATTGTTTTTTTTCTCCCTTTCATGATGATCATTCTTTTACACTTTCGATGTTGAGCAGCTGATCTAACTAGGAAATAATGCGAATATTACCATGTCCAACACCTTAACGCCAGACCCTGTGCATTCGTTTTCAAACCATTGCTGCTAACCGACATTGGCCGGGAGCGGTTTCTCAGTCACTTCGCAGCATACTATCTACCAGGTCTCCCAATGGGCCCCAAAAGTCCTTCCCGCTCGCCAGCCGGTGTTCATCAATAAAGAGGACATAGTGCTTGAAACTGGTGTTGAGGTGTGGCTCGAGGCCCAGATGGACGATCACAGGGTAGTGGTGGCAGTAGATGTGAGCATACACGCGGTACATTCGTTTGAAAATCTGGCGGGCGAGACTGGAAAACGCCTTCGGGAACGGGACCCCTATCATCCTTAAGTTAGCACTGTCGGCCCACTGGAATGATGGAATTCAGATCGGCGTACCTAATCGACTAGGGAACATCTGCTCGTTGTCGATATTACCCTGCACCCAGCTCATGAGATGCTCAATGTACTCGGGCGCAGACATTTTCGTAGGACGTCTATAATTCTCCGAATCCTGCCAAAGGTACTCGAACCTGTCATCGGTCAGAACAGTCATTGGCACGGTTCAATTGAAAGAAACACGTACTCATCGGTCGCTTTCATCTCCGGGCATGTTTGTGGCGAGCAGAACTCAGTGATAGCTCCGTAGAGAAGGTTTATCTGGTTGTAGAAGTCCACAACTGCACAACAACAACTAAGTTAGCGCAGACCAGCGAAAACAATATGAGGAACACACCATTAACAGCTAGCCACTCATTAACATCTTCCCCTTCGGGAAGCTTTACGGCCTTCCGTAAACTCCCACTACCAAGCGTAGCCTCCGCAAATTGTCTCAATTGATAACTGGTAGTCCCCTTGGTCGCTGAGCGCGGCTTGAAAGGTGCTCTTGTCCGAGCGTTGCTGGGAGGTGTTAGTACACACAAGCCTTGTTTAAGCGCGCAAATGGCAGGCGATAGGTACGAAGGTGGCGCGGAGAGGGGAGCATTGGATACATGAACGGTATTGTATGATGTAGAGGGGGTAGATGCCTTGGCTTTCCGGGAAGGTGATGATGAAGGAGGGGGCGCAGACTCGTCCGCAGAAGAAAAAGATTTGGAGGGGACGGACATTGTGGTGATGAACGAAGCCATGACTATCTCACAGTTGTTCCTCTAGTAGAAACAAACAGATGAAGAGCGACTTCGATGAGCGAAGGGGCTGGAATTCCTCCTGCCTTTGACTCGTGCCTTTGCGGAAATCGACAACCGGTTTCGAGCGAAGATTAGGTATTTCGTGAGGTGGATTGTCGCCTATGTGCATTCCAATGATGATAATGTGGTTAGTTGTGTAGACTTGCGATTTCATCAATGGACTCACTGCGATCGAAGGGACGCGAGGGGCTGATGCAGCGATGAGCTGAGAGGCCACTGACTTGCGGGTCGGGAAACAGAACGCAGTCGAGGAAACTGAAGGGCAGGTCCACGCAGAGAATGAGAAAGAGGAAGGTGCTTGAAAAGACAAGGAAATGAACTCTTGAGGCCAAAATTGATCGTATCTTGAAATTGAAAGGAGTATATCGATTTCATGCATGGATCCCCCCACGATCGGAGCCATGGAATCTGGATAAGTGAGCTCCGCCGGTTCGTTGTCATGGCGATCACACGATAACACACAATCAAGATTCATGGCTGCTCCATAGCATATGCACGTGGATATTAGGTTACTTAGGTATATACTTGATTATTCCACATCTCCAACGTCATGATTCATGGAGTAAGATATTCAAGTTTATATAGAGTGCCCTTCATTCTCCTCTGGTAGACGCTCCCGCACTGTCTCGCCGTATATCGTGATTGGAATCGCGACCTCGAACGACTCACAACCCAGATGCTCTAGGGCCGACAGTGTAGACCCTCGATCATCGTCAGAGACCGTCTCTAACAGCCGGGCACCCGAAGGGCCGGAGTCCATTTCAGCCGGGATACTTGTCGTCACGAACTCAACCCTCAGCTCCCATTCGACGTTAACACCGCTCGTGAGTATCGTAGGGGTGGCAGAAATGGGAATTGCCGGACTGAAAACAACTCGAGTGGAGTAAAGAGTAATTTCAAATAAAGACGCATGGACTCGGCGCGTCGCTCGCCGGATACTGGCGCCAGACCGTACCGCTAGATGCGCCCCTACTTTCTCGGAGCTCTCCAGTGTGGCTCTTAGTGCATAGCATGGAAGCGCCGAATCAGCTAAATTGATTGTTACAATAAGCGTCTCGCCGAGCCTATGTGCTGGTCGATTAAGCACTACTACCGCAATTCGACGTCCCCCGCGCGCAATCTCGAAACGGTTCGGGCTCTGCGAGGAGTTAATGGCCTGGTTACTTCGAAGAATAGCAAAGTCAATGGCGTCCTTGCAAGATAACGGCCCTGCGGTCGAATCGTAACTTGGACGCCTTTCAGAAAGTGTGCCTGGGGGTTTTAGAGAGCTGTTGCGGTATCGCTGCTCCAATATTTCATCCACGTATGATAGGAATTCGGGGGCTGATGTCCACGTAGGCCGACTTATGCTCTCGACCTTTGCATTTAATTGGGGAAGAGAGCCAACTTTCTGCACCCTAGCCTCATCGCGAAGGAGCACATAGGGACGCATCAGATCATGTCCAAGGATGTTTCCTTGGGCTGTATCAAATTAGTCAGGGTGCAGGATCAATGATGAACGTTGTTACTTACCATTTACACCGCTAAAGACACGAAACGGAATGCTGATGCGGTTAACCTTTTGAGGCTCATTGTTTCCGCTAGGTCGTTGTGTCCCGATAACAAGGTTGTAGAAGATCTTTATGGCCTTCCCTTTGTGACTTGCTGGAAGTCCGCTTGGTAAAGTAAAAGCAAAGGAGAAAGACTGTTCCTCTCCAGGTGCCAGGCGAAGGTCAACAAAAAGAAGCGATTGGGGGGTCGACAACAAGGGAATGGACTTCGACGAGGACACGCCTCGCATATCTCGTAGACCATCAAGATCGTTGTTAGAGAGTAGCCCACTGATAGACTCTTCTATCGTATTCCAGTTTAATGCGCCCCAGAACCCGCCGCCTTTTCGACTTTTACCACTAGATGAAGCTGGCCTCCCGTTTGGTGCAATGCCGCCATTTCCTGCACCGCCAACCACACCCTGTCGCTTGACCTCCTCGAAAGCGGATTGGTTGATCAACGAGCCGTCCACTGTGAACGATGCGCTTATTTGGGCATATCCCATGAGTAGCGCCTGGCATTTTGAGAACGGCGCCGCTGAATCCATACCAGGCATAAGACGGCTGTTACGCGGAAAGCCTGCACGCGGCATAGGACCGGAATAATTCGTGTATTCTGACTGTAGAGTTTCAGAAGAGATGTTGCTGGCAGAGTAGAATTCACCGCTGCTTCTATGGCTCCCACTTAGACTGGAAGCCGACAAAATTTTCGATTGCGGCATCTGACCCGGGGCAGCCAAGGAAGAATAATCTTTCACCTGTGGTCTTGCCGTTGTGGGTGTTCCAGTGGGCTTATCCGTTGGTGCAATCGCAGGCGCAATGCCGGTTCCAGTGCTTGTCTCGCTCTCCGGGGGAGGAGGAAATTTGAAATCTATAGGTGGTAACTGAGGCCTCCGTCCTGATGCGCGTGTCGGCGGTGTTGGCCTTATAGGGCTGGGAGCTCCAGGTCCAGGACCGCTGGGTTTGAATGCATCTGTGTCTACCCTCAATCCGCCCGGGAATGGCTGGATAGGCGACTCGGACGGTGGAAGTCCGCGATTTGGGCTCCGCCAGCCTATGAAAACAAGCAACATTAACCAAATTATTGCAAGCCCTGCATGTCAAAATGTGGTAAATACCTTTCGAACTGTCCTCGTGGCTTTCATATCTCCTTGGTACAACTTGAAGGCTTGCAGAACGTCCATGTCCCCTCACTGTTCTTGAATGGTTTAAGTGAGATGGGGTTCTCAGTGTCTTATCGCCTGCAGCGCTTGCATTTCCTCCCTCACTATCGATGGAAAGTATGGATACCGATCTTTTATGTTTGTGGCCGGCCGGGGGGCCACTCCGCGGCGTAGAGGGAGGCGGGAAGCTATGAGAGCCGATCAACGGCGAACTCACGGAGGAGGAAACGCGATGGGCTGCTGGGCTTTGTCTAGGGACGATCGGATAGGAGCGACGATTAGGGCTTTTGAATGGATTGGGAGGGAATCGTAGGGAGAAAGAATCCGAGCGGGGGGTGGCTGCAGTCGACCGGGACTGCCTCCTCAGATGGGGCGTTGGCGCATTATTGGGGTCTTCGCTCCTCTCCGCAACGTTCTTAAAGGTAATTGTGCATTCCACGTCTTCTCCTGCGAAGATAGATTGGTCTTTCCATTTTACGAAGACCTGAATGTCCGATGACATGGCGAACAACGGGTTATCACCACATAGGCAGAGGAGTGTAAGCTGGAATGAGGGAGCTTGGGCAAATGGTGGGTACCGGCCTCCACCTTAAAGAACAGGGGTAAAGGTAATATGAATATGACGGCACAGAGATTGGAAGTGCCGGCTAGAGCATGATCAAAAGACGATCCATTGTGGAGCGGTCGGTCGTGAAGAAGGGGAGTTGGTGGGTGTAAAGTTGGGCTGGAGCTTGTCGAAGTTCAAGTTGTCGGAGATTTGGCGGTTGACCTTAAATCAAGCTAGTTCGTCCAATGGCTGCACAAACCTCTGGAATTTAAAGATTTACCCAGATTGAGGCTCCTATCTGCGGAAGATATAGTCAAGCACCCTAATTCTATGAGAAATTGCAATTGTAAGAAAGGGGAGGGAGGTGAAAGGAGCTTGGGGTTCTTACGACAGCGCATACAAAGATCTGGACTGTCGTCACATGGGCAACTAAGTAGTCCAGGCATAGACAGTCTTGAGCAGATATTAAAGTAATAGATTGAATGTATCGCTAATACACAGAATGCCTTGAATCTAATATACATATGAATTCCTCACACCAAAACAATTCACAATGGATCACTAGATGCCTTGCTTTTCTTGTTTTGGTTGTACAATATCGCAGCTGCATCGCTGACGGAGTCCGACTCTGGACGCTTCGGTCGCAAGCCCAGCTCAGACATATGGCTCCAGATCCGCTCATGTCGATTCTCCCACCGTTTGCGTCGGTTCTCCATATCTGCCACCGAGGGGCGCCACTTGCTTTTTAGAATCCTCCGAATAGCTTCCGGGGACACCTTGAACTCGCCTGCCAGGACAGCAGTCGTGAATCGCTCGGGGGAGACGGAATTCAGGTGACGTATCCCTTCAATAGCATCAGGAGACAGCTTCTTGGGTGGACTCCATCCATTTGGAAAGTTTCTTTGAAGAGCAGCTTTCTGAATCTGCCATCCTTCCCGCTTCTTCTTGGGCTGGGCCCCGATGTTTGTCCGGTCCTTCTGTGCAGACGGTTTTGTGTTGTGGTCGCCTGTTTGTTTCCCGCTGGGCTTCTTTGGCTTCGTTTTCCGTTGATGTGTGGGAGGTGAGCTCGCCGTGCTTGCCGTAGCTTGAGTGGTTTGGCCGTTCAAGCTCTGGCTTGCAGCATTCGAGCTGTCAATATTAGTCGATGGCTCGTTTTCAGCAGGCGTCGGCGTTTGTCGAACAGAAGTAATAGGAATAGAATCAAGAGAAATCGTGGTGATAGTCCTCCTACTTCTGAGATTGTGGCGAGGAAGAGTAAGCCGGTTCACAGGCCGCGTTGATAGAGGGCGAAGCTGAAGGGCGAACTCGGAATAGAACAGGGTTTGGAGGACATTAGGAAGCGAAAGCTTCGTCGATGGGGAACAGACAGACGGCATAGTGGACGGCTTGCAATGCCTACTGAAAGATAGTACGGATATTTGATGGAGCTAGAATGGAAATTTTGGAAATAAGACTGATATTTGCCTCAGGCACACATCATGTGATACAGGTATCCTCCCACACCAGGGACCAATCATACAAGTTCACTTTTGTACATCCACGATTGTGACACAGGATGGGCCATGGATAATATGGATGACAGGTTAAAGAAGTTGTAGGTGCCCTGATATTTGGCTGACATCTTGGCTGTTGCGTTGGATCTGCAACAATAATTTTGAACGAGGAAGTTAAGGAATCAAATGCAGTGATTCAGTGCTAAGACATTGAACCGTATTAAAATAGTCAAATCCACTATCCGGCAAGACGTATTAATTAACGTAGCAAAAACAACAGTACTGCTGCTGTACGACGTACTTCTGTTAGGGAGCTTGGAAAGTGATTTATCCTGCGCCGCTGGAATTAGTGGAGCACACCCCGCAAAGCCTCCAGGGCTGCCCCCGCAAGGTCCGAGAACTTGGGAACCTTCGGGCTGTGGAGTAGTTCTACTGTAGATAATCTGCCTTGGTCCTGCTATTCACTCTGTACTCTGGGATATTAAGTAGAATAATACTACACCTATGTAGGGTCAAACCAAAAGGAGCCAAGGTGTCTGCCCTGGGGCTAGATGATTACGACTGCCTCCTTCAGGCTCGGCGGTGTTCAACAGAATCTACGCTGAAAACCTATATCACGGTTGTTACGAGAATTTCCATTTATAAGAGCAACTCTAGATTGTCATGGAGAACATAGTGAAGAGCAAGGCGCATCGATATGTAAAGGGTTAAGCAAAGGCCCAGACAATACTTAAGTTATGCCTCAGGCAGCAGCTCATAAGGTCAGTGATTGGCGTCTCCACATTCTCCGTGAACCTCAACAAATATTCCGGCCCAGTTGTGCTAGATTCAATTTTTTTTTTTTTTTTTTTTTTTTTTTTAACATTTAAGGGAAATGAGCTGCATGTAATAGTATTATCATCTCACAGCAGGAGCACCTTGAGGAGTGTGGTGTTATGATTGTCCCAGCCCCCTCTTGTACCTCCAAGTTCCGCCAGGAGTTGCTGCCAAGCTGAAGTGGTTCGGTTCTTAAGAGCTTCCGTCTGTGCTTCAGCATCTCCGCCCACTAAATCTTAGCAGCTCGAAAAGCTCCCCCGATCTCTCAGTCTCGGTTCTTGATCTCTCGTCCTCATCTTCAACCTCTGTCCTTGATTGTGTCGTTTGCTTCCTATTTCTTCACTCATTAAACCTTTCAGTCACTCCATCTCGGCTCATATTGACCGGCTACGCTCTCTCGCTATTCGGAATTCAGCTCCGTCCTCCACCCCTCCCTGTTCCGATTCTACGACTCCAGCTTGATCGCCTAGCTAGATAGATACACCAAACTACGCTCATTACCTCTTCCCTGGACCGCATTTTTCCTCGATCGCACCTTCCTTTTGACCCCGACAGACAAGAGACGGAGCTTTGTTTATATCTTGAGGGACTCAACTTAGGCCCATTGTCCGCTAGCTTCAACCAATGCAACCGAAACTCATACAAATCTCTGGGGACAGTGCAGCTTCTTAATTGCTCTTGGCCCCAACCTGTTATGGCGAACAACACTCTCAGCGTGAAGAGCAAGTCCGCTGGCCCGGCTCAGTCACTCCGAGTTGCTCCCTCCAACTCACCGTCGCTAAGACCGCCAACGCGCTCCTCCAATAAACCATCCTTATATCAATCGGCCTTGTCCCTCCAGACGGTAATCGGCACAACAACAACTTCCCCGAATGGATTCTCTTATCACGACCAAAGCAAGTCGTTTGCCTTCTGCGCTGGGTCAGCTGGTGTATTGGCCGAGTTGGACGACGACAATAATGTGAATCAACGTTTTTTCCGTGCACGGCCGTCGGTCAACAGTATCAACCCAATAACGCCATTTTACAACCATCCTACGCCCCCAGCTACACCTGATAGTAGAGCAAAGTCTATGCCAAGCATAAAAGTTCCACCCCATAACGGTAGCTACAATGGTTCACCGTCAGCTGAAGTGGTGGAAACGCCGAGTCCTCGTGTATGGTCATCAAGGGAAAGGGTGAAGGCGGTTACTAGTGTCGCCATAAGCCCAAACGGAAGGTTTCTTGCTCTCGGAGAAGTGAGTTAAATGGTCATCTGCTATAGTTCTCGGTACGGAGTAGAAACTAATAATCTCAGACGGGTTATAACCCCAGAGTCTTGATCTTTTCGACTGCAAAAGATGCGCCCCCCGATGTTCCACTCTCCATACTCACAGAACACACATTTGGCGTCCGTGCCCTTGCCTGGAGTTCGAACTCGCAACATTTAGCAACTCTTGGGGACGTGAATGATGGATTCCTCTTTATATGGTCCATCAGCCTCAAGAATGGCTCAGCAAGGCTCCACTCGACGAACAAGTGTACAACTATTGTCCGCAATATGACTTGGCTAGGTCAAGCTTTGATTACGTATGTTTCATGGAACCTATCCTCGATACCACTCTGGGTACTAAACATATCACAGGGTGGGTGTTCGACATGTTAAATTCTGGAGACTTTCCGATATCAGGCCTGGCTCTCCGACCAAATCTCGCACCAACACTGGCGATACTTCTAACTTCGTCGCGCCCAAGGCGCTTTCTGGGAGGAACTGTGTATTAGGTGCATTAGCTGATAATACGTTCACTAGCGTCGTCGGGATTTCTGACTCCGAGGCTGTGGTTGGCACTGACTCGGGAGCACTCTGTCTTGTCGATGATAACGATGGCAATGCCAAGCTTACTCTTATCCAGTACATGGAATTCGGTATCACTTCACTAACAGCCGACTCAGACCGAGCCTGTATATGGATAGGCGGTCGCGGCAAACGTATGCGAAGACTTACGTTTGAATCGCTGCGAGCATCGAGCAATCCTTCATCTCCACGAACGTCTAGTCGATCCTCAACGGAGTCCATGTCCAAGGAGCCAGCTATCACTTGCATAGGCTCCCTTACGTCTCATTTGATCACTGTGGATGGCACCAGGGCAATCCATATTTATCCAGTCGAGAGGATAAACGACGAAGGGGAGCAATATGACACAGGGACCACTATGCCCGCTCATAGAGACTCTGTTCTCGGTATAGGGCCATTGAGCACACCAAATCACCTCAAAGCCGATTTCTTTACTTGGTCTTGCAGGGGCGTCGTCAAGTTTTGGAATACCGAAGGCGAGTGCCGTGATTCGCGGACAATCTCTGTTGAGCAGCTTCCCAGCGGTGATAATGATAGTCCAAATGAGCTCAAGATATTACGGGCGAATAAGGATATGGGTTTATTTGTTTCTGGCGATAAACTTGGTGTTCTACGGTATTTTAAATCGCAATGGTTTTTTTTATTTTATAGGCCCCTCTTACTAACTCTTTTTTCTACAGTGTGTTTCAAGGACAACCGTGGAAGTGCGTGAATGAAGTTAGAGCCCACGGAGGGGAGATCACAGACATCGCATTGTATGAAACTTGTGACTCCTGCATCGTTGCTAGCTCAGGTCGAGATCGGATGGTACAACTTTTCGAATGGCGCGACGACAGCTTTCTGCTGATTCAAACCTTGGATGACCATGTTGGGGCGGTGGGCCAACTTCTTTTTGTAAATGGAGGAGAAAGGCTGCTGTCTTCCTCTGCGGATCGTACAGTTCTCATAAGAGACCGCGTGACCCGCGAAACCGACGGGGTTACCGCCATTGCCTATATGATGTCGAAAGTAATTACCTTGAGATCATCTCCGGTATCGATGTCACTATCTCCAGATGACCCAGACAGCCTATTTTTCTCGACTGTGGATCGTTGCGTACAACAATATGATTTGCGTTCTGGTCGACATATCCACTCTTTCCGCGCGGCTGATTCTGAATCGAATGATACAGTAGTCATGGGCTCTTTGACGGTGACCTCTGCTATCTCTGGACAAAGCCCTAGATTGCTTATTGGGGTTTCGGGAACAGATAAATCGATCCGGGTATACGATATGGAAAAGGGTGCACTTCTCACAGGCGAATTCGGCCACACCGAGGGTGTCAGTGACGTCCGACTACTAGAAAAATACTCTCATCCGTCAAGCGATTCACCAGAGCGGATATTGATCAGCTCTGGGATTGATGGGGTGGTCATGATTTGGAACATATCAGTGCAGCTACAACAGCCTCAGGACTATACGCAGCCTACACAGGCAAGTTCCAACGATGAGGAGGACACTGTCTCGAAGGAGCCCACACTGTCAAAGACCCCTCTACGGAAAGTACTGTCTCGATCAGACCTCGCGGGGTTTCAACGACCAGAGGGCTTGGCTTTGACCTCTACCCCGGTGCGCGAAGTACCGGAACAGTCTCCACCTTTATTGCGCAGGCTATCCCGAGTATCGCTTGTTTCATCCATGAAAAACGGGAACATCATACCAGCGACACCGACCTTTGCGCCGGCGCGCCACTCGCCTACCTCTTCCATTCGCCCGGAGAGACTGCGCAATTCTCCGTCGCCGCCTAGCCCAAAGTCCACAGGTGCAAAAAAGGCCATGCAGTCACGTAATCGCAACAATATCCGCTGTTCACCTCTGGATTTTCGAACACGGGCTGGAGCGTCTGGGAAAAGCGAGTTTGGAAGCTTGAACATGTCGACTGATCAGGTATGCCGCACGCTCAAGGCATACAGAAAGAAGCTCAACGGGTCTCCTGAGTATCTACATTCCCAGAAAGAGCTAGAACGTGAGCTAGGCCTCACTTTGCGGATTTTAAACTCTCGAGCGAAGAAGGTTGAGACCGAGTCGAACGAAACAGAGACCGATAGCAGCGGCAAAGAAAATGAGAGGATTCCACCCCCTCCTCCTATTCCAAGCAAAAAAGCGCGTATACCGCGTCGAATTCCGTCAACACCAAACCTAGGCCAAAAGAAGCCCCCAAGATATTTCCGTCGGTGTTCTCTTGACGCCGCTGGAGAAGGCTGATTTATTAGCCTCCATGTTTGGCCACCTTACTCTTCTCACCCTATTCCTTCTCTTCTTCATTTTCCTCATCTAAATGGCGTTTCTTAGTGACATGAAACTTTACTTGGAGTTATCATTGATAGATCTTTGCATCTTGCAAAGCGGGTGTTGTCGTTCATTCTTTTTCCTGATGTTTCGTCTTGTCTAAGCATAGCAGGTGTTGGGTTGATTTTGGTTGTTTGCGTAATGGTTCTGCTTTTCCCTTATCTGTTTTCACCATGAGCCTTCTGAGATGTGGGCATTACGGTCTTCGGTCGCTGGATTTTTCTATTTACCTATTCTTCTTTGTTTTGCGCCAAGTTTGGCTGACGATAGCCCTTTTCTGAGTCTACCTCCGAAAGATAGCCAGCCCATGCGTTGATCTTCCCTGCCTGGTCCTTGATTCATCTGCGCAGCAATTTCTAGGCGATTTCTACAATGATACCCATGTTTAATCGGAATTTGCGAAGACTCTTTGGACCGCAGATTTCAGAGTCCTAGACAAACCAGATTTACATTAAATGTATCTTTCTATTTGCTAATTCATACAGCACCTTTCGTTGAAAAGCGCTGGAAAGCAGTTTATGGTAGGAATGCGCCACCGTACTGCCCTACATAACATACTTATCGCAACCCTGCTGCGAGTTAGGGCTTGGCCATTAGCTCTACATGTGCTCTTCATAAATGAAGCAGCTCAGTCCCTTATTCCGACCTCTCACACCTACGTAGGCAAGTTTGGTTGAATCTTTGCAAAATTACACCTCAGAAGCCTCCCCAACTCCCCCCAGTTTGCCTCAATCAAATCCGCCAACGCGATAGCTTTCCCCGCCCACCGACGACAGTCTTCATCCGCGGAAATCAGGAAGAAGTCCACCGCCCGATTGAATGCACTAGTCGCCAGCCACTGTAGTTCATCTTCAGGGTACGAAGCTTGAGTGGTGCTGCGATTGTTTCGGGCTAGGACGAGGGCTTGGTCGAGGATGGACTCGGCTAGGATGTATTCTTCGGCTTGGATGGAGAGGGCGAAGAGGCAGCGGAGGTGACGGGGGAGGTATTTGTTGAAGCTACTCACTGGTTCTAGTTCTGATTTTGATTCTGATTCGGAGTTGAGGGAGGGGGAGGAGGGGGGGGATGCGTGGAATGCTCGTATCATTTGCTGGTGGTCGTTGTTAGTTAGTACTTGATGCTTGATGCAGTGGGACTCTGCTTTAGCTTTAGCGACATTACCTTGACGAATTGGGATAGGTATGACGAAGGGGCTCCGGACCGGAGGACACAGTCCAGGAAGACGGAACTGAGTTTGACATCCATGATTGGTTTTGATATCTCGATGATCTTTGCGACGTCGTCCCATTGGCGGAGGGAGACAGTGGCTTCAAAGTTATATGAGAATAGGATGCGGTATTTGTCTAGCCATTTGTGCGGATGTGTGTTTATGATAGAGTCAAGGCCTAGAGATTGGATGTGGGATTGGAACTGTTTGATGGCTTCTCGGGCTTCTTTGTAGTGGTTTTCCTAGGAGTGTAGTGTTAGGATTGAGAGAAGATATGTAGAGATGTATATATCTCACGTTACCTTGCTTGTGGAACTTTTTTCTCTTCGAGCTTCTGTGACTATAATCGTAGATTGGAGGAAAGTGCATCTCAGATAGTGCTCTAAGAGATCAGCATTCGGCTCAGCTCCAGTTTCTTTCTGATCGAGCTCCATGAACTGCGCGAGGATTAGAGATATGAAACGGAGAGAGATTGTGTGAGAATATCACCTTGATAGAAATGTCAAGCAACTTAACAACAGCATGTGCAGAGGCCAGTTTATATAGCTCGAGCGCAATACTGTAGCTTTTGCAGGAAAACCAGCGTAGTTCGACGGAAGAGAATGGCTTCCTTTGCCCAGTTCCGGCCGCAGTCAGTGCTATGTATGTCTTAGTTGTTGGCATTAACTTTATAGACCTGGACTTAGCTTACCAGATGAAAGTAGAGAAATCACATTCTCCAGAAAGCCTTCACGGCTTGCTGTATTCTTCTCGCGGGTTGCATGTATCACATACTGCACGAGTTGTGGAATTTGCAGTTTTTCAAAGTCATTATCGTCATCCGAGACGGCCATTGCATCCTTGAGGCTTTGTATTGCTATATCTGTTTTCCCTAACTGTAGCGCGTCTGCTACACAGGACCAGATGTATGTGGAGTCCGCTTTTTGTTTGCAGAGTGATTGGATGTAGACAGTGGCTGGAATCATCTCAGTTAATGTGCAAAATATAAATACAGAAGGGCACTATCTTACTGAGCGTTGTATGCTCTGCGAGGAGAGCTAATCTGTACATGAGATACAACGTGAGCGGGCAAGCCTTGCAATCCTGTGGTATCTCATCGAATAGTTGGCGTGCCGTAGAATGGTTATACTTTTCCAAGACGCAGAGAACTAGCTTCCTGTCGGAGTGTTAGTCTAGCCAGGATGTATATATAAGCCATTCGAGCGTACCGAAAGGACTTGTCTTCGATGCCCGGGATCTTCTGGAACATTGGTTGCTTCAGAAGAAAACGACACCATTGTTCCGCGATGGAGATAGATCCTTTGGATAGCATTATGTCGATATATTTCCAAATAAGCTGCTTTCTGTTAGTACCTGGAATGCCATGACGTGGCGCATAACTTACAATTAGAGAAGCTTGAGTTGCATCCTCACTTGGCTCGCCCAAGCCACATTCCATCAATATCTGTGCTGTTGCTTCAGCTAGATTCGGGCAATGATCCTTGCTGGAGTTTGTGCTTGTTAAAGTCCAGATGATGGAGACGAAGATTTTCTCCATCCACTGGCCTTTGGTATTCATATCAAGGCCCGCAAGCTTTTTCAAGAGCCTCCCACAGATTTCAACAAAAGGCTCTATACTGGAAGGTGTCAGTCCCAAAAACTGTTAAATGGAGTGTGTGAATCTTACCTCAAGTTTCTGATTTTCATGATGTATTGGTATATTCTGAAACCACAGTTAGGATGGTTAGGAGCAAGTCACACAAAGTCACCCACATTTTGATGCTCGTATCGACATTGTTCATTTCTTTAATGGAAGACTTGAGTGCTAACTTCGGTGAGTGGTCCGCTGGCCTCTAGTACAAAATCAGGTCGTAGCTTACTTTCGACATACTCTTCATTCAACTCATCCTTCTTGCTGAGGACTTCGAGGGAGAACACTAAAACAGGAAAGAAATTGCCGTATTCCTAAGACAGATGTTAGAGAGCTAAGACACTCACTCAATTCCTCGCACTTACAGTCCTCAATAAGTCAAAGGCTCTTCGAAATTGACCCTCGGAAGCTGCTGTAGTAAGGTGAAGATTGGACCGCGCTGCTGTAATTATTAATCTCTATAAGAAACCAGAGATCAGGTATAGTTCCTCACCGTAAGCATGCAAAACCAACAGCTTCTTGTCCTTCAGTCCCTGCCCAATTGCGTGGCTTTCATCGCTTGACCACAACTCGCACACCGTCAACGCCCTACCCAACCATGTCGTCGCTGTATCATACTGGCCTGCTCTAAGTGCCGTGTCCCCAATCGTGTAGCATATGTCTACGACAACCCTTTGCTGCTCTGTAGTCTTTGTTTCTGAAATTTTAGAGAACAAGTGGTCTGCGATGTCCAGTCGTTCTTGTGACCAGGCCTATTATCCGGTTGTCAGTGATGAATCCACTCTGTTAATCGTGGGCTATTTACCAAATATATCCGTAGCATATAGTATTCCGTGGCAAACACCTCAAGTTTGTCCATGTCAGTATCACTCCTAGATCTTTCCATCAGATCTAATCTTATAGCAGCCGATTCCATAATCTTCTGACTCAAATCGATAAGATGGTGCTCTAATTGTCTCATTAGCATAACCCCAAAACTTCAAACTGCGGTAGGGACGGGAAACAGAACATACCAATGCAAGTCTTGACTACCTTGAACGCAAGTTCAAGACTTCGGCAGTTTCCTGAATCACACCAAATGAGCAGTTAGTTCCCCTTTTAGACCGTATGAATATAGTAGAGATCTTACCGGGACCCGTTTTGGCTGCTGCGGCCTCTAACATCGCATAGGCTAGAGCTTTCACTGCGCAAGTTAGTTATTGTACAGGACAACTACCTCAGACGCTTCAGCCCATGTCGGTACCTTTACATAGCATCACGGAGTCATTATTATCTCCCTTAGTCGTTCGCGGCCGCAGCATGCATATGTTCCAGAGTTTTGTTCCTTCGTTGTCCAACTGCCGACGAGTAGACGTGGAGGCAGAGTCTGAGAGGAGGGGGATGCGATGCAAGGTCTTCTCGAGCAACTCCAAGGTCTCCTTGCTCGGGTCCAGGATGTCTGAATCGTCGTTGCGAGTGGGTTGATGCTGGAGGTCTGTGGCTAGAGCTAGAGATGGAATGGGATGGCATTAGTATTATGCCATTCATGGGCACTATGGGCTCACATAGCATCATCTGTGCCTGGTCGTTGGGCCTTCTAGAATGTTTCGTTGCCATGGCATGTAAGTAGCTTCCGGGGAGAAAGAGCTTGGGAGTCAGAGCTGGGATCAATTGAGGTTGGGTACTCGACGAATCTCATGAGGGTGGGCACATGATCACCCATTCAGGTGTAGATACAGAGCACGGAAAGCAGGACGTTACTGAATTGGAAGTCGTCAGGATTCCTCGGGCAGAAAAGTCAAGACGAACAGTAATATCATTTGACAAGAATATGATACAATATACTTCGCACTAGTAAATGGTATATACGAAACCCAACTTGCAGAGTCGAATGTAGTCGTGACCCTTGAATATTGAAGATAAACAACCGATATCCGATGAATGTACCTAGACAGTCCCATATAACGCCTATTTGAAAATAAACAATTGCTCAAACTATTTGCTTTTTGGTTGTGATGGTAGGAAGTTTCCGACGATGAGAGACGGACTGGAACCAAGTCAGATAGATCACAACACATCTGGTCATTCTGAATCACTTACATGTTATGATTGTCTCTCCGGATAGTGAAAGAGAAGCAACACGGTATTCCTTCGCTAGGGGAAGTGGCATCTGGGTTCTTCAAGGTGCAGCTCGTGAGCATCGCCTTTTGGGTGTTATCGAAGGCGATGGCGCCAAATTTCTCCCAGTAGCTCACAAGCTGGTCTTCGACGATAATCTCATGGATGGCCAGCTTACCCTGTTATACGAAAGTTAGAATTATCCTAAACAAGCGCTCAGCGAAGTTCGGAGCCACTCACGTCTCTAAGAACCTCGATGGGAACGCCAATCAGTTCAGCCATTTCTTTATTACCCCTGAAGATTTCACCAGTTCGTCTCCAGCAGCAGGCAGGTATCGCCATACTGGCAAAAACACGGTCATATTCCATCAAGCTTCGCTCGAACCACATCTCCACGAGTATGAGTTCAATGTCCGTCAGACTTTGCATCCTCTCTCGAAACTTAGGTCTGAATTTGTCTAGTTGCCGAAGGATCTTTTGTCGCGACGTTTGCTGTAGGTTCTTCTCCATATATGAGTTGAGCCTAGCATAGCCCTTGACGTAGTTGAACGGTCGTAGAAGACCGGCATCGTATTTTGCTTTGAGGAGCTTGTTCATGCGCTCTTCTGGGGGATCGGATCCAGAGGGGTCCGCTGCTGTCATATAGTACGTCTCCCTTGCCTTATCGTTCCCAATCATAGCGCCTGGTCCTGAAGCAGTGTCACCCTGGTTCTGCTGGCCCTGCGGCTGTTGTAGGGGCTGAGATTGCTGAAGTAGCGATGCGCTGGGGCCGCCGAGTACCCCCATAGAGTTGATTAACGTTGGGTCCGAATACGTTCTCTGCACATCATCGTTTTGGAAAATGCCCCCATCATCTAGCAAACTGTTACTGAGAAAGTCACCTAGAAGATTATATTCGTTCGTAACCTCGGGAGCGTTGAACATATAAGAAGGGTGGAATGTGTGCATGTCTTGAAATTGGCTTTGGCCGCCGACCCAGTCATTGTATCCGAGGACTACGAAGTTATCAGCAAAGACATCCAAGTGAGGAAAATGCGAAACTGGATGAACACTTACGCTGCTGCTGCTGCTGCTGCTGGGACGTGACACCCATGTTTTGGCCTGTAGAAGAGGGCATGGGCCCGGGTTGCACTGCATTGATAGAGGACGATGGAAGGCCAAGAGTCCCGTCGACCAGGATCTGCTGACCTGCAGCATCTGGGATCTCAATCTTCCTAGGCATGGCTTGGACAGTGGGGTAGTCGTTGCTTGGAGAGCCCTCCTCATCTGCAGCAGACTGTTCGCGCTCACTGCGCGATCGTTTGGCCGGTTCTCTCGGTTCGTCATGGCACAGGTGTCCGATATTGCGCTTTATACATCGAGTGCACGGTCGCTCCTTCAATTGCGAAAAGATCATAGTCAGCAACGATTTGCACTTTTCCAGATGCCATCCTGCGAGACGTTTCACAAGGGCTCGTGCGGGTACTATTCAGGGCAGGTCTTACCGAATCGCAAGTCATATGCTGTAACACACGAGCAAGTGGCCTTCCGTCAGCAAATGAATTCCAATGGAGGTCTCGGTGGGAGAAAGATTTGAAACACCGGAGAGCCCATATTTTCTTTTTCTCGTCCCAGTGATGATAGAGGGGGGAGAAGATTGTAAAGAGAGGGGAATGATAAGAGGGAGGAACTTCCCCCCGCGGGGCAATGAGCTTACCGATCGCCGACAGTAGACGCATGCTGCAAGCGTGATACCCTTATTAGCAACGTGGCCTAGAAGTTGTGGCAGAGAGGCAGACGTAGGGAACCGTTGCCGTGGCCCTGCTAGGATGTGAGTTCTTACCATGATTGACCTTGCGCCGTTTCTTTGGGCTGGTACGAGCGCCCACCGCAGTACCTGCGGGCTTTGAGGCTGGCGACGTTTCCACGTTAACTTTCGCGTTTGGGTCGACTTTGCCGACTGTGCTTCCATCTGCCATGTTGCTGGATGTCGGACGCTCTACCGCTCCATTGATGGTATGCTGGTCGGGGACTGGACCCGTTTGTGCTGCGGGCTTCTCGGTCATTGATCGCGAGGGGCAAGCTGTTGCGCAAAGACCGGCTCGCTGCTGTCGCGGGCGCTGTTCGGTCGGAACACAAAAGTGAGAGGGAGAAGGGCGCTTGCAGGCACCGACGTGGGTTCAGCGAAGGGGAGGACGAGCAAGCATTGGATCCGCAGTACTGAGAACGCGATCCATGAGACCACCGTGAGCGTTCCCCCGCGGGACTTCAACAGTCACACTACTTGCTAAAGTTACTATCCGTGGCTCGGCACCCAATTTCAATTTCAATTTCAATTCCCGGTCTTCTCCGCATTGGGAAACGCCACCCCTTTAACGCACTCGAAAATCGCGTCCACTACACGTTGGTTGCCCATGAACAGTTAGATACCTCGGCTAGAATTTGTCTATATATCAGGTCTGTACGCCCATTCTTGTTTCTCGACTATGTACGTCACCCCCGCGTTGGAGCGGTTTCAAATGCTCTGCCTAACTCAAACCGGTCCGGGATTGGGAACCATCGCGAGATCCGCTAGTCAAAGCTAACGCTGCCCTGTGCCCAATACCATAGCACATCCTCAGTCGGGCACAAGAGTCCGATCAGGCCATGCTCTCTCAAGGACAGCTAATCGGCTCGTTTCAGTTGGCAACCGGGATCGTTGCTGGGGTTTCATAGTGTTGCATGTTTGCAACGCAGTGTGCGCAAACGCGTCTGGTACTTTCCGCCTAAGCCTATGGCTCCTGCGTGCATACCCTGCTGTTGCACACTGCAGCTCCGCGAATGATAACTACGCTGCCTGGGCCTTCGATGGGAGGTCCGCGCACATGCGTCGCGTGCCATCCCGTTGGTCTTCACGTCATGTCATGTACACGAACATTAACCTTTAAAAGCCTGCCTTTTTAGGGAAATACTCCTAGGCGCTCAATGTAGTCGCTAGTCGCGCCATTCAGTCATCTGCCATAGCTGCGAGGCCCAGTGCTGCCTGGGACCGTGTGATAGCATCCTGCAGTCCAGCGAGCGGAGCAGTATTGCTCTGCACCGATTTCAGATGGTTGTTCAACTGCTTGAGTAAACTGAATATCTCCGGATCGGCCTCGAGCTAGATGGGGAGAGCTTGTCAGCAAAGAGCGCACGGTCGAATGTCCTGATGCCTACCTCGTTGAATCCTGACTGCGAATCCTTCGCGTTTGAAATAGTAAACTCAGACGGGGCCCCGGTCTGTTTATCGGGCACACCATGAAGCTGTCGGAGGACGGGGTGCTCCTACAACCGATTAGCAGGAATTTCAATAGGGTTAACTGCCGCAAACCACCATACATTTTTCATCTGCCTCTTCCGCTCTGTCTCGGCGCGCTTAGCATTCTTCTCCATTTCCTGTAGTTGCTTTGTCTCCCTTGCCAGAAGCGCTTCCTCCTTTGCGATTTCGTTGTTCAGCAGATCAATGCTATCATTCATTGTCGAGAGGGAAGTTTCTAGCGCGCTCTAAGTAGGCGAGTCAGTATGTCCGCACTCCGCAACCAAGTAAGGAAGAGGAAGACATACGTGTTCCTTAAGAGCCGCTTCATACTCGAAAACAGAATCTTTCGACAACGGAGGAAAAGGCATTCGAGGTAGTCGCTTTCCAAGACTATGACAAGCCCGCGGCATTTAGATATAGTTCCACATGATAACAGGTATAGGTACGTACTTCTTCACAACAGCTTGCACTGCTGCCTGAGCCTCGTAGCGTTTTCGGTCATTCTGTTGCTGGACAATAACAGGGCGCTCAAGGGCCCGGAACATATCGCGGATCTTGTCTTGCATGGGTTCTGGAAGTGTAGACCACTTCGACTTAATTGTTCTTTCCGGTATATGCCGCACTTGAGGCTTCAAGTAGGCGTATGGTTTCGTGCGCCTGCTATTCTTGTTGTCCTGCTCAGGCGCATCGTTGGAACGCTTTCGTTTAGGAGGCATCGTGGGGAGTTAATTGTCGCAAGGGGAACCGGGAGGTATGGTTATCCGCAAAGGAAGAAAGGTGTCATTAATGACAATTAATTGTATCCGAGCTTCTCAAGCTTTGTAACTTGTTGCGGGTTGTTGATTATTGTTGCAACCTGCTCCCATTGACGCGCCAAGCATCATGGCGCTCAGTCACATGTGCATGTGGAACTTCATCAACACCACGACCAGTTCTGACTCGCCTCATCATTATCAGTTATTTTCACATGTCCTTCTTGGAAATTTAGTGGCGATCAATCGTCAAGCTCTGATACATGATGTCATCTTGATTATTCTCTATGCATCGAAACATTATTATTATTGAGTCCACATTGAGCGCGGAGCCAGTAGCGAAGCCACTGGTAATAGATATCACATATCAATACAAAGAGAGATGAAAGGGAACAAAAAAAGACTGGTATCATATCCCAGACCATATTGCGACAATGTAAACAAACGCCTGTGATTCCGCCAATACAACCTGCGTCCATCCAGACCGCTAAAACCGCTTCGATTAAGAAAGCTGAACAAGAAGACAATGGCGTCAAAAAGGGAAGGTAAAGAGGTCATCATCAATGGTGTTTTCATCGCGGCATTACTAGTCCGTTCATAGTCTTCAATTCCGAAAGTTGGATTTTCAAAGCTTCATTGCCACGTAAGACCTCCTCCAACCAGTCTGCGGCTTGGGTGAGCATCGCGCTTTTGCTGAATCCGCCGCCTTTTAATCCGGGGACAAGTATGCATAGATCCTCGAATCCCTGTCTGATGAGATTTCTTCGTTTCTGTTCCGAAAGTATATGGTTGCTTCGTTTCTGTTCTTCGGTCAAGTTCTCTCGCGGAGTTTTTGAGCTCTGGGAGCCTCGTGATTTTCGAATTCCGTCAGTAGATGATCGTCTAACAGAACCCTTCGAGCGTTTTGCCTGTTGCCTGGAAGAATCCTCGTCCGAGACTTCATCGTCTTCTTCCTTGATTGACAGTCTCTGCTTTTTCTTCGGATGTGCCAAATTTTCCATACTGTCGTCGTAGTCTTTTCTTGGCGCATTCATATGGTTGACTGCTCCGGTATCCACCCACGGGGCCGGGTGATGATGCATGATACGATCCGGAGTTGGTGCTCGTGTATTGGCAGCGCTGCTTTGTGGTTCAAGGCATTCCAGGTTTTCCATTAATTCCTTCGTCCGTTGTT
Source organism: Aspergillus asperescens (assembly GCA_027569075.1). Taxonomy (NCBI): domain Eukaryota; kingdom Fungi; phylum Ascomycota; class Eurotiomycetes; order Eurotiales; family Aspergillaceae; genus Aspergillus; species Aspergillus asperescens. The sequence continues at coordinate 116,888 of JAPDEH010000055.1, read as the reverse complement.
CTTCGTCAGGTTGATCAGGAGGTGCTACATATCCCTGGTCCATAAAACTGGAATCGGATCCCCAGTGAAGTGGCCGAACTTTGGTAGACAATTGTCGTTCCGGAGATATTGGCTCATGCACATCGAAGAACATTTTCGTTGTATGAAACCCAACGGGTAAATGTGTACGAGAGGATGTGCTTGGCTGCCTGGCGGGCGGTTGGCCGTTTTGCTGCCGTTGTTTTCCATTCCCCTTGGGTTGCGAGTAATCGACATTAGAGAAGGTGATCGGTTGACTCCCAAAAGTGCTGCTAGTCTCGGGTCCGTTCTGGTAGAGCGTAGAAGCTGCAGCCATTATGTCCGAATTTGAATGCTCAGGAATGACCCCAAAAGGTTTCTCATCGCTTCGGTGGGGAAACGATGGCTGTGGAAGAGACGTTGTAGAGCCTTCGAACGTTGGCGGCAGTTCAGTTGCCCAGTCAAAGCCTGACAAGACATGAGACTTATTTGTGTCATCCTGGGAGCCCGCAAACCAGAAGTCGTTTGCGAAAGGATTTGTGTCTATTGTGGTAAGGAAATTATCAAGCATATTCGTTTCGTTGACATCAAGAAGTGCAGGGCCAAGAGGTGAGGCAGGAGCAGGCTCGCAGGGTGTGTCTTCAGGGAAGGAATCTGGCAGCAAGAAGCTTGGGTTAGAACCAGTATCTCGACCTTGAAACGAAGAGTACTACTCACAGCCAAAAGGTAGTGCTGGATTGTGTGCGTTCCGGCCGTGAGGGCCGCTTGGGGTATTGATGCTCATCATTGTGATTTTGGTTGATGGAGACGGAAGGGGAGGTATATTTCGAAGATATCTCAATTATGGTTCACCGGCATATAGTTGTGCAGGTCGCGAGCGGCATAGACAAGGTCGATCTCAGCATATCTTGAGCCGCAGGAGACCGCAGATGCCGTTTTCTTCAGCGTAGTGAGAAATGACCTCAAGAAGTTGAGACGGCTAGAAGTTCAAGGGCGACGTCGACCGTAGGACAGAGCGTTGAGCAAGAAGTCGTTATTTGTGTATCTCGGAAAATAATAGAGTAGGATAAAAGAGAGAGGGGAGGTAGGTGTCTATGCAAGTCAAGGTTGAAAAAGTGAAAAGTGACTCGGTGGACGATTCGGGAGTCCAGGACTAGGAAATTATAACACGGAGCCAGATCCACCAGAACAAGCGCACATCCCCCGCATTCAATCTAAGTGCAGCGAAATGACGACGAGAGCTGGAGACAGAAGGGGTTTGATAGCATGGCTTGTCGGCTCGTGGTGGACTAGTGGTGCTGGAACAATCACATGCAAAAGATTTCCAGGGCCCAGGTCGCGTGGCGAAACTGCAATACTAAGATTACGGGGATTCTCCGCCAAATCCAGCTGTCACAGTGTCACAGTCGGTTCTTGGAGCGCTCGGACGAACTTCCCCGTTTGGTATGCAGGAAGCCGTTAACCCCAAAAGGAGAATTCCTTGCGAGCTTCAGGTCCTTTGTTCTTCACCTAATTCACCAACCAGTCCAACCCCGTCCAATGACACTGATGTGGCTCTTCCATCTTTCTTAATTCTTCTAAAAACAGCCTCCCTGGTTTTTGCTTTTTGCCTTTTGCTGCTGTTTCATTTGACAATTTCGTCGCTTGGAGCCGACAGGTAGGGTTTTTCCGTGGCACCACGGTCCGCCGTCGAATACAGTGAGTGGGCTTGTCCCATTCTATCCAAGACTTCGGAGTCCGCTTGTTTCTGCCCCACTGAATCCTCCCCAACTTCTTTCACGATTGGGCGTACCTGACACCCTGCAGCCCCAGATTCATAGTCTTGTGGACTGCTGCGACTTTGCAAGGGTAGTTCCTGTGGAGAGCAACCCCTGAACCAATCTATCCTTGACAATTGCCATTAACGGCGCAGCGTCCGGGGCCGAGGCGACGTCGGCTTGCGTCCGCCGTCACAACCTGGCCGAGTACGGCAGATCATACCGAAGGATTTTCTCCCGAATTGCCCTTGTGTCAACTCCAGTTAAATTGCCTGGTTCCATAAACATACGGAGTAAATCCCTCGGAACTTGAGGTTTTTTACGCTCCCCCAAGGGACCTGTGCCCGCAATCAATACTTGTCTTGGATATATCTTTGCCTCCAGTTGCCGACGTCGCCACAACGAGTTGCACGGATCTACTCAGCTGTACGACTCAGTCTTGTATGATGATTGGATCCTCAAAATTATGGTGAAGCGTTCTGACTCTAGATCATAGGCCCTTATATTTATTGTGCTTGTATTCAACTTCGGCAGTTGTCATGAACTGAGGGGATTCGAGACGCGATGGATCTTGCTGCGCTCAGGCGCCATCGAAGCATGCAACTACTCCAGCCGTAAGTACCTTCCATGGCAGCTGTGTTAGTTCTATGCAACTTAGAGTGCACACAACCATACTGCTGGTGCTAGAACGTTGTTGATTGGTATTGGAACCTTTGTCCAGCGTTTTACAAGCTTATTCATTGGGATATTTGTCTGCCACAACACCGAAAGTCATATCCTGCCTACGGCGACTCTGCAGCAAAAATGACTTGAGCCACCAAGAAAAACTAGAGGAGGTATGTATTTCTTCCCTTTCACTCAATCTGGCTTCTTATGTAGCAATGGAAATGGATATTTTCCTGGTCCTACTACATCTCCGCCTGTGCTACCCTCGCCTGTTTGAGGCTGGTGTGGGAAGTAATATTAATATATCCACATACACAGTTACTCCGAGCGTTAACTGCCACACTACGCCTGGAAAGCTTCCCGACTTTTTGTGCCGCACTCGTTGGGGGCTCAACTTTGCTTCCACCACTGGTTTTGAAGATCCTACAAGCCGCTTGTCGTAGACTTGGATCAGACCCTAAGAGCTTAAACTCCAGGGCGGTCTCTCGATTGATCCAATCTGTTGCTGCATTCTTATCAGCGTGGTATAGTTTTCAGCTTCTGAATCGGAAGCCTGTCTCCTTGCAGAACGTATACAGAGCGGCCCAGGATGAGGGAGGTCAGGAATCAATTGTTAGCCAACCGAGAAGCAGGCTGCATCCGCAGCACAGCCCTCAATTCGCTGGAAGAACTATGGACCTCACGCTCTTTACTCTTACTAGAGCACTTGATTCGTTAGCCTGCATTTCCTGGGATTGGGGCCGAAAGAAGTGGAAAGGCGACCGTCGCTGGGCTTTGGCGGATTCGATTGTTCCTGGACTTGCAGACTCTGCTGTTTTCGCCGCCAGTGCGGCGGTGGTCATGTGGACTTGGTTTTATACCCCAAAAAGGCTGCCGAGATCATATGGAAAGTGGATTGGAGAGGCAGCCAAGGTGGATGAACGCTTAATTGAGGCTCTTCGACGCGCACGGAGGCATACCTTTGTTTACGGAAAGGATACTGGGCAGGCACCGTTACTGGAACCTATGTGCAAAGATTTTAACTGGCCTACTGAATGGGCCGAACCTGCTAAGACCATCCCAATCCCGTGTGAAATGGTGCATATGGGATGTGGCCCTAGCTGTGAGAAGCACGCTGTGTCTCGGTTCGTCAGGACGTTTAAGTTTGCTTGTGCGACCTATATCCCTCTGCAGCTTGCCTTCCGTTTTCGCTCAATGAAGTCGATGGCGTCCTTTCGACGGGCTATATCCGATGCTTTAAGGTCCTCCACGTTCCTTGCCTCGTTTGTCACTTTATTCTACTACTCTGTCTGCCTCGCGCGAACAAGGCTAGGGCCTAGGCTCTTCTCTAAGGAGACGGTAACACCACAAATGTGGGATTCCGGACTCTGTGTCGGTGCTGGATGTATGATGTGTGGATGGAGTATACTCGTCGAACACGCAAAGAAGCGGCAGGAGATTGCATTGTTTGTTGCACCCAGGGCGGCAGCGGCTGTGCTACCCAGGTTTTATGATCAGAAGGTATGATTGATCCTCCTCATGAACCCATTTGCCTTACCCAAGCTCGAGATGGTTACTCTACTTAAAATTGTGTCATTTCGCATCCTACACCACCGCCGACTGCAGCGTGCCTCAATTTGAGGCCCCAACTCTAACTAATTGGAACTTTTATTTAGTATCAATATCGGGAGCGTACTGCGTTCGCCTTAAGTGCGGCTGTCCTTCTTACTACTTTCAGGGAATGCCCCGACATGGTTCGGGGTGTTTTCGGCAAGATCGGAAGAAGTATCGTGAATTGATTTCAGGCGGTTGTATTATTATCCATTTGCGCTTTAGGTGTTGGCTGGCCAACACATGTCCGGACTAAACGGTCTTCACTACCTTGCAATATGCTACTGATACCGTTATATTATTGATTGAGGAGTTCACTCGTGCATGAGGGTGAATCTCTATGTCAATATTATTTATTGATATTTTTTTTTTTTTCAATTTTGTCCATCAAACGTTCTACGATATCTATGGTAGATGGCTATTAGTCCTGATGTCTAGCTGTCTCCGTAGACTACAGTATAGCATTCTTAGGAGATTCTGTAACTCTATGGTCCCTCGGACTTATGGATTGCATGACTCATGGATAACAGGCTTCCACTCAACCAAGTAGGGTCAACCGCTTTGGAGACGGGGGTTCTGGGCCAGCCCTATCATGATCCTCTGGGCAGGAGTAGCAAGTTGTGACATATATAGCGAACATTTCACTCGAGGTTGGACAATGGATTCCCCGTTCAAGCAAAACCTTTCAGAGGATCGGGAAGTCACGGGCTTGTTTCTTTACCAGAAAAACAACCTAACTGTCAGTTCGACACAATATCACCTTGATAACTACTAGTAGACGGGGAATAGGAAAGATGACCTAGGTGCAGTCTATGCGGAGGAAACTAGTTAATAGGAGGCTGTTATCGATAAGGTGCGGATCACGTGTCTCTGAATCCCTCGTCCACGCCGATCTTGCGATGCTTTTCTCCTCCGCTGATATCCGCCAGCAACCAGAGAGCCATGTTTTCTCGATTGACGCCCTTATGGGGTCGGGTTTTATCTCCAGGGGCTAGGGCTTCCCGGTCTGCATTTGCGCAGTCTAGGAGCGTGAAGACAGGGAGGAGGTATTTTACTCGCAATTCGTGTCTAAATCAACAATCATCGTCCGCACCATTCAATACGCCCCAGACGCAGAAGCGGAATACGTCCACGATGTATGCTCATGCCGAATACCTCAGATATACACTCTAATATACAGCAGGTACTACACAATCAGTATAATTCTCGGCACAGTATCCCTCGCATACGGCTCCGTCCCTCTGTATAAAATGGTCTGTCCCGACACCAATCGCTCCCCAGCACCTCTGAAACTCCCCGCACCGTGCGAATGCTGAACTCAACCTCTACAGATTTGCCAACAAACCGGCTGGAACGGCCAACCCGTTCTCACACACCGTACAGGTGACGGCGACACATCATCCCGCGTCACGCCAGTGACTGATTCTCGTCGCTTGCGGATCACATTCAATGGCTCGGTGTCAGATGTACTACCTTGGAAATTTACACCGCAGCAGCGTGAGGTCCGGGTTCTCCCCGGAGAGACTGCGCTTGCATTCTACACGGCTACCAATAAGGGACCCACGGACATTATTGGGGTTGCAACATATAGCGTTACGCCGGGCCAGGTTGCACCTTACTTCAGCAAGATCCAGTGCTTTTGCTTTGAGGAGCAGAAACTGAATGCTGGGGAATCGGTGGATATGCCGGTTTTCTTCTTCATTGACCCGGACTTTGTGACGGATCCGGCAATGAAGGGGATTGATACGATTACGCTTTCTTACACGTTTTTCAGTATGTTATGTTGGGAATCTTTTTTAGTTTGAGCGGTTGCTGACACGAAGCAGAAGCGCGATATGATGACAATGGTGTGCTTAAGCCCATTCCGGGCAACTGATACCCCCGAGACAGTATAACCTGGCGAACCGTGGTTACATTTGGCTTCTCTACAGATACCTCTCGACAGCCTGCGCAGCTGAACCTCAACCAGAGACGACATGACATGCCTAAATACCTGGATATACAGTAGCCTACCTACCGCGACAACTTCGAAGAATAACTTACCACCCTCCTCCAAAATAAGTATATGAATGTACCATAGCAAGAAGGATTGGCGTTCTTGGAATCTGTATCAGATTCTATGTATATACTACAATGATAAATCTGACAAGATCCCCTGGATGCTGCCTACCAGGCTTCAGTGTGCTAGCGTAGCCCATTTTACTTACTGGTCAACCCAGCAACCGCGGTCACACCCCAAACATCCTTATCGATAAGCCCCATTCCACCCTCACCAAAAACACGAACAACCATCACCCTCGACACCCACCAAATCCCCATTTCCCCCAAAGAAATCAAGAAATAATACACAAAAAATGCCTAGAAAAATCCCCTCATAACCGAAAGTAACACCAAAATACCACCTCACTTTTGATCCCTGGAACACCGCATCATCAGGCCACCAACACGCCGAAACTGCCCTAGACATGGCATGGCAGCGATCCCGGGAAGCGAAGCTTGCTCAGCAACTAAGTACGGGGGACTGCACTATAAAGTCGGTTGTGTATAGTGGTGTACAACCGAGGGTTTTTGAGAAGGGCGAGTGGGAATGGGATTGGGGGGGTGATGCGAAGGGGGGGAGAGGTGGGGGTGGAAATATGCGTGCTGGGAAAGTTGAGGGACAGGATCCGAAGCAGAGGGATATTAGGAGTATGATGAGGGTGCGGAAGGAGGGAGCAGTTTCTTCGACTTCGGCGTCGTTATTGGAAGGTAAAGGGGGGGAGGGGAATGCTACATCTACATCTACATGGACATCAACATCGGCATCAACATCGGCATCAACATCGGCATCAACATCGGCATCAACATCGGCATCAACATCGGCATCAACATCGGCATCAACATCGGCATCAACATCAACATCTACATCGACATCTCCAGTTCCAGTCGCAGTCCCAATTTCAGAGCCGGTGCCAACGCCAGCATATGAACTTACGCCCGAAACAACAACACCCGGTGCTTTCGGCGGAGCCAATAACATACCAACCACCTCCAGTCACAAACAGATTCACGAACAACCACAAACAAATCCCAACCTTAACGAGATCAATGGCACCACTACCGAATCAACTATCCTCCGCGGGACAACAATCTACGTAAACGGTCAAACAGCGCCTCTGGTCTCCGACCACAAACTCAAGCAGTTACTCGTTGCTCACGGGGCAACGCTATCCTTATCCCTGTCACGACGGCTAACGCATGTTATTATCGGAAAGCCGAATTCAGGGCCTGGACGGGGCGGTGCGGGAGGTGGGTTGGCTGCTGGGAAGATCCAGAAGGAGATTCAGAGGGGAGGGTGGAGGGGGGTGAGGATTGTTGGTGTTGAGTGGTATGTTACTTTTACCTTTACCCTTTGAAAGGGGGCCCCCTCTCTCTCTCTCTGCGGGAGGAGAGGGGTGACATGGTTGTACTCCATCTTGGGTGCAAGTGCTAATACTTGGTTGACAGGGTTATGGAGAGTATCAAAGCTGGAAAACGGCTCCCTGAGACGAGATTTGCTATTAATTTGTCTAACCAGAGGAGTGTGTTGGGTTTTATGTAAGGATATTTTGGGACTTTGGTGTTGGTTAGGGTTGGAAGTTGTGCTTTTGGTTATTTATGCTCATGCTCATTAAATCTATGATACCCTCATGCCACATTATTATTATTTACATACATACATTATCATATCATTATCACATCAAGTCAGGTTGCTGTCGTATTTTAAACAGATCCCCAGCCCTAACCATTCTTGCTCCCCTCACTATCCGCCGAATCGTGTCTGCGCCATCCACTCTGTCTCCGTGGAAGAGCCAACAGTGACGCTCTACTGCTGTCTGAGGGTTGTTGTGGCTGTTGCGCTGGTGCTGGTGACTGTTGTTGGTTCGTTTCAACATGAGGTGGAGAGTCTAGTGACGATTCTTCATCCGGTAGTGGTGGTAACGGATTCAATTGGAGTCTCGGAGGGTAGAGAGATGGGTGCCGCCCAGAGGGTAACTGGACCCGCCTTTCATCATAATCGTAGTTATCATATTTATCGTAGTCACCGTCGTGACTGCTCTGTGAGTTCATTCGTTCGAGCTTATCGTTCGTATATTCGGCCACCGTGTCGCCCTGGACAAGGCCTAGATGCTCTTCTTCGGATGTCGTATTCCGCTCGTGGCCTCGGCGTAGTATGCCTCGAGGGGTGCGTAGTGGGCTGCGGCTTCGTTGCGCTGATGGTTCAACGGGTGACTTGGCCCTGTTGAACATCCTCTGGAACGAAAAGTGCCGGTGTGGTGGCGGTACTGGTGCAGCTAAATGGGACTGGTCTTGGCCTCGGTCTTCGTCTGCCCATGAGACAGTTCGAGGAGGATGCGGCCCCGGGTAGCTGGTGTCGATGGCCTTCGGGTCTGGTCCAGGCATTGGGTTATGGCTGGGATGGTCGCCGTCTTGTACTGGTCTCCAGGGGGAATTCATGATGCTAGATGTCCGCGATCGAAGCTCGTTCATGAACGAATGCACGCTAGGACTAGTTTCTGCATCTTCTGACGAATCGTCCGGAAAGCGGGACATTCCTAGCGGAGGTAATGGAGTGGGCGTCCGTCGCTGAGATTTCTCACTGAGGACGGTTTTGCGCCTGCGCAGTCCATCCCATTCAACAACCTCGTTATCAGCAGGTGGTTTGAGGTGGTCTTCGTGTCGCTCACGGAGATAACGGCGTGCTTCTTCGGCTTCGATGTTGCGGCGTGGGGTAGATAGACGCCGGATGATAGCGGCTGCCCCGCGGATGGCGTCGGCCTTTGGTTCATATTCTGGCTCTTCTTGTGATGCGACCTCTCGAATTTGATCGAGATCACCTTTGAAGACGGCAGCGTCTGGGACGTCTTTAGCCGACTTGGAGAGTTGCAGCAACACAACGCCGGCGCAAATCTGCAGGAAGCCAAGGACGACAGTGGCAATCTGCATGCCTGACCCTTTGAAACCTCGAAAGAGGACGGCGGAAGAGATGATGGTAGAACTAGTGAAGAGGACGTAATAAGTGGGAGTGACCAGTGCCGCGTTGAAGATGTTTAGCGCTTTCTGTTTCCCGTTAGTATGATCCATCATAGGTCACGGTGAGGACACTCACATTGAGATAGATAATCTCCGTCAATAGAGTCGCAATGACAAACACCAGCAGAACATACATGAACCACTCTTTGAACTGCGACTTGCCATTGATTTGGGCCAGAAGGGCCGCACCCAACCCCTGGGTAGCCACGACACTCAACCCCCCGATTAAACTGCAGATGCTGATATAAACGAACATGCTCTGCTTGCCGTATCGTGGCCCTGCCCACAAAGCGGTTACAGTGCATGCCACGATAACAACCCCAGCATATGTCAGAAATCCCGGCGCAATGACATAGCCCTTCATCTCCTGGATATCTGCAACGGATGACTGCTGAGGCGCATTCAACGCAATGACCACTGAGCCCAGAATACAGGTGAAACAGCCCACCTTTCCCACAAAGCTCAGTCGCTCCTTGAGAAAGATCGCGGACAGGATTGTCGTGATCACGACAGAGAGGGCGCCTAGAGGCGTCACCAAGATGGCGTCAACGAAAGCGTAAGCGACAAAGTTGCAAATCTCGCCGATGATCATGAGCGTCATCCCTGACCACCACCACAGATTCTTCAGGTATCCATATCCTTCGCCCGCTTCTTCGTTATACTTGACATTCGCCCGTAGGAGCCCGACTTTCTTCACCACGAACGAAACCCCGATGAAGACACCAGATGCGACAGCTAATGAGATTCCGATCGCTTTGAAGGCTGGCGGACGGTCACCACCGCCTGTGCTGACTCCGGAGCGAGGAAAGAGATCCATGGTACTGCCCGCAGTGTCATTGACTGTTGTAGTATTTACAGAGAGCGGGAGTCGAGCGCGAAACGATGAGGAGGGATATATATAGGTCTAGGCCATGGGATCGACAGCCAACGATGAAACAGGTGTGGAGGGCAGCGGTTGACAGCGCTTAGGAATGCGGGCTGGCGGGCTTTGCTGGCGCTGAGGAATGCGGGCAAGAAGGTTGAACAGTGAACAGGCCAGACAGCTCGAGGAAGAGAACGAGCAGAGGATAAGAGATATGATAGAAAAGAAGCTAGGTAGACTCAGGGGTAGAGAGCTGAGTCGAGGCCGATGGTGGAGCTGATTGCATCACGATTGTGTTCTTTTTGGCGAGGCTGGGAGACCCACCATTACCATCGTTGATGCTCGTCCTCTTGATCTCTCGATATTAATTTCCGTTCATGTGCGAGACCAGATCTCCCACTAGACCACTCTGTACGTGAGAATTAGGCGAATCTAGATTCTAGCGAACCGTGGGATGGAAGATGGGGTTCCAAAGCACATTGGTCCAAATCTCTCAAGTCACCACTATCTTGAACTCGCCTACGGAGTATATTATATATATTATAACATTATTCTTGCCACTCTTGCCAACCCGCCAGGAAACATATCTTTAATAACTGGATCGTTCTCTCGCCCCGCCATTTACAGGTGTTCCATTAGACATGAAAGGGAAACTTATCACTGCGGGCGATGACTTGTCCTGCTACCTTGGTTTACGCGCGAACTAGTTGAACGTGGTTAAGGATATGAGCAAAGGGCAAGGTAATTCGGATATAGTATCGGAGAAATACTCTATACGGCGCAAGGGACTACATATCTCGATCTTGTTGTTCACTGCCACATGGATCCTGAAAGTTAATGCGGTGTATAAAGATATGCAGACTACCATTAGTAATCAACATAACTGTCAATTAAGCTCGCGTCACGGGTCAACGCGTCTGCACCTCCAAGTTTCGTGATTTCGTGAGAGGTCGAGAGCTGGCGAACATAAGTTATCACAACTTCCAATTTTCAAATAGAACGTCTCAAGCGACAATATGGCTCTCCTAGTCGATAAGCTGCGCCCGCGGTCGCTCGACACGCTCTCATACCACCCTGAGCTCTCCGCACGATTAAGGTCCTTGGTATGGAAACTGACCTATCTTGCTAGAGGTCAAGCTCTAACACGATTATTCTCTACCTCAGGCTCAAAGCGGCGATTTTCCACACCTCCTTATGTACGGGCCATCCGGCGCAGGCAAGAAAACCCGCACAATCGCAACCCTTAAAGAACTTTACGGCCCCGGCGTTGAGAAGATCAAGATCGACAATCGAGTCTTCCAAACAACAAGCAACCGAAAACTCGAATTCAACATCGTCTCCTCCGTATACCACCTCGAAATTACACCGTCAGACGTAGGCCCTTACGACCGTGTCGTCGTCCAGGAACTTCTCAAAGAAATCGCCCAAACGCAACAAGTCGATCTCTCAGCGAAACAACGGTTTAAAATCGTGGTCATCAACGAGGCTGACCATTTAACCCGTGATGCGCAAGCCGCCCTTAGGCGGACAATGGAGAAATACAGCCCCAACTTGAGATTGATTCTCCTAGCGAACAGCACGTCAAACATCATTGCTCCTATCCGCTCGCGGACTCTGCTGGTTAGGGTTGCGGCGCCGAGCGAGGAGGATATCTGTACTGCTTTGGGCAACGCTGCGAAGCGGGAGGGGTGGACAGAGGCTCCACGACTCAATAAGCGGATTGCGAAGGAGAGTGGGCGGAATCTTCGCCGCGCGCTGCTTATGTTTGAGGCGATCTATGCTCAGAGGTATGACTTTCCTAATCTTTCAAGATCTGGGAAACTAATCCCTTTCACCATAGTGAGAAAGTATCCGATAATGCGCCCATTCCACCACCGGATTGGGAAGCCCTTATCTCCTTGGTTGCGGAAGAGATTCTTGCAGAGAGATCACCGGCTCGGTTGCTCCAAGTCCGTGCCAGGTTGTATGATCTCCTAACTCACTGTATACCGCCCACGACGATTCTCAAGGTCAGCTAGTGATTATGCAAAAAATAAAATAAAAGATGTGAATATGCTGATCATGTTTAGACCTTAACGTTTAAACTAATCGCCAAGGTTGACGATACCCTGAAGCCCGAAGTCATCAAGTGGTCTGCCTTCTATGAGCATAGGATTACGCAGGGAACTGTAAGAGATTCAACTGCGAGAATGCTGAGATACCCAGTGCTGACAGACGGAATAGAAAGTAATTTTCCACCTGGAGGCTTTTGTTGCCAAGTTTATGCGAGTTTATGAAGGGTTTGTAACTCCACTGTCCTTTGAAGCCTTGGAAGGGTATTGCTACTAACCATCACATAGTTACCTGATGGGCATGGATTTTTAAATACTAAATGTACGGATTAGAAACAATTAATGATCAATAATAAATACCTTCTGCACTTCCATCAACTCGTAGAGTATACTCTCTCTACAATTTTGGCAAACCAAGTTCTTGACTTTCATACCTTTTATTACCAGCGCTGTTCAATAATAGTGCTATTGCGAATATTGACAGATGCAGAAGAGTGCTGAAGTTCAACAGATGCTATGGCTTGTCCCTTGCAGGGCAAAGGGACATTTCTGTAGACAGGTCCGCACACGGAGCCGCGTGATGGTCTACACAATGGCATGGTTTTTGCGAAACCTCTGGTGTAGAAGCTTTTCAATAGACTCAAAAACAGACGAGGGCTTGCTGGCTCAGAGTCATCCCTTCAGACAAAATGGGTGTGGCGGGAAAGTGCCTTAGGGCTGGCTGCCTATTGACGTTAACTATAGCAGTCTTCAATGGAAAAAGGATACGGAGAATGCCGACCTCAGATCAACCAACAGTCAATAATGAGAGTCCTCAAAGAAAGTATAACTTAGATCTTTTCTTCTTGCCCGCAGAGGCACGGCGCATGAAAGCAGATGTGTAAATAGAAGAGCCGAGAAGGAGTATCGACGTCATACTGCCATCGTTGCTATTTAGATCCACGTCAACTTCCAACTCAAATGAAGAAAGAAGATCACCTGAAATTACTCAAGAGTTCCTGGCTAGTATTCTTACAATTTATTCGAGGCTCGCTTTTGCTGCAACACACAATACCGCACCATGCTGGACAGAAAACTCATGGATATCGAGCCTGGCGGCGAACAAACGCAGTGAGCTCGCTACGAGGACTTCGAGGCGAGATTAGTGAATATTGACTATTCATACAGATATGAAGGCGCCCGCTTGTTCAGCGTGACACCAGATAAACAAACTGGACAGCTAGGTGGTAGATACCGGCTCCCTCCGAACGGGTATTCTGATCTGATTGATCACCTCTTAGGAAATCTCCCCCACACCAAGAGCGAAATGAGAACTAGAATTACGGATGACCACAGTGAGGCAAAGGCTAAAAGCGCGGAAGCTAAATTCGCGCACAAGCTTGAGCTTGGAGAGTCCACTTTTGGCATATCCGGCTATACAAACAACGGACCGGTAATTTCCTTCCCTATAAAACTCCTATATGTGACATCTCTGTATGTGGCAATAAAACAACGAAAGCCAGAAGCTGACGATAATGTACATGATACTTGAAGGCCGAAACCGAAGACGATACTGCCAAGTCTAGGAGAGAACAAGGGTATGGGCCTGGTTCTGGAGTCGGCGGGTAGGCACCGAATGAACCAAGAACAAAAAAGCGATAGGGTAAAATGCGATACTTTTGGCTTATTGCGACGCTGACGGGCTGGAGGATGTGGACTTGGGGGGATTGGGCATATTGTTTGTTCCGAGGGGCGGGTTTCTTCGTGCTCGCTTCAAGCTTTCCAGTGTCACACCGTTGCCAAGTTTTGTTACACCAACAACTGGTGGTTCACCTTTGTTCACAAATTCCCAGAGACCTGAATATAGTTTAGTAACCTGATCCCACTGCTTGCCTTGCCTGTAATTAAGATAGCGAACGTACCGGGTAACTTGTGGCCTGCCAGGCGAAACGCTTCCCTTGCGATCTTTTCGTGAACATCGCCCTTGAGCTCGAAGACAATCCTGCTAACACCAACCTTCGCAGTCCAGTAGTCGAATTTACCCTTTCCTTTACCCATACGCTGCTCATTGCCTTTGGTGTAGACACCGATGTTGGCACTCACGCGCTTGTATAATGTGTAGTTCATTCCCCTAAGACGCCTCTTGATAGTCTCTTCTGCAATCTTGAGCGAAGAGGCTGGTAGTCGGCGGTCGTGGTCTTTCATTCGTAGTCCATAATCCCCCCACACTACCGTCGTGCCTCGCGATGAGCCCCCGGTTGCGACATGTGGACGACCCTTGGGCGACTTCGATGTTTCCGGAAATTTCGGCGTAAGCCAGTCAAGGGCCGGCGAGGTTGTAGAAAAGCATCGTGATAGTGGAAGGATGGAGGTTCGTAGACCTAGTGCTGAAAATGCATTAGTTTAGCAAAACCCTTTTTCGTACGGAGGTTAATACTCACAAATTGGCTGAAAACAGGCCAATTGCGGTCGTGCCAGGTGTCTAAGATGTGACCCCATCGCAATTATCAACCACGACGCTTGCCTTCGGCGGAATGAAGCGATGTTGAGAACCACAAGAGTTTCTGGCTATCGGCATCTCCTTCTCAAGGTTTCTCCGATCCGTTCCAAGAAAGGGAAGGCGGAATTGTGGCGCACGTACCAACTGTGGCCTCTTACTAAGCTAATTAAATCGCGTATCGGAGCTCGCGCGCTTGGGAGCTCTAGGCAGGCGCGTCGCGTTGCCTAGTCGAGACGTCGCTGTCTGATCTTGAACGCTGATAGCCGCTCTGGCTTCGCCTACCTACCATTGAAAGACTTCTCTGTTTGAATGTGTCTCTGTTGATGTGAAATATCATGCCGGCTGATATTAGGAGCTTCTTTGGTGGCAAGTCGAGCCAAGGCTCCGCCACGTCACCTGCGAAACCGCCCGCAAAGAAGGAGGTATGGACCCTATCTCTAAATGTGTCTCTTGGATTTGGTATTGCATGTGCGATTTGTGTGATGAATGGCTGTTAACTTGGTAATGATAATAGACTTCAGCTCGGATTAAACGTAAGGCCCGCGACAGATTATATCAGATGGGAGCGTGTTATTGACAGGTGCATAGGAAGCAGGAAGGTTGTTGACGACAGTGACGATGACGATGTTGTGGTGATCCAGGCTCCGGCCCCAAAGATTAAGCCTCCGAGCAAACCGTATGTTCCCTTGTGGTGTCGGACTATATATAAATATATTGCTGGCTAACACGTTCTTGAAGGAAGCCTGAAGTACCAGAAGGGGAGTCTACAACGACCTCGGACTATTTTGCCTCGAGCAAGAAAAGAGGGAGGCCGCCTAAAACAGCTAGCGAGGTCGCGAACAAAGACAACCAGCCATCCAAGAGTGGTGCTACGAAGACGGAGAGTACTAAGTCTACTAAGGAGTCTACAGAGCGAAAAGATACGTCGAATATTGGTTCTCGCCGTGAAGCAAAACCGGCCCCTGTGCTTCTTGACGACGATAAGTTAGGCGATGATGATATCTTTGCAACCGACTATAAAAAGTTAGGTAAAGGAGGCGATGATTACAAGGAGGAAGATGGTGGTGAGAGTGACGATTTTGGTCTTCCAGTAAAACCTGTCAACGGAGCTCGAAGCAGGCCAATACCCAAAAAACGCTCCGCTCTTGATGAATCCGACGACGACGTGGTTATGGAGGATGCTCCTCGAAGACCGGCGAGTGCTGCGAAATCTGCGACTCCTCAACAGCAGCGGAAACGAAAGTCTGAGGCCGTCGACAAGGATGACGATGATGATTTCCTGGCCCCATCTAAGAAGGCCGGCGCTGGCGCAAAACCCAAGAAACCAAAATCGGCCGTGAAAGAAGATCAGCCGGAAAACAAAGAGATTCAAGACATTTTTAACAGCATTCCGATAATAAAGCCTCCGTCACCCCCGCCAGAATCCGGCGAGAAGAAAAAGTTCCCTTTCGGAGGGAGGTCACGATCTCCTGTTTCTGGGAGTGCCACAATACCTGCGGGAGCAGAGAATTGTCTTGCAGGACTATCGTTTGTTTTTACAGGCGTTCTTGACACGCTCGGCCGCGAAGAAGGTCAGTCGCTAGTGAAGAAATACGGTGGCAAAATTACAACGGCTCCTAGCGGCAAGACAAGTTATGTTGTTCTCGGAAGCGATGCTGGGCCAAAGAAGCTCGCGACAATCCAGAAGAACAAATTGAAAACAATCAATGAAGAGGGCCTATTTGAACTCATCCGCCGTCTCCCCGCCAATGGCGGTGATGGGAAAGCGGCCGAAAAGCATGAAGCGAAGAAGAAGGCGGACGAAGAAAAGGTTCGACAGATGGCCGCTGAAATTGACAAGGAAGAGAAACGCAAAGAAGCAGAGAAACGAAAAGAAGTCAGGAGCACCAAGGATACCAAGGACGCAAAGGACTCCCAGGGAACTACGGTTGACGATCTCCTTTGGACTTCAAAATATGCACCAACATCCTTGAATATGATATGCGGCAATAAGGGTGCTATTGATAAGCTGCAAGGTTGGCTTAGAGACTGGCGGAAGAACGCCAAGGCGAATTTCGGAAAACCAGGTAAAGATGGATTTGGGACTTATCGCTGCGTTATGATTCATGGTCCTCCTGGAATTGGCAAGACTACCGCGGCGCATCTGGTAGCGAAGCTCGAAGGCTATGATGTTGTGGAATCGAATGCAAGTGACACGAGGAGTAAGAAGCTTGTCGAGACTGGTCTTCTTGGTGTTTTGGATACGACTTCTCTACAGGGCTACTTTTCCACTTCCGATAAAAACGTCGAGAGTAAGAAGAAGAACCTTGTCCTAATAATGGACGAGGTGGATGGAATGTCTGCTGGCGATCGAGGGGGTGTTGGAGCGCTGGCTGCAATCGCGAAGAAGACTCAGATTCCTCTTATCCTCATCTGCAATGAGCGACGACTCCCGAAAATGAAACCCTTTGATCATGTCACGTTCGAGATTCCTTTTAGGCGGCCGACCGTCGAGCAGATTCGAGCCCGGCTTTTGACCATCTGTTTCCGAGAGGGAATGAAAATTCCACCACAGGTCCTGGATAGTCTGATCGAGGGAACCCATGCAGATATTCGACAGGTAATAAACATGCTTTCGGCTGTCAGACTAGACCGAAACAGTCTAGATTTCGACAAGGGGCAGCAAATGTCGAAAGCGTGGGAGAAGCATATAATCTTGAAGCCATGGGATATTGTTGGAAAGATCCTGAGTCCGCAAATGTTCAGCCAAAGTTCATCAGCTACGCTCAACGACAAGGCCGAGCTCTATTTCAATGACCATGAGTTTAGCTACCTGATGCTCCAGGAGAACTACCTGAAAACGAGACCAACACGCGCTAGCAACTTCGAGGGTAGAGAGTATAAGCTCAAGATGTTAGAACTGGCGGATGATGCGGCATCAAGCATTAGTGATGGCGACCTTGTCGACCGGATGATCCACGGTAGCCAGCAACAATGGAGCCTGATGCCAACACATGCTATGTTCAGTTTTGTGCGACCTGCTAGCTTTACTTACGGGAATATGATGGAACGACCAGCCTTTACCAGCTGGTTGGGGCAGAATAGCAAACAAGGTATGGAATTCCTTCTTAGATTAACCACATGTGAGACTGACGTGGTGCCCCTAGGGAAACTCTCGCGATATGTGAAAGAAATTCAAGGACGCATGCGCCTTCGCGCCTCCGGGGACCGTCACGAGGTTCGGCAACAGTACATACCGCTCTTATGGGAGAAGCTTGTGAAGCGGTTGATGACCGACGGCAAAGAGGGCGTTGAGGACGTGATTGAATGCATGGATAGCTATTTCCTGACCCGGGAAGACTGGGATGCGCTTGTCGAACTTGGACTTGGTCCTATGGACGAGTCTAAAGTCAAGCTGGAGACGCAGACCAAAGCTACATTTACGCGTCTTTACAATCAGCGCTCACACCCGCTTCCATATATGAAGGCTAGCAACGTCCTCGCCCCCAGGAAGCCGCAGAAGGAGAAGCCTGATATCGAGGATGCCATCGACGACTCAGACGCGGAAGATGTCCTTGCAGACGAGACTAAGGACGATGACGAGAACGACGAGATTGATCTTAAAAAGGACAAGCTTATTCGCGTGCCCAAAAAGTCTGCTGCGAAGAAAGGCGCCGCAAAGAGCGGCGCGGCTAAAGGCAAAGGGAAATCGAAGAAGGCAAGCGAGGACGATTTCATTGATGACGACGATGCGCCGAAGCCAAAGAAAGCGCGAGGCAAAAAGCCCAAGGCAAAAGCGTGAAAGCGCGGTAATCATTCTGTGTTTCTGATCATTGGGATATACTAGCAGTTGCAACTTGAGCGGGAGTGGGTCGTTTTGTATGTATCATAGACCGTATAATGCCAGGTATCTACCACAAACTGTAGAAATGCCTGGTAAATAGGCCCTGGTTTTCTCTTCGATCTGCAAATATAGCACAGGCTACTCGTATTCCGTAGATATTACTAGGGGCCTGGAGCACTGCCGCACAGGTGCCTGGCTGAGCTGTGTGCCTGTTCTCCCGTTGTCTTGGCTGATTTCCGGGGATGGGAATTAGAGGAGTCGTCACTTGCGCCAACTCGCTCTCCCCTCCTTCAACTCTCCTAAGCAACACAGTGCACACCGGTGCAGTATCTACACAACCCTGGAGCACCCCCAGAACTAGCATTTCTTTTTATCCCTTTGTCCTTCCTTTCATCGTGCTTCGGTCAGGCTGGTCCTGTCTAGGTTCCTCTTCCCTCCGCTCTGCAATCAGCGCATCCATCCGCAGTTCTGCACTCCGCGCTACAGGAAATGAGAACACAAGACTTTTGCTATCCCTATCCCTGTTGACCCATAGCTCATATCTATCCCGGACCGTGGATCTCTGCTCTATGTTTCTATCTCACTTGTCATTCTCTTCAAAGTGAATGGAAAATGTCTCTCCTTCATAACGAAGAGTAAGCCTTGAAGCCACCTCCAATCCTTCCATCGGATATTATGAGCCTGACTAGATACAGCTTTACGATATGGCAGCTGCGAACTTCTTACCTCTCTACAATTAAGGATGGCATTGGCGACAGGCTTATTAACGTGAATCATTCCGTACTCAATACTCCCGGATTCCGCGCCGCGGGCTGGCCGACAGCCTCAACGAACCAACCCACGCAACTTGCGGCCAGTATCAAACGAACGTACTCTCCTCCAATCCCTACAACCACCGCCGTTTCATCCGAATATTACCAGCTGAGCACTAGAGATGTGAACGATTCCCAAAGATTTGGGTTCGGGGAGGACGGAGAGGATGATGAAGGGGGAATGGTAACGGGGAAATCTACTACGGATATGGTTGGCCGCCGGATCCCCCTGCGAAATGACAGGCGAATGCACCGAAGGGATCGTCAGCAAAGAGAACAGCAGAAGGCAAGGGAGATAGAGGAGGAAGATAGCAGTGACCTGAGCGACGAAAGTGACGACGATGGAGTTGGTCCACAGAGAGCTAGCGAGGAGATTAAGTTCCAAAAAATGCCTGTACGGAATCGAGCAGACTCATCGCCTATCAGGGCAACCGATCGTCATGAAAGACCACAGGTTATGGTTACACACCCTTCGCACCCATCAATGAACAACCATTATCGCACGGGGTCTTTAGGAACGGCCCCAAGTGTCAATGAGCGCTGTCGGCGAGACACGACGACAACTACAGCTAGCAGTGACATGTCTTCCGACCATGAGATCGATTCGTCAGCCATCAGAAGGCGTCAGATCCATTTCTCAGGTCACGATCAAGTGATAGGGCCAGCCGACCTAGGGAAAGCCAGCAGTGATGGACTCGAGCAGTTGGATGAGCAGGTGGAAGACTCCGACGCTGGGTCAGTGGAAAGTACGCTATCGTCAGAATTTGATGCTACGGCTGGTTCTGCGTCACTTCTAGCTGGCGTTGGTATAACTGGAGGTCTGGATTCGTCATCGCCAATCGCTTTAATGCACAGGCTGCCACATGGACCAAGTTCTCAGGCCGCATCTCCACGAAAGCTAAAACAACCAGCACCTGAATTGCAGGACTTACCGCCCCCTCGGCCAATAAGCATAGTGCAACCTGTTAGCCTGCTCTCTACAGCTCTCAATGCTCGCGCAAGAGCGCCAACAAACCCTGTTGAGAGATTCGCTGTACTCTCCGGCAAGGGTCTAACTGATGCTCTAAATATTCGATTATATCTGCCATTCTCCTCAGACCCCGAAGAGCCCCTGGACTTACCACTGGCCCGAGAGTCAAAATTAGCAGACCAACCAGCACCAGTTACTGTTGTCGAGGCTATCGGACTAGCACTTTGGAGATATTCTGAGGAGCACCGAGAACCTCCCATCGAGCGTGAAAAGCTCAGCGTGAATAGGTGGACGCTTCGAATGGTGGAGGATGGCGAGGTCGAGTACGATTTTCCGCCGTTGGGTAGAGCATCGGCCATATCGGACTTTACTTCGAACAACAACAACCGAGTAGCTGGGATGCGTAATCGATCTAGAGGGAAACAGTATGATGAGTTTGCTCTAGTCGAGGCTTCTGATTCGGATTTCGAGGAGAATGAGCGCCTGTATCCGGCAGATAATGTCTCTGCTCCGGCCGATCAGCCAGGAGATACAATGGCCGCAGCACCGGCTGCTCCGGCGAGCCAACCAATCCCGCAGAGTAAAATGCCACGTCTAAACCCGATCCTTGGACAGCCATTCTCTTCAGCATTGAATGACAATACTCTCACACCTGCTGACCGCCCGGCGGTGCCTGTTTCTCATGCTACACCTCGCCTGGGTGTTTCGAAGACGCTGAGAATCCGGTATGTCAACCTGGATTCCTCGACTCAAGTGACAACTCTCAATACTTCAACGGATAGCTACATCGCGGAAATTCTTGACTTGGTTTGCAAGCGATGGGGACTGGATAAAGGGAATTACCTGCTCAAAGTGATGGGCTCCAACACAATTGCACCGCTGGATCGCACTGTTGAAGCATTGGGGAATATTACGGAGCTGGACCTTGTCCGACGACGCTTCGGCCCGCAGGCATTAACAGGATCCCCAGTGAGCTCTTCTCCGAACGCACCACTCATGGTTGAGAACCCTACTGGGCCCAGCAAGAAAGGAAAGAAAACTGGACAGCGGATGCTGCATCCTCTTACCCAAAAGCAGGACCTCATTGGAGGATACTACCGGCGCTATTTTGTGCTTCGCAAGCAGTCTATGGGGTTTACCACGTCTCTCCATCGGGTTCTGACATTTGATAATGACTATCTGCACGTCATGCCTGCGGACACGGGTAAAAATGGGTCTGACACTAAGACTCGGTCGATCAGCTTCAACGATGTTGTCGGGTGCAAAGTAAGCCGGCGGCATCCGAAGAATTTCCGAGTTGTTGTGCTTCGTGGCAACGATGCGACGGAGCAGAAGCGGTATGACTTTGAGGCGCGGAACGCCCTTGAAGCGGTAGAGATTGTGGACGAGATTAAGAAGAACATGGCGCATTATCGGACGTGATTGTTCTATTATTATTCCTCTTTATGGGTATTTTTGGGAGCAATTCTTGGGAAGGGAATTGGTTAGGTATGATGGATCCTCTTGGGTGGGATGATGTCGGTCTTTGTTTGGCGTTGGGATGCAAACACAGATTTTACGCCCGAAACAAGCCAGGTTTCTGAATTCAACAAACTCTATATTTACAAAAGCTTCGATCGCGGCCATGTGGTTAATAGACTCTATGAAGTCATCACGATAGTAGTGGTGACGTAGAGTCGTAGATATCACCGCAGTTCTCTTCGGACTCGGGTCCTGACGCTGTGTGATGATTTCAAACAACCCGGAGGCTGACGGTGCCGGGCGCTTTGTCAAGCTCCTGTAGACTCGAGTGGTGAAAGAAGTACGGAACAAAGGATGCTTTTTTAATGATAGGCTGTGGTGGACCGAAGAAGAAACGATCGATTCATCTTGACGCAAAGAATTCAGACTCCCAGCATTGACCCCGCTTCTGCTGCTGCTGCTACTCTTTCTTCCTCGCCCCCTCGATCGTCGTCTCGGGCTGAGAGTTCCATCCTCGCTCTCTCTGCCGGCTCCTCTGCTCTCTCTGTTGTGCCCAATTGCATTCTCTCAGTCTCTCCTCAGCGGCTCTTCTACTACTTAATAGTCGTACATACTGCTACTACTACTCCTGGGGCTCTCCTTCGTATCCGAAACCCAGACCAATACGAAGCCTCGCCGTCTGTCCCCTCCTCGTAGCTCCAACGTCGAAGCCTAGCACCTGCATGCTTCCATTCTGGTTTCACCTCAAATCTTGATCTTGTATAAGCCTTCCGTCCTCGATGCATACTCTCGGAGGTCTTTTGAAGAAACGGCGAACGAAGGATTCGCAGACCCTCTCCAAGGAGCTCCAGGCCGGTTCCACTGGCCACACGCCGACGTCACCAATCGGTGCCGAAGATACCCAGCACCACCACCACCTTTTTTCTCACCATAACCACGATCCCTCTAACAATTCGGCAGCCTCGACAAATTCCCATCCACAGCAAGCCAAACACCAATCCAACCAGTCCTTAGCCAGCAACCCTGCCGACGGTCAAACCGCCTCCATGCAATCCCCCGCACTTCAGCCCACTACTTCCGCACACTCGAATTCCAGCCACCACCACGGCCACCACAGCAATGCCGCTAGTATACACAACATCATAAACCCGTCGCAGCAGAATGCCCCGGAAGTCTCCCGGACGGAGCGTACCACCAAGGGCAAATATACCCTCGATGATTTCACAATCCGGCGCACCCTCGGCACAGGCAGTTTTGGGCGCGTCCATCTCGTGCAATCAAAGCACAACCATCGCTACTATGCCATCAAGGTGCTGAAGAAGGCGCAAGTCGTCAAGATGAAGCAAATAGAGCATACAAACGATGAGCGACGGATGTTAAATCGCGTTAGGCACCCTTTCTTGGTCACTTTGTGGGGAACTTGGCAGGATGCACGGAATCTTTACATGGTCATGGATTTTGTGGAGGGTGGAGAGCTGTTCAGTTTACTGCGGAAATCGCAGGTGAGCGTTGTTTGTCATGAATGGCTGAACAAGTAAGCTGATGTTGGGAATTATATAGAGGTTTCCCAACCCCGTCGCCAAATTCTATGCTGCCGAAGTGACTCTGGCACTGGAATACCTCCATTCGTTGGACATCATTTACAGAGATCTCAAGCCCGAGAATCTGCTGCTAGATCGCCACGGCCATTTGAAAATTACAGATTTTGGATTTGCGAAAGAGGTGCCTGACATTACCTGGACTCTCTGCGGAACACCCGATTATCTTGCCCCGGAGGTTGTAGCTTCTAAGGGATACAACAAATCTGTTGATTGGTAAGTCTTGTTACGACTTAACACCAATCGAAGTGTGCTGACTCGTTCAAGGTGGTCTCTCGGTATCCTGATTTTCGAAATGCTATGCGGGTTCACACCCTTCTGGGACCAAGGGTCGCCGGTCAAGATCTATCAGAACATCCTTCACGGCAGGATAAAATTCCCACCGTACCTTCATCCCGATGCTGTGGATTTGCTCTCACGGCTGATCACCTCGGATCTCACCAAGCGGTTAGGTAACCTTCATGGTGGGTCTGAGGATATCAAAAATCACCCATGGTTTGCGGAAGTCACTTGGGATCGGCTGTTGAGGAAAGAGATTGACGCGCCCTACGTCCCCCCAATCAGGGGAGGGCAAGGTGATGCAAGTCAGTACGAGAACTACCAGGAAGAGACAGAACCCTACGGCCAGGCTGGCGAGGACCCGTAAGTTCCCATCCTCAATTTTGGTAACTTCCTCTTTTTGACACTCATCATTCTAGCCACGGCCATTTGTTCCCGGATTTCTAGACCATCTTATGAGTGATGATGAGATGATAATTCTTACTGGAGAACGCTCTCTAGTTAGAACTCATGATTCTGCTCTGTAATGGAAAGGCGTGTGCAATGCGGTGCTCAACGCAGGACGGCGTTATGATAATTGAAGTCAATTCTTCTACTTGTCGGTCTTGATTATCGCTGGTCGAATGAAAATGTAGGCGTTTTTCAGATGGAATCTTACTAGGCCTCGCCCTAACATTGACTTTTGCGTCAATAGCGTCCCGTGGCCTTACTCCCTCTTATTCATATGCAGGCCACTTTCACTCGCGATGGATGGTTACTGTCCTTTTTTCGAACACTCAACTAGGGTGTAATTGTTACATTTAATTGCTCTTTATTTTCAGCTTTCCGGGCGACGTGGGTGTGTCTCCGGTGTTGGTCTTGGGAGAACTTGCTATTCTCACACTTCGCCGCTGGGCGGACGTGGTTTCGGCTTTACTATCTTTGGATATTTTTTGCAGATACTAGCACGGAGCTATTTTGGTTTCTTGTCTCCTCTCCGTATGAAGAGGTCTGTATAATCCATGTAAATACTTCTAGGTTCCTTTCTCGCGTAAAAAGTAGATCACGAACTGGCCTGGGTCCAGGCTACTTTATACATTACACCTTAGTATCTCAACGGCCGCATCTAACTGCATATTCAGACGTAACCACTCTCAAGTATCTCGGATTTCCCCATCCAATCCGCAGACCGAAGATACGGTACAATGCTTTCCGTTCTTATCGTACAAATATTCATTTCCAGATATCTCCCAGTGACAGTCAATCAGCAAATAACTCTACTTCACAAACTCGACGCCGACGGTCCGCCCGTAGCTAACGAGTTCGCCGCAATCATATCGATACCGCCGTTCCTCCTGTCCGATGTGGCGCGGGTAAGGTAGGCCTTGCTAGCAACGTTCCATAGCGAGATGTACTTCTCCATACATTGGGATAGGCAGGTTGATTCTCCGGGGGACATGGTAGAGCCGGGGGATGTGATACAGTTGTCGAAGCAGTGTTCGTTCACTTTCTGTGCGGAGTTAGTACGTGGAATTCAGTATCCTGCGGGGAAACACAGAGAAAATAGTAGATCAGGGGGCCAGAACGTACGCCGATGAGTTGCCTGGCATTGCTCATGGCAGCTTCCTGTTGGAGCTGCTTCAAGATGGCGGTTTTGACTTCCTGTGCTTCCTGGCCGGAGGAGGCGCCGGGGGCGGGGGTGGAGGAACCGAAGAGACCCATTTTGAATTGTTTTGGTTATAGGGAGCGGTGGGGTGAATGAGAACAGAGAGAGTAGTTTGGAAGCTTTGATTGTTGCAAGATGATGTCGACAGGATCTGAACTTCAGAAGTATCCGAAAAAAAGCGGTGGCGCTGCCGAGGCGGAGAGAAGACGCACCAGCCACAGCTGAAGTGGACACCTAACTTCTAAGGCTGTAGATCTGTGTGTGAACTCGAAGTCAACTCAAAGTTGAGCGTATGATCTGTCCAGTTCTCTCCAGTTTCCTCCGACCTTGCCCTTGCAAGCTATTTTCCTTGTGCTATTCTTTTTCCTCCGACGCGGTATTTTTTCCTTGGACTTTATTTCACCTTGTCCCTTCCGCACTTACCGATTTTCTCGATCTACTCCGCTGTTGATCTGTTGGTGCCAGGTGGAGGTATACTTCCTGCGCAGTTGGTGTAGTTGAATGTCCCGGTGACATTGAGCGCGTGTTCGCCCATTTTTTACAGTCTATCGTTACTCTCCGACGTTACGCCCACGATTGTTTTGTGTCTTCGCCTCTAGCTTATGAAAACAATGTTGCTGCCGCGGCTTTCAACGCTCTTGTGCCTGGCTGGCCTGACAGCTCTGCCCGCAGTCAATGCCTACGACGGCGATGAGAATGTTAAGAGTATTCCAGTATGTATAATGCGACTCTCTGGGACCATTGCTGGTAATTAATTCCTCTTGAATAGCTTCGAACCCACAGTCTTTCTGCCGTGCGTTTACCTTTCTCTCCACACTGTACAACATTGGCCGGCTACTAACAATCGCATAGCCATACTTGGACTCGGACTTCCAAAGCCGCTGGTTCGATTTTGGTGGTGATGCGGTAATTCGCGCCGACAAGTACTTACCCCTCCATTTCCCCTAGCCTTCAGAACCAAAGAGCTAAGCTGGACAACTTAGATACGTCCGTCTTACAGCGGACCGGCCATCGCAGCAAGGATGGGTATTCTCGCGCGTTCCTCTGACCGCGACGAACTGGGAGGTCGGTACCCACGCGCCACTTTGCTATTATCCGCCGAGACTGAACGTTGACCGACTTGTCTTCTACTAGATCGAGTTTGAATTCCAGATCCAAGGAGAGGGGAACCTGCACGGCGATGGCTTCGCAATGTGGCTCACCAAGCAGCGCGGTACACAAGGCCCTGTATTCGGCTCAACGGATAACTTCGAGGGCCTCGGAATCTTCTTCGACACATACAAGAACAACCGCCCCGGAACATCCTTCCCCTATGTCATGGCCATGATGGGCGATGGCAAAACCAGCTACGACCAAGCTCACGACGGCAAGGCCAACGAACTGGCCGGATGCTCCGTATGTCCCTATATATCTCATCCTCCCCGAGGCGATACTTAACAAAACTAACCCACCAACCCATATAATAGGCCCGCGGCCTCCGCACAACCTCCGTCCCCACAAAAGCCCGCCTAACCTACTTCCAAGACAAATCCCTAACCCTCGACCTCCAATACAAATCCGAAGGAACCTGGACAAACTGCTTCACCCTCACAAGCCCCGAAACAAACATCGCCATCCCCTCCGTTGCATACCTCGGCTTCTCCGCCGAAACCGGCGAACTCAGCGACAACCACGACATCATCTCCGTCAAGGCTCAGAATCTATACAACGTCGGTGGGTCTAAGGGCGGCGGCGGCGGCAGCGGCGGCAGCGGTCCTCCTCGCAGCGCTGATAGGCCTAACCGGAAGCCGAAGAAGGATCAAGGAGGTAGTTGGTCGTGGTTCTTTTTCAAGGTGTTCTTTTTCTTTGCCGCTATTGCAGGTGGGTATGTTGGATGGACTGCGTATAGGTCTCGGACGAGATATTCGCGGTTTTAAATGATGTTTGGGGGGAACGTTATGTATTACTGGATGAGGGGTTGATGTTAAGGACTGCGATGGGAAAATAACCATAAAAAAAAACATTTCAATCTGTTGTGCTATATCTGCCTTTTCGCAATATCTCCATCCTTACTTTGCATAGCCATGATGTACGTGTATCTTCTGATTTCCTTCGCTATCATGAAACGAGCTAAAAGTTTCAAGCGGGTGTATTTAACTTTTTCTATTCTTGCAGTCTATATGAACGCTAAAAGCTCTATGTAAACAAGGGGTATCAATCATCTCAACGCCAGTGTCCTACCACATTATAAAGAAATAAAATGGGTATCTCAATTATAGACGAACGCCAGAGCCACGCCAATGCAGACAGTAAGGCCGGTTATCTCTTCAACTCGTTCCACAGGTGGTCAATGATCTGAAAAATTTCTGTAACACTGCGCATGACCGACTCATCAATCCCCAACGCACCATAACGATGCTGAATCTTGTCTGGATGCCATCGAACCCGCTCCGCCTTGAGCGTCGATAGCAAGAGGTCCTGGGGGGCAGCGTCATTCCCTGCAGCAGAAGATTGCAGAGGAGCTCGCCGCATAAACTCTTCCACATTTTCCCTCTTAATATCCTTCCTCTTCCCCGACTCAACGGGCCAAAACAGTAAATTCCGCACTCCCTTTCCTTCACCTGTACCCTCACTCTCGCCCTTAGTCCGTAATGACTCAATCTGCTCCCAAGACCCGAGATAGCTCTCCCAAACCCCCCTCCACACATCCTTCATCTTTTTCCTCTCTCGCCCCCGCCGAAGACTATCCTCCATCGCCCTCTCAAACTTCCTCCTCTCCTCGTTCTCCCCAGCCGTCTTCTCAGCCCGCACTCTCGCCTTCTTCTCCGCCCTAATGCGTTCCTGCTCCTCAAGCATCCCTTCTCTTGTCCGCTTCCACATCTCACCCCGTACATAAGCTGCATATTCCTCCTCATCCATTTGCTCAAGAGCACCCCTCCCATCTCCTTCACCTGCATCAGCCCCATTATGACGTCCTGGGGGAACAGCAAAAGAGTGTATCGACTGCCCATAAACCGATTCCCAGAACGCGGCGCCCTCGTCATCACCTAGGGCATCGAAAAGAGATTCACGAAAGGCGGTGTTAGGCGACAATGGAGGGCCCGGGTAGGACGGTATTGTGTTGGGTGAGGGGGAGCGGGTGGTTGTTCTGCGGCGTTTGTGTCGGCGGTGGTAATGCTCTCGGTCGTCGCCATCATCATGTCGGTGTCGGTGTCGGTGTCGGTGTCGGTGTCTGTCACCGTGTCGATGGGAGTCATTGTGTGATGATCTAGAGCTAGATTTGGATTTGGACTTGAAGCGGAATTTCCCTTTGGTTTTGCTTGGATGGACGTAGTCGTCTGCTTCTGGAGCTGTGGATTTGGTGCTGGATTCTGCGTTTCGGTTGAGATCGCGAGTTGGTGAGGGAGGTGGGTTGTCTTCTGTGTCCATAGCGCGTAATGTCATTAATGTGGTAGAGGGAGATAAAGTGAAGCGAGGTCCAAATGAGGGCATGGTTTACCTTGTGGAGGTGATGAGGAAAGAAAGAACGAGATTCTGAGTGCATCTGGATTCTGGAATTAGAAGGTACCGCAATTTCTATTACGCCACTGTTTTACGCTAGTAATTTTTCTTCGGAAAGACCCCGAGCTAGTATGCGCCGTTCCCCATGTAATATGGCAACTGTTGCCTGCGCTTTTGATATTAAGAGATGCAATTCCCAGTGGAGTCTAGGTAGGCTAAGATCACAATCCCCTTGCAGCACTAGTGATTGTTTACCATAAACGTTGAACATACAATATGACATCACATGCTGTTTATGGATGATCAGATAAGATAAGAGCTAATAAATTACACAACAAAACGCCTTGTGACGTACGGTAACTCCGCCACAACCTCTAAACCAAACTGAGCAATCTCGATCTTCTTCTTCATCCTCAAGCAACATCCCACACCACATTCCACCGCAACCATGGTGCTCGTCGCTTACTCCGATTCAGAAGCCTCCGACTCAGAGCACGAGAATGATACTCCCGCCCCTGCTCCTGCAGCCAAACCCGCCTCATCATCCTCAAGCGCAACTTCAACCGCCAACCCAAACTTCCCATCCATCGTCGACAAAACCAACCCGCGCAAAATCCGTGTCGCCCTACCAGAAATCAAAATCGAAACACCAGATGAAGAAGATGCGGAAGGGCCCGCAAGAAAAAAGCCTAGAATTGGAGGTGGTGGTGGCGGTGGTGGTGCATTTGCGGGCTTCAGTTCATTCCTACCAGCCCCAAAACGACCAAACGCGACAGCAGAAAAGGAGAAGAAATTAGGGGGAGGGCCTGCGCGCAAAATTTTCAGTTTGAAAACGGGAGCTGCGCCGGTGTTTGATCGGGGGGCTGATGAGGAGATGAAGAATAATATGGCGTTTGACAGTCTAGGAGCTGGTGGTGGCGATGATGATGACGAGACAATTCCTAAGGCCGGCAGCTTAAGGGGAGAAGAATATACGAAGTCAAATGAGAGTAATCAGGAGAAGAAGAAGCTGGAGGAGGTCGTCTTGAAGGGGAATCCGATGATGTTTAAGCCATTGTCAGTGGCGCGGACGGGACAGAAGAAAAAGAAGACGATGGGAACGATTCTTCCGCCGCCGATTTCAGGACTTAAGGAAGGGGGAGGAGATGGAAGAGAAGGGAAAGGGACAACCCTACAGGGCCCGTCTCAAGCGCAAAATCCAACTGCACCTCCTCCAGCTCCGAAACCCAAAGTTAACCTTTTCTCCCTGTCGACGGAAGAAACAGGTACTCCAGACACCTCAAACCCAGAAAATGGTTCTACATATGAGCCCCTGATATACACCACCAATGACGATGCGCCCGCAGCAGGCCCCGTTCCAGAACCAGAGTCGGTTCCCGCCGCACCGGCGCAAGCGGCCCCCTCAGGCCAGACGCTAGATTACATCGCGGACGATCTGAATCTCTCCCGTTCACAACGACGCCAGTTGTTCGGCCGTAATGCTAGTCCATCCAATTCTCGCATCCTGCACTTCAATACGGACATGGAATACGCTGCCAACCAGGAGATGGCACACAAGGAGCTCGCCGCGACGCAGCACAACCCGGTTCGGGCTATTGCTCCCGGCAAGCACACACTGCAACAGTTGGTCAATGCGGCAAGCACACAAAAGGAAGCTCTGGAAGAGAGTTTTGCGTCTGGGAAACGGAACAAGAAAGAGGCTGGTGCCAAATATGGATGGTAGAATGATTATGTCTGATGATTATTTCTCCGATGTTACTTGTTAATATGGATACGCATAGTTGTAATTGTATAAGAATTTTGCATATACGGAAATTGGCGCCTTGGAGTTGACCAGTCAATGAAAAGTATTTAATCAAATAGGACACTATCAATATCTATTTACAAAAGAGAGGGAAAAAAAATATTCTTTTTATATGCACACAAAACGCCACAATGCAATCAATTTAAGAAGAAACATCAACAACCTCCGCAAACCACTGCTTCAACGCCGTAGCCAAAACAGCCGGGAGTTCCCTCACATCCCGCACAACAAGGTAATAGGGGAACGGGAATCCTTCTAGATATCTCTTCATCTTCAGCTTCATCTCGCCGGTACCACTATCAGCATCTGGCTCAAAGCTCGCCTGCGTAAGATCTAGGATGGAGTTCCCCTTCAAGGCATCCACGATGATAAACACGATCATGATCCGTTCTTCTTGGGCCTGACGAACAAGGCGCTTGATTGTTTCGTGGTCTTCGCAGATACCGTCTGATATGATGAGCTCTAATTGCCAGAGATCGGCGCCGCCACCGGTGGGAGATTGTTTGAAGCGCGCTTCGCGGAAGAGAGCGATTGAGTCGGCGATTAGCTTGCGTACGTTAGTGCCTGTCTGTTGGTAGCTGAAATTTTGGAAGACTTGTACGCCTGCTTCGGAGGAGAAGGGTTTGCCGAAGTCGTGGGCTACACGGACGTGCTCCTCACTGCCGAAGCCAAGAACACATAGGTCTCCGGCTTCGAGCATGCTCAGGCTCTTTGCGACGAGGGCGAGGGTTTCAAAGGCGAGTTGACCACTTCCGCCCTCAAGCATGGACTTGCTGTCGTCGACAGCGAGCATGATTTGGTAGTTGCGTTTTGAAGGGATAGACCGGCGCATCCAAATCTTGTCGCGCTTGTATTGGGAAGCGATGTAGGGGATGATGCGCTTGATGTTGAGACGTTTACCGGTCCGGAAGTCGCCGCGGAGTTTCGTCGCGAGAGTTGGTGCGAGGATTAAGCGGAGCTGTTCCGTTAAGGAGAGGGAGAGGTCGTTGGTTGTTGATTCGTACTTTGACCAAAGACGCTGGGCTTCGTCTCGTGGGGTTAGGGGAGGTAGAGTAGAGGAGAGATGGATAGCGGCTAGGTGTGAGTCGACTTCATCCAATTCTTCGGTTTCTGCTTGTTGAGCTAGGGCGTCGTTCGGATTCTCCTGGGCGTGTGATGCTCCTGGAATAAATGTCCCGCCAGCTTGGTTGTCGGCAGGGGCGCCGTCCTGATCCAGTTGCATTGCATCCTCCAGTTCATTGCCTGGAAGGGCTTGTGGTTCATCGGACACGTCAGGTAGCATTTCTTGATCTGTGGGTTTGACGTCCGACTCTACTCCCTTGTTCTGGTCCAGAGCTTTGGCTTGTTCTTCGCTGGCTTGACCAAGCGCTTGAGTATCAGCGACATCGTCTTGGTCTGCCAAATGCTCAAAGTCTGCATCGCCCATCTCCGTGTCCTGAGGCAGGGGCTCGTCCGACTCGCCTTCCTCCTGTTTCGAGGCATTCTTAATCTCTTTTTGTCGGCGATGCCATTGCTCAAGGACATCGTCTAGCTTCTTGAACGCCTGTAACTGAGGGTCTTCAGGGTTGGCATCGTCGGCTCCTCCCGCGTCCCTGTGTCTGTCATTTTCCTCACCGTCTTTGGCAGCACCGGTTTGTTGATTGGGCTCAACGAAAGGATCAGTAGAGCCATCTTGTTGCTGCGCATTTCCGGACGCGCCTTTCTCCTGGTTCTGGTCTTGTTCGGCGCCGAGACCACCATTAACAGCTTCGCTGGGGGCGATTTCTTCTCCAGCTACTTCATTCTCATCCCTTTGGGCAAGGAAGTCGTCTTGTTGGGCTTCTTCAGGCTCGTCATCGAGCTCCTGTACGTCATCTTCACCTTCAGCTCCATTGGTGTTCTCCTCTTCAGGCTCAGCTTCCTCGGTCTGATCAATCTCTTGCTCTTCCCCGGGCTGGTCACCGGGACCCTCGTCTTCGTGGTTGTCTTCCTGAATCTCGTTCATCTGTTCATCATTAGGGGCATCTGGAAGATCATCAAGTCCATCGTCGCTTTCGAGGCCTTCGTCATCAATGCCCTTCTCGTCACCGTCAAGCTGCATCTCATCTGGAAGATCCAGTGTCTCCTGTTCTTCGGCGTGAGGATCCGTAACATTCATGTCTTCGCGTCCAACCGCCTCGCCTTCGTCTTCGGGCGCTTCTTCTTCCTCCTCCTCCTCTTCTTCCTCGTTCTCTTCATCGCCTTCACCTTCTTTGTCTCCCTCTTCGCCCTTTTCGCCTTCTTGCTGCTCTGGGGCAGCCGTTTGTTCAGTAGTCTCCGAAGCACCTTTGCCTTCTTCATTCTCTGTCTCCTTTTGCTGCTCGTCATGGCCACCGTCCCACATCTTCTCATCAACGGCCGATGCGTCCAAGCCATTGACACTGCCTACCTCCTCATCAATATCACCCTCTTCTTCTTCTTCGTCGCCACTTTCGTCTTTCTCCTCGTCTTCTGCTTCTTCTTGCTCACCCTCCTCCCCTTGCAAATCTTCCTGGTCCATATTAACCGCATCTTTAGACTTGTCCATATCATTCCCAGCCCCTTCTTGTTGCTCCTGTTGCGCGAGTTCTGATAAGTCCTCGTCATCCCCAACATCTTTACTAATATCTTCAGCTCCTTCTCCTTCACCGAGACCCGTTCCACTTTCCAACTTTCCGGCCTGACCTTCTTCAGTTGACTCTTCATGTGGGGTACAGAAGCCTTCGGATGAAACTTGGACGAATGACTTGGCGAGTATATAGGACATCTTGCAGGTCTCTCGGTGTACTTGCAGGAAGCGGCTCACGATATCTTGACTGATATCGTAATACTTGTTCATGATGGGTAACAGGCTCGCCAGTAACGCAACTGCCAAGGGAATACCGACGTCTGACTGTTGCTGGACACGATGCAACGTTTCTAGGACAGCATCGAGAGCCTTTGCAATGTCGGCCAAATGTGCAGACTTGAGAGCTCTTGTGAAGAATTCATCGCTTCGAGCGAGGGATCCGGTCGATGTAATCAAGGCCGGTACTTCCTTGAGTTTCTGGAGGCTAACGAGAATCTTATCCACGGCTGCAGTAAGACTAGAGTCAAAGTCCTCGACGGCTAGCACGTCCATATCCTTTTCAAACTCAGCGAATTCCATCTTAACATTAGTCCATGGAAGAAGTTGGTCTAGGACGAAAGTAAGGTCAGGGCGCTCTCCAGCCCACTTCGCGAGATCAGCCTTCAAATGGTTTAGAGAGGACAAAGCTTCGTCAAGAGTATACTGATGAAGTCTAGAAGTAACTCCATTCGGCAGCTCAGGGAGATGCTTGATGGATTGTCTCAGGCGGTCAAACGTGTCTTTCCATGTCTTCAGGCCATTGGAGACATCCAGTGAAGCAATTTCGGAGAATTTCGAATGCAGTTCCACTATTGTTGAAGCTAGTCCGAGGGTTGGCGCTAGCCATGCAACTGCTGTCTTTACTTCTTGCCTTCCGCTTTGGCCCTGGGGTATGGACCGAACAATGGAGGATGCTCCCGATTTCCACAGATTAGAGAACTTGGCCAGAGTGAAGTGGAGCGTTTCCAGATCTGATAGAGCTGGGGAAACGGTGGCTCTCTGCTTTCTGATCATGAACAAAAGCTGTTCCATGGACCCTAAACTCCTTGACACCTCTACGTTGCTGAGCTCCTCGGAGTAGCTACGCGACGCTTGGCGAGCACGCGGAAGTAGGTCTAAAAGTCGATGGAAGTAGACTTCGGAATTTTCGATCAGTTGTGTTACCGCCGAATGGGTTGGAAAAGATGGGCTAGTGGCCAGCACCTTGGCAATGGAGCCCTGCGATTTTATCAAGTCGGTACCAGCATTACGCTTAACACCCATCTCCAGAAGTTGCCGCAAAGTGTCCGCATAGAAACGACGTTTCTGACCTTTGAGATGTTGAAGGTCGGCTTTATTGTCCTCCGTCAGAACCTTTGGCGTCTGCGATCTGAATTCTTTAATGCTTTCCAGGAAGAATTGGACAAAGCCGCTCAAGTCGTTACCGACATCAAACTCGTCGGGAATTGAGGTGTACATATGCAGCATGCTCTTGACTGTTCCTTCCGGGTTCGTGAATCTGGGAGGTCGAGTGGACCAGATTTTGCCTTTCTCACAGATCGTCAGAGCTTCCTGAATATTTTTAGAAGAGACAGTCAGCTCGCGGCCGGTACTTCTTGCATCCTCGTCCCTCTCAGGCATATCTTGGCTCAAGATCTGTTCAACTGGCAGACCTAAGATCTCGCGATATTTGCGGACCAGCTTGAACAACTTCACGTGTGATCGCCGAGCACTCTCTCTAAGAGCAACAATATTGGTATCCTTCCAGCTAGCAAGTTGAATCTGTTCTTTGATATTCTTTTCAAGAGCAGATCGCTTGTCGCTCAGCAATTTGTTTACCGCGGGCTCGAATTGAGCGTAATGTTGAAGGAAGTTGTCAAGCGCAGATACGAGCTGCTTCAGCGATGGATAATTTTGGACATAGAGGAGTAGGAGAGACCGGAAGTTTTTGATGAGCCGGAGACGCTCACTGTACTGGCCAAGTGTGGTTGAGTGGGTGAATTGCTCCAGCGTACCGACGACCTCTTGAGCATGATCGCCTAGGTCCACTTGTCCGGATTCTGCGATTTGAATCGGCGCTCGGATGAGTGCTTCGAACGCGATAAACCACCACGAACTCACGTTTTGGTCGCACTTCTCTTTCTCGAGATCCAAGAGCTTTGCCCAGGTTGATAATTCCAATCGCCGCCACGATATAATCAGGTTTGTAAGCTCATCGTAATAGGATGCCGCCGAGTACTCTCGACTAGCTACGAGCTGCCATTCATGGACAAAAGAGTGAAGTTTCTCAACCTTTGTCAGGAACTTCGCGACAGGCTCTGTATGCTTGAACTGGTAAATCTCCTTGCAAAACGAGATCACATCAGCAGGTACGGCATGATCAGGCCAGGCCTTTTTTATTTGAATGAATCGAGCTTGGATAGAGCGCGTCAGAGACAGGAGCTTTTTGGCTTCACTTAAGTTCTGGTCCGTGTAGAAGTTGTAGCTGTTTGCCGAAGTAGTAGTTCTCTTGACAAGGTCATCTTCTAGGAGCAAGAAAATGGCAGAAATCTGTTCCTTAGGGGCCACGTGTGGTGAACGCGAATTGCTGCTCTCGGACCAGGTAGACCCTAACAGCATGGCAGACTGCTTGACATAGTCTAACAGCACCTTCTCACTATCTACAGACTCGAACATCTTCGCATGGAGATCGGCAAGCCGAACTGAAATAGCTTTGGGATCGGCTGTGTCTGATAGACTTATATCTTGGTCGGAACCGTCTTCGTATGTCGGGAAGAGCTGGTATAACTCATTCGCATCGACCTCTTCACTGTCCTCCCAAGAGCCTTTGAAGTGATACATCTCATTTTTGCGAGTATGTTCCTCTTGGTCCTCCTTCAACTTTGTCTTCCATAGCACGTAGAATCGCTCGGCGATGCGGAGGAGGGACTCTCGTCCACTACTGGTGGAAAGAATACCAGGCTCCATGGTTTCAGCTATTCTGAGAGATGACAGTTCATGGAACCATAGATCAGTCGCATGTTTTGAGTCGTGTCCCACGGAATCATTATCCGACGATAAGGTCGGTCGACCAGAAGCTCCAAGGAACGGTGTGCTCTGGCAAATTGTCCGTAGAAAAGGTGCCCCACCAAATCTATGGTCAGGGGTGGCGCCGAGGAAAAGGCCAAGGTCTAGTAGCTGCAGGAAGCGAACGACAAGAGTAGTGATGTCGTCGTAGGATCTATAGTTGGTAGTCAGACGCCTACTTAGCTGCTGGATATTGTCACGCAGTAACTTCCTCGTGCGCTCGTTCTCGGCACCCTTGTCCTTTGCGTTGATTAATTTCTCAGGGTTTCGATTGAGAACGGATTTAATGATGCTTGAGAATTCACCGTGGAGAATGCTGATTTCCGAAGTCGCTGGTCGAGTGACAGACGACGGTGGAGGAGCTGCGCCGAGACCGTGCAATTCCTCCTGCACTATCTTCTTCCTAACATTCGTGGACTGCCCGGAAAAGACTTGTTCAAATAATGTAATGGAATCAGCCTTCGAGGTAAGTTCATCAACACGGTGATGATGTCGTTCCCTTTCGACAACTAAACTTAGCGAAGGATCAAATGGCTTGTCCGGAACAAAAAGCCACAGGAGAACGACCGCCAACTGCACTAAGGCACTTGCGGTATCTTGCGCAGCGTCCTCACCCGTCGACCTAGTCAATAGGACTGTAACCAGCTTCGGAAGCGCTTTGTCTGCGATTCTTTTAAAGTAATGGTTGTTCGGTAGGTTCCGCGCCAGACGGATATTCAGTGAGAGCAAACTAGGTGGTAAGCCTCGCTTCCCCGCCAAGCGTAGGAGAGTAACCAGCTGCTCAAAGGACTGCGGGTTAAAGAATTCTTTGTGAACATCGACAAACTCCGCAGTAAGCTGTAAAAGCGCCTGCCTAAGGAGCTTGAGCTGATCCAATGCGATTTCTTGGCTTGTTAGGGCCAATGCTTGAGTGAGGGTCTGTTTCTCGACTTCCAGGGCATCCATCTGACCGAGGGCAACGCAATCAACAAACGCTAACTTGTGGAGTAGCGATAGGGATACCGTGCCGCTAACGGCAGTTCCAGTCCCGGAAGACCGCTGATAACCTGAAAAGAGCGACAGTCGGTGAAGGATATCCGGAACCCGGCTTTGCAAGTTCGACGAGTTCAAAGGCTGAGCAGGGCGGCCAGCCAGCAAAGCTAAAACAGGTTGAATGGGATTCTGGGGCTCTAGAGCGCCCTCATTGAGAGCAGCAATATCGTGGTATTGACACAGTACCTCAAACTCATTTGAGAAGTATGGGCTTTGAGCCACTTCAGAGTCTTGCACCACGCTCGCCAAATCCAACACTGTTTGTCTGAGGCTCTGGTAACCGTTAGTGTGGGAAACGAATGATAAAGTCTGTCAAACAACAACTGTGAAGAGATGGACTTACTTGTACGAGATTTCCTTCATCGGCGCCCTGCAAAAGTATAGATCTTTGTGTTTCAACAAGAGAATTGCGCACTCGGCTCAGCTGAGACAAGTCAAGACGGGTCCGGTTCGCAATTTGCATGAACTCGGACGCAATCTTTTCCAGATCCAGCATGGATGTCAACTGAGCCTGAGTTGAAGCTGTTGCTGGTCTACATGATTCCCAGAGCTTTTGCATGCCAAGTCCTGTAGTGAGAGCCCAGTTTTCATGGAACCGATCAAGCGCCAGAGATAACGCGCAGGCCAATGAATTGAAAGCCGGACCTAGGTCGAATATTGATGCGCACAATGATTTGCCAATCTGAAGGTATATCAGAAATTTGCCCTCGTCAACCTCGCTGACGGCTGTGATCCTCAAAATATCTGCACAAAAACTAATGATTGCACGAAGAGGAGCGATCAGGTCGTGTTGGCGAACGGAATCATAGTCCAGGCTTTGAATAAATTCATATACAAGCTGTCCACACTGCGATAGAAATCGGCCAACTGGCTGTGTTGTATCTTTCATCAGGGCAGGTATGCGTTTTGAGGCTAGAGATCGCTGCAGCCGACTCATTTGGCTTGGTTTAAGAGATTTGCCAGATTCCTCTGCGAGTAATAAGGCCTGCTTGAGACGATGGAGGTCAAGCTTGGACTCCTGTACATGAGCCATTAAGATAAGTGAATTGAGCGGCAAGTCTTGCTCCAAAACTAGAGCTAGAGGCTCATTGACCAGAGGGTGGAGGGGCTGCAAATGGCCTTGAATCGCGAATGCGACATTCCCTAGGTTGACGGACTTCTTAATGGCGTTGAAAGGTTGGCAGTACTGGTTATCGTGTATGACGGACACGTAGCGATCTAGAAGTCTCGAGGATTGACCAGCCTGGAGATCAGACAAATACGGCGAAACAAGATGTTGTGATCGTTGGAGATAGGCCAAGTCCGATATTGACAGGTGATCGAGGCGAATCTCGTAGGATGGCTCAGCCACTTCCTCTGAAACAACAGAGGAATCGAGAGTCCAGAGGGGGCGGAGACGGTATAGGGAGGATTGGCTGGTATAGGTTGGCGTAGAGGAGTAGTCCAAAGTGTCGTCTTCCTGGGCCAGAATACATATCTCGACACACCGATTTCGCATAGCGCGAGAGAGCTCTCCGTTCCGAGAATCCATTGTGAGAAACAGCCTGAAGTTTGGGTGCGGCTTAATGATCCTGGCGTTTCCATCCTCAGTACGCTGCTCGTTGAGAATGAGGGCTCCGTTCGGTTCAGTCAAGGAGTTTAGTCGGTCGAGAACAGAGGGGTTACAAAGATTGGCATTGTCAAGGACGACCCAGTCTCCCTTCTGAACAGCCTGCGTCAAAACGCCCTCCGTCCACTCAAAACCAACTTTGAATTTATCTGACTCTTTTGAAACCCGGAATAGAGTTCGCGATCGACCAAGCAACTGTTCCACTGCGGGCTTGGGATAAAGCTGGTAGACCTTCTCTAACAACGCGCATACTTGTTCCAGAGACGCGTCAGGGTGCTGAAGCCGTTCATAGAGCTCAACGAAAGCCGAGGCTTCTTCATGAGAAGTCTCGGACAGATAGCTGGAGAGTATGTGTCGTCTCACGAACAGCAAGATATCTTGTAAAAGGGACGATGTCTCCCTGCTGTGGTCAATCTGCTCAAACCCTCCGACTAGGTCCATTGTATCGGTATCAGCGCTCAGGGCTAGCTCAACCAAATTAGCTCCATTAATAGCAGCAAGCTTTCTTATCAGCGTTGTTTTGCCGCAACCTGACGCTCCCACCAAGATACTAGGCCATGACTGCTCAATGCAAAGTATGAGAGATTCAAGGTTAGAAAGATCCCTTGGAAGTATTTTGAGATGAGGATTGGGCGTTTCTTGAAGCATCAGGTCCCTTCGCATTACTCCAAGACCGACTTGCATACACTCTGGAGTCATGTTATGGTAGTAGCTTTTGGCCGCTGTCGAAACCCCATCGAAGACACGCTCATAAAGGCGGCAGACCCGCTCTCGATCCTCTTCACACCTAAACCGTTGGG
This sequence comes from Aspergillus asperescens, assembly GCA_027569075.1. NCBI lineage: Eukaryota > Fungi > Ascomycota > Eurotiomycetes > Eurotiales > Aspergillaceae > Aspergillus > Aspergillus asperescens. The sequence goes on along the minus strand of JAPDEH010000055.1, from coordinate 77,471 downwards.
AGATGATAATATCGAGGAAATTCTTTGTATGTATTTGCAGGCTTCCACGATCGGCGAGTTGGAGCCATCTCTGAATGTCACGTAGGTTGACCTCCCAAGGGCCACCCAGAACACCTAATCTCCTTTCCTGAACGATGGCAACGTTTAACAAAGAGACAAATTCAACAAGCCGCTCGGTTTGTGTAGAGGGACTACCGGGGAATAGTCTGGCACATATACGTTTCAAATCAGTGTCGGTGAAACTGTCCGCATACACCACGGTAAACCGGTTAACAAAAGAAGCAGGCAGGCCCTTCCTGCCGCCTCCTTGGTGATGCGGGTTTTGCGCGGCAAAGAGGACGAAGTTTGGGTGACGCTTGAAAGTCTGGTCAAGCTCCGCAATATAGACCACCTGGCGATGGTCCAGACAGGCATTGAGACCCTCGAGCACAGACTGAGAGGCCAAGTTCATCTCATCCAAGAGAACCCAGTCGCCGCGCTGCATCGCTTGCAGGAAAGGTGCATCTCGCCATGCAAACTGACCTACATCGCCGCCTTCCACAGGCACATCAGACCCGAATAAATCCGTAAGATCTGTTTGCTCAGACAGGTTGATCCGCGTAAGCGCTTTCCCCAGGGCTCGGGCGAGGGCAGTCACTAGTGTAGTCTTACCAACACCAGGGCTACCTTCGAGTAGAATAGGCTTCGTTAATTGTAGACCGCGGGCGATGCGTACCGAATTAGCAATGGTTGTAGGAGCATCCATTATGAACTGAGGGTCAGGTTGGGCGTCACCTTGTATGGTGAGATGAAAAGGTCCGACACGCAAGGCTCCGTCGTCAACATCAATAACGGACTTTTGCAGGTAGATATTCGAGGCATCTACGTCGAAAAGCTCCTGAAGCTTGTCAAGACACAATTGTCGATTTTCCTCGAGGTTATGCAACGTAGTCGCAAGCATCGCAGCTGGGTTTGCGCCTAAAGTGTCTATGAATACCATTGCAGCCCCTTGAATGGCAGCGAACAAAGGTTTAGAGCCCTGGCATTTGTTGACAAAATCAACCCAGGCTAGGAGATCACGAATAGAGAGGGAGTTGGTGGAAGAGCCCTGGAACGTCCGTTTGAACCATTTCGCAAATCCTAACATTGCCTGAGAAGCGTGCTCTAGCTGCGCCTGTAGTTTCATTTGAAGGATGGGGAGAATATCCTCGTCCTCCGACAGCTGGGGAGCCCAAATCTCCGTCATTCGATTTCGGAGAGCAGCAGAAAGTTCTCGCTTTCCGTAGTCACCTCCGGGGTTCATGGTTGAAAGGAACTGGAAACCGCTATCCGCTACCACCATAGAGTCAATGGGGCCCTTTTCAGCCAGGAGTATCGATCTATGAGGTTCCAGTACACTGTTAAGCCGTTCCAACACCGAGTCATCCGCGAGGGAGATTTCATCCAGAAGGAAAAATTGACCTGTCTTCATGGCTGTTATCAAACTCCCATCCGTCCATTCAAACAGTGCATTGAGGCGAGCGTTATTCTTTTCAATTCTCCTAAGCAGCTCCGGATCGCACACTTGCCGCTGCTCATCACCGAGTGTGCCAAAGGTTTGCTTTAACTCTTCAAACGACTTAGATTCGCCATCGAACAATTTTCGCAAATCACTGAGAAGAGCGTCTTCGATGGCCGATCTGTTCCTAACCGGCCTTTGGGCTCCGATAAGGTCCCCAGTTTCCAGGTTTACATGAGCATTAACGATGTGTAGCTGTTTCTGGTAGGCATCGGAGACCGCTTGACAAAGCTGGGTCTTTCCACAACCGGTTTCACCCACAAGTAGGACAGGCTCGTTGTTTTCAATAGCCGTGGAAACTAGCATAAAAAGTCTCCTCATCGCCCTCGTCCAGACAATTCCAGGCGTTAGTTTCCTTAAGCTCGGTGCATGCTTGTCCATTTCCGAAGTACTGTAAAGGACCTCTTCATCGATAGTAACTTTCATAACCTCTTCAATCACACCTTTCACGGCTGCCCTCTCCTGAGGGTTTCTCACCCTCTCTGCAAGAAGCATGAAACCATTTATAGCCAACTGCTCTCGGTCATCAGCTTGCCGGAGGGCCCATCGGAAAAGATCACGCAAGGTAGCGAAACTGTTCTTCTGCTCGAATAGTCGGTTTGCTTGGCGTAATAGAGACAGTTTCCGATAAACAGACACTATCCTGGTGCAAAATGATGGGGCAATTTGAGATCTTTCTTTGAGAATATACTCAAGCTCGCTCTCCGGTATGTCGTCAAAGTGCAGTTCGAGAAAACGATTCCGAAAAGCGCGGGACAGTACTTTCCGGCCACCATAAAGGCCTGCAGGATTCTGTGTCGCAAATAGCATGAAATTTGGGTGAGGATGGACCACTTCTTGCGTTTCCGGTATGAACAGTTCGCGGTTATCATCGAGGAGCCGGTTGAGTGCCTCCAATACGTCTGACGGAGCCAAATTGAGTTCATCGAGAACAATCCAATATCCGTTCCTTAAGGCCTCTACCAGGATGCCTTCCTGGTAACGAAGCGTTCCGTCATCATCAGATACATAAGACCCAAGATACTCTTGAAGATCGGTGTGCTCATGGTTATTGATACGGACGAATTGATTCCCAGAGACCTTCGCAAGATACTCGATCATACTCGTCTTTCCAGCGGAGGTTGGGCCTTGAAGCAAAACTGGGAATCGGCGGATGGAGCTCGCTCTCACAAGATTCTTGAGGTTCTTTTCGATGAAAGGGGTTACGATATAATGAGGTTGCTCTTCGGGTGCCAAGTGCCCCTTTCGCATCCAGTAGTGTTTGAATTGTACATGTTCGTTACCGTCATTGGGAGGTCTGGGAGTCTGCCCAAGTAACGCCCTGATGTTCTTCACATTACTGAAAATGTACTTTTCAAGAAGTGGCATCAACAGCCTCTCAGCTTCCTGGCTCAAAACAGTCAAGAAACTCATTGAGAAACCCTCGAATATTGCTCGGCGTAACCCGTAAATTTGCGCATGATCAGACGCATATATAAGCGCACGGACAAGCGTTCGAATGCTAAAGTGCGGTCGCTGGCCCGCTCCGTCCGTGAGCTTGTTCTCGTTACTGAGCTTTTTAGCCTCCATGTAAAGTTGGGCAAGATCAGGTACAGCCCTAGAATCACTCAAAGTCAAATCCCCAAGATACTTTTTGATCAAGGACAAGAGGTCATCCAGCTCATTATCGGGCGACTGCACATATAGTTCGGTGAATCTGGAGCGAAGTCCCGGCGGGAGGTCTTTTTTCCCTGCATCTGTCGCCGGGTTCATGGCGCCAAATATTCGGAAATCCGGGTGGCCAAACACCCGCTCCACATCACCCGCCTCAGATAGCAAAACGGAAGGAAAGCCCTCACTGCCATGGTGCAGAAGGCTTGCGATGTTTTCGAGGGTGTCGGGCGATGCTAGATTAACCTCATCAAGAAGTACCCACTCGCCATTTCGCAAGGCGCGAACAATCTTTCCCTGTACAAAAGCAAAGGCAAACTTGGCATCGCCCTGGGTTACTTGTGCTTCAAAGTCGTTGAGCTGTGTTGCAAATCTTTCCCATCTCTGTCGCAGAAACTGATATTTTGGGGAATCCAATTTCCTTTTCTTGGTGGGCTGCTCTCCTTCTCTGGGCTGGGAAGAGCCGTTCCCTGATTTGAAGACACCATCTGCCAGTCGAACGGCTTCATGCCAATGATTGACCAAACGTACCCAGTTCCCGCTAGCAACGTTCTTCGCAATCGAAGACAGAAATTTCTGGTTCTTTTTCGCGGAGAATGTTAGTTCAAACAAGGAATTGAACTCGTCAAACATTGGGATGGCCATTGTGCGAATGTTGACTGGCTTGAAGCCGCCCAATAAATCAGTGCTCTCACTTTGCTGAGATAGGTTTACTACCGTAAGCTTCTGCCGCATCAGCGTTGCAAGATGCTGTATTACAGTTGTTTTGCCGATACCGGTCTCTCCAACAAGAAGAACAGGTTCCGCCATCTCCACGGAGGCTACAACTTGCTCCATTAACTTCAGAGCGGCCCTCGTGGTAGCAAAGCGAGATGGAGCAGCTAGCCTGGAGGTTGAACCGGTTGGCACCTTAACCTTGCGACAAGCCTCTCTCCCAAGTATGAGGCTATTACCCTTGTCTAGCAGCGCTGGTGTTCGCTCATGTAGACAAAATCCTGCACGCTGCGGCGAAATTTGGAGCGCTTCCGCGACTTTCAAGGCCAATGAATCTGACAACGTCGTGTCCGGTATATATTTGAGGAATATGTCCACAATGTCCAGAAAGATGTCGTCATCGGTTCCTTCAGGAGTAGCTTCATACCCTGTCTTCACACCAAGTCGCTGGAGTCTCTTATGCATCCTGCTACAGAGTTTGATAAGATCACGCAAGCCTGGAGTGCGGCCTTGGGAGCTTTTGATTGCGAGGCTTCCATGAAACGAGGAGCAGAGCTTTTGGTAGACGTTCATAATTGTAGGCACTCGAGATTCGAGCAGAGTGAATTTTTGCGCAATCACTTCTTGGACCTCGTCTATTGTGAGCGGATCAACCTGCACCCTGTTCCATAATCTGCTTCCAAGAATGGCGGTGCTAGGGGCAACCTCCTCGCCTGCGATATTGTATGACGACTTCATCGTTGCGATGATTTTGAAGCCTTCTGCGCACTTGATCCGCTCCCTTCTGCTAGCTATAGTCAGTTCACCCTTCTCAATAATGGGAAGAATGAGACCGATGACTTCAGAAGGAGCGCGATCTAGGTCTTCAATCAATATCCAGCGACCCTCTCTAGCAGCTTTTGTCAAGACACCGGGTTGCCAAGCAAAGCTTCCCGTTGCCGGCGATGTTGAGTACATCCCCAGAAGACTTTTGGCGTCCGTCTGCTCGTTCAAGTGCAGCGTTACCATAGATTCTGACTGGCCCATGGTACCTGCGATGTCATTTATCAAGCATGTCTTTCCTGAATTCGGCAGTCCAACTAGTAGAATCGGTTGAGAAGTGACTAGAGAGCTTGCTATCCGTCGCAAATTATTTACTGCTGTGGGCGTCTTCACAATCGTGGAAGGTGTGAGTGAGGTGTCAATCTGTCGTGGTATCAACACACCACAGACTTCCGCGGTTCGAACGGTGAGATAGTCTCGTAACTGCTCCACCTGCGAAAGACTCTCGGAGTATGAACGTGTGTCCCGTGTTGAATGGAGTTGCCTCTCTACAGTAACCCATCGACGCTCTTCCCAGAGCCCGAGGCAACGGTAGTCGATCAAGATGCCTTCCCAATCCCCCTCTATCATAACATCTCCGCAGTGTGTCCACAAAATCCTCTCTGTAGAAGCATCGGCTGCGCGCATATAGAGACAGAAACATCGTACCGCTAGATATCGAATCACTTGGTCATTGTGTCGAAAAAGTGCTTGCAATTGCGATGGTGCGATGGCGGGTGAAAAAGCCTCTAGGTCGAAAGAAAGAAGACGAAAAATTGCCAGTAGTAACGTGCGAATCGTGGAGTTGTCTATTTGCAAATTAGTCAAGGCGGCAGGTGCAGCCAACACCGACAGAGGGCCAGCCCGAGACATGGCATATTGGCTTGCGAAACATCGCAAATGTGGTGCAAGTGGCAGTATTCGTGCGAATGCAGAGATAACTTCGATTTGATCAAGGCCAGATTCAGGAAGAATCCAACGCGCAGCCAGATCAACGAATATCGGTTCATATATGTAGAAAAGCTTCTCCGTATACCGTGATCTCAATGTGCCGACTGCAAGCGCATTGAGGTACTGAGTCCCGGAAGCCGTGCGGACGAGCGCCGCAATATCATCCGGTAGCTGTTCAAGAAGTTGGGACTCATTGAGAGTCTCCTCGTAGGTAGGACTGACACCCATCCTAAGTCCAGCCACCCAAGGAACTCTTATAGTGAGTGGAGAAGAAAAGCAAGTGCATATCGCAATACTTTTTTCCAATCTTTTTTCTGCCGATATTTAGTGGTCCCCACACAATAGTTTATACTCACCGCCCTTACCTCAGCACCGAGGGCCCGCAACAGCTCCAGGTCCGATCATTGATCGAAGTACGTACTCTGTAGACGATCGGAAGTTAGGTGTTTCAAGGAGAACAGCCATGATTTCTTTCCTATGTGTCCCAGCATATCCATATGATCTACCATGCCAATGATGGATTCCGAACCGGACTATGAGGCCCAACAGCCCTCAACCGGGTTAAGAAGCAGCAATCACCAACCCCCGCGGCTTCGCGCAAGCAGTCTTTCACAGTATACACACAATTCAAACGAACCTTTGACCGGTGGTCTTCATGAGCCGTAAGTGATATTGTCACCCATATTCTTCAGCCTCATGCTAATTCTCTTCTTTGTATAGTATCTCCTTCAAGCGCAAGCAAAAGCAACGGTCTGGTTTCAGTTTGTCAAATCTATCCAACATCTTTTCGAGTGACTCCGACAGGCATCCAGGCTTTGGCGGTACAGCCTCTAGGAATGGACAAACAACGGACAATGATTCGCAACCGGTAGGCGAATCTTCTCAATGGAATGGAAATTACAATGTCCAGAAGGAGGGCGGCCTCTTAGATTGGTATGTAGAGGGTCCAGGGCGACGGGTTGGCTATGATGATTTTACTGCTATTGATTGGATATTTGAATACACCAAAGAGCGTCAAAGAAAGCGATTACTATCAGGTAGTGGACAGGGGTTACTGGGATACGCTCGCAAACTTTTCGACGCCAGTAACGTTTGGTTTGTTTTGATCGCTACCGGGATATCAGTTGGAATAATCGCTGCATCCATCGATATCGTCAGTGACTGGCTGGGGGACATCAAATCTGGATATTGCAAAAACGGTCCAGGAGGGGGAAAGTTCTATTTGAACCGCAGCTTTTGTTGCTGGGGTCACGAAGAGGGTAAGCTCAGTCACTCTTCCTAACTCTTGAATTCCAGTACTGACTCACTCATCCTTAATAAGACCCTTCAAATTGCTTGGACTGGACTCCCTGGGGAAAGGCTGTTGGGGCTACTTCCTCCGGTGGGGCTTTTGCAGTCGAGTATACCTTTTATACACTTTACTCTGTTGGTACCTCCGTTTGTTACTCTCTGTTACCACGCATGTCTAATGCCGAAGCTAGGTAATTTTTGCCGTTTGTGCATGTGTACTAGTCAGGAACTATGCCATTTATGCAAGGCACAGTGGAATACCTGAAATCAAAACTGTCTTGGGCGGCTTCATAATAAAGCATTTCATGGGGCCGTGGACACTTACAATCAAGTCACTTGGCTTGGTAGGTTCTCTTCGTTTTACAAACTATATTGAAGCTGACCCACTTGAAGTGTCTATCCGTCGCATCCGGTATGTGGCTGGGTAAAGAAGGACCGCTTGTTCACGTCGCATGTTGCTGTGCCAGTGTCATAATGAAGGCTTTTGACAGCCTGAACAGTAATGAAGGTACACATTCTATACTCATCGCTGATTTTCTGGGATTAAACTGATGTCTGTAGCGAGAAAACGAGAGGTTCTCTCTGCGGCAGCTGCGGCAGGCATTTCCGTTGCATTCGGGGCACCAATTGGTGGTGTTTTGTTCAGCTTAGAGGTATTGGCGCCCACAGACTCTTATTAACGTCTAGCTAACATAGAACTTTAGCAACTATCATATTATTTTCCTGACAAAGCAATGTGGCAAAGCTTTGTCTGTGCCATGGTGGCAGCAGTCACTCTGCAAGCCCTGAACCCCTTTCGCACAGGGAATATTGTTCTCTATGAAGTCAAATATACCAGAGGATGGCATCGCTTCGAAATGATTCCGTTTATTATCCTTGGTATTGTGGGCGGCCTTTACGGAGCGTTCCTCATCCGGTTGAATATGAAAGTTGCGAAATGGCGACGAACTCGGAGCTTCTCCCAGCCGATCATTGAAGTTGTGATCGTATCCCTTCTCAGCGCTCTGATAAACTTCCCTAATCTTTTTATGAGAGCCCAGAACTCGGAACTTGTGCATTCTCTGTTTGCTGAGTGCAGTGCGGGGATTCCTGACCCTTTTGGTCTATGCAAGACTGGAGCGGCGTCGGCTGGTATGGTGGCTCTTTTACTAGTAGCTGCTGTCCTTGGCTTTTTTCTCGCAACCATGACATTCGGTCTTGACATTCCTGCTGGTATCATCCTCCCATCGTTCGCAATTGGCGCTCTCTATGGACGTGCTCTAGGCACAGCTTTCAAAATATGGCAGGACGCTTACCCAGACTTCTTCCTTTTTGGTAACTGTGAGCCGGACATCCCTTGTGTGACTCCTGGGCTCTATGCAATTGTCGGTGCAGCTTCAGCCCTTGGTGGCGCTACAAGAATGACCGTGTCCATTGTCGCTATCATGTTTGAACTTACAGGCGCCCTAACCTACGTCATTCCAATCATGATCGCTGTCATGCTGTCCAAATGGTGCGGAGATATATTCGGAAAGCGTGGTATCTACGAATCATGGATCCATCTCAATGAGTATCCTTTCCTCGATCACCGCGACGATACCGCTCCACCTGATGTGCCTGTCCATACAGTCATGACAAAAGCAGATGATATTACAATCCTTACCGCTGTCGGCCATACAATCGGCTCGCTGCGCAATCTTCTCCGAACGACCTCATACCGAGGGTTTCCCGTCGTTACAGAGGCCTCAACCCCCGTTCTCCTCGGCTACATCTCACGCAACGAGCTCTCTTTCGCCTTAAAGAACCCAACATCTCCAATTGGAGAAGGGCTCTCTAGCACGACTCAAGCCTTCTTTGCACATCAACCATTTGCAGATCCGGTAGATACGCTAGATCTTCGGCCTTGGATGGACCAAACCCCTATTACTCTCAACAGCGGCACAACCTTTCTAATTGTGCTGCGTATGTTCCAAAGACTCGGGCTCCGCTACGTTCTATTTGTGAATAAGGGTATTCTCCAGGGACTTCTCACGAAGAAGGACGTGTGGTCTGTTATTAATGATCCTACATCCCGCAAAGGCGAATGGACGACTGGTGCTCCTCTAGGTGACGGCGATGCGGCTGAAGAAGTTGGGCTACTCGAAAGCGATGATGGTACCAGTGTTGTTCCTCCGATTGATCGGCGACCGTCGCTTTAGTTCATTGAGCACCCCAGTTTTGACGACATCCATTCATTTCCTAGATTTTGGACGCAGGCGTTTGGCAGGAATTTTGCATCTCGACTATATAGACACAAATGTATCTTCTTGGTTAGTAAGGCAGAGATATTCTTAATACTCATGAATTTCTAGCTCACGCTTATTTGGTAGCAACCATTCAGCTCTAGCTAATCCTAAGTCCAAAGCTGGCTGGCATCTTGCTTGCTCTTCCCATCTCCTCCATACAGGCCTGGGTCCTTACCATTCCCACATATTCTGCCGGCAAATAGTTGACCGCCCAGTACAGCCGTTTTCTCCAATCGGCTGATCATGGATCTTTTGGCGTCTACCAGAGTCGCAATAATAGATCCTCGAATTCCAGAGGCGCACCATTTAGCACAATGATGGCAGACCCATTTGAAGTGCGCATGCGCTTTACAGCGCAGCTGCAGCACTTAAACGCATCCGTCACCTCGTCACAGAAAGCCGCACATTATGCGCTCAAGTACCGCGATATGGATGAAGATCTCCACTCATGCATTCTAGAGCAGCTTGAAAGGGTGAGTACATTGCTTTTTTAGGACCGCATGCATTTGTGAGCTGCAGCTAAATGAGATCATCCTCTAGAATAATATGAACAACAGAGCCAACATCCTATACTTCGTCGAACAGTTCTGCGAAATGGCGACGAAGGAAGACCACGTCCCCTACGTCCGCATGATCCAACGAGATATACTACGCGTTGTCGATTCCGTGGCGCCAGCAGACGGCTCAGGAGCCGCGAATGTAAAGCACGTTCGTCGAGTTCTGAACGGCCTTCAAAGCAAACAAGTGCTGTCCGCCGAAACAGTAGCGGAGATTGATGCGGCTCTGAAAGAGCGAGAAACGCATCCGGCACATCTTGACTTGGAAGCTGAGGAAGGGGAGGAAGCTGGTCCGAAGATGAAGACAGGCACACCGCGGGGTCCCAGGACCAATGGCATACGTGTGGACAAAAGACAGATCGAGCAACGAATTGAGGAAGATCGCGAGCGCAACAAACGTCTACGAGAGAGCATGTGGACTGTCCGGGGAGATGACAGCGATGAGCACAGGAAGTTTTGGGATGAAACCAGCGACATTGGCGAAGATGACTTTACCGCCGCGCATGAGGAGCTCATGGAGCGGAATGAAATGATCAGTGCTGTTTGATTTTCTATTTGGCATGCATTGGGATGAGATCAGACATACCAAAATCGGCGTAATAATCAGCGTACGGAATCGGCTTTCGAACCTTTGGATAGGCGTTTTACATTGAGATACCAGGACTATATATATTTTAACATTCAAAATCATCAACCAACAACCATTAACAAAGTACCAAAACGTCCCCCATGTCTAAACAGCTCTCAACAGATGAACTCTCAATCATTTTAAAGTATTTAATAAAAATCAAATAATTTATACCGATGTAAGGATGAGGGCAGGGTGCATAGAATATTTAATCTTTCGGATAAACATGCCTCCGAGCTATTTTTAATTAAATCTTTTTGTCCAACCCGACTTCAAGTGCAATAACATTCGCTTGTCTTCCCCTCTATGTTGTCGCACCTCGTCACAGCGGCAAAGGGCTTATTGTTTGCTGAGCAGAACTCGAATATCGATTCCAACATTGCCATCACTGAGCTGGAAGAGGCCGCAACCGCGACCGCGACGAATTCGAAGATGGTCACCACTCGCCGATCAGCAGTCCAAGTCGTTATTCCGACGCAAAATTCTGGAGTCAATGGATCAATAGAGCCGTTTGGGAAGCGCAAGCCTGAAGAGAATACCTCCACAGTTCCAGAAACCCAAGGCAATAAACGGAGAAAGAGGAGTAGCATACAAATCGCCGAGCAGGAGGTGACGAAGGACACGAAGGAAGACACAAAGGAAGAAACAGTGCCAGGGAAGCATTTTCGGTTTGACAGCGAAGAACCTGCATTGCCAGAGACCGCGAAGCCAGAGGTACCGGTGGATGCGCAGCAGGAAAATCAGGATGACGAGGAGGGGAGCAGCGACGACGAAGCCCCAGAAACTGTGGATAACTCCGCCCAACTGTCCAGGATAAAATCAGAAGCCAAGAAACGGGATCAGGCTAGACAAATGTTCGTACCCATTGGCCCTCTGCTATTTGCTCTTTTCTTGCTAACTACATGATAGAGAAGAGCAATTAAAACGAGAAAAGAGGCGACAATTGGACGAAGCGCGCAAACAACAAGCCAAATCGTCGGGTAAACGAAAAGAAGCCCCTGCTTCTCAAGCCGCACTAGGAGCCGGTACTCCTGTCGATGATCTTGTATCTGAGAGCTCAGAAACACTACAAGGATCTTTCACACAAGATTCTCGACGCCCAACACTTCCCGCTCTCCTCCCAGATGATATCCTGAACGCAGTTCCTGAGGTCCGACCACCAACGCCCCCACCGGAAACGCAAGCTTTCTCTCAGAAAAAACCAACGAAACTCAGGTTTCTCGAAAAGACGGAGAAGGCCCCAAAGGATGTGAGAATGGGCGAAGTCGCTATACGTGTGCTAGATGGTGATAGTTCGCGGAGGCAGCCAAACACAGCTCTTCCTCCGAGGTCTTCAAAGACGGAACGACGTGCGAAGGATGCATGGTTGAAACAGGCTCGCAGTACTGGGCACGTCAATGGTATGAGGATGATCAGCAGCGGCTCCAAGGGCTTCGTGCGCAAGTGATGTTTTCTACACTACTCAGATACCGTTGAGTTGCACTTGGAATTTTCACCTTCTTGGGGTCGTGTATAGCTGAGATTCCTTGAACACATAGCACGCCTGAAAAGTTGTGTATGGAATTGCAATTGTTAGGCGTTTTGATAGATGCGATGATCATAACGGCAATGCATGTAAAAAGATGGGATGGGAAGCACTAACGCATGCTTTTCTTTTTCTCCACTATTTTCATTTCCCTCATGTTTGTATTTGTTGAATTTAACCTGAAAATACAATAATCTAGCTTATTAAAACAACGCGGCTCTAATTTGGCCTTAGAAAACGTGCTGTATATTTGCTTCCGATTTGCAGGCTCACCGCACGTGCAAAACGCTGGAGCTCTAGACTTGTTTCGACTCCATCCGCCCAGCTTTCATCAACCACCATTCCACCAAACTCTTCCTCCCAATCCGCTTCAACTAATGCCGAAATTCTCCCTCTGGAATGATCCGGTTCCGAATTACATGCGCTTGATCTAAGATGGCCTCGGCTACCGAATCCTCACCTCTCCTCCCTTCTCACCAGGATGCATCCTCTAATGCGTCACCGCGAGGAAGCCGACCTCCGCGAACAGTGACCTTCAACCCCCTCGCTACAGTCAGTACATACCACGATTCCACTTCTGCGGACCCGACCTTCAAGCCCTTAACATCCGGATCTCCTTCCAATTCATCTACGCATCGGAGACCGATCGGGCTCTCCGCCCTGAACAGCAAGCTTCGACGCCGTAACAGTCATGGAGCTCCTGGCACAATCGCCTCGTCGTATCCGACCTCGAAGGTCGGTCCACAGAGAACGACAAAGACCGCGCAGAAATTAAAACTTCTACCCGACCCTATAACAGAGGAGGAACTCGATGAGGAGACATCCCCTTCAGACGTTTACCGACAAATCGCACGAATCAAGGAACCTGCAGCTCGAAGCCTTGCGGCAAAGCTAGGGAAAGCAGACCGAGACAGACTGCCTCGTGTAACGGCGTATTGCACAGCCAATTCCTACCGTTTAGATGGGGCATTCAAGTTCCTGAAGTCCCGGTCCAAAACCCGCGGTGCCAATCCAAAATTGTTTGACGAGTGCGTCTACTCGCGATTCGACTACCAACATGAGGAGAAACAAAAAGCTGGGAACAATTCCAATAATGTTGATGCGGAGAATACTCATACAGTCGATCGGGCGCCTAGGGAACGCCGGTTCTCGGATAGTGCGGTGGAAGTAAACGATCAAAGAGAGGAGCTCATCAACATACATGATCAAGACCCTCATGAACAAAATTCGACCGACTCCTCTGTGCTTGATAACGCCCCGGATATTGACACCACTATTCACACTCCTGAAGTGTTCCTTTTCGATTACGGCACCGTAGTTCTATGGGGCATGTCACCGGCTCAAGAGTCTCGATTTTTATCGGATATATCAAAATTTGCAACCTCAATTCTAAGTCCGGAAGATACCCAGGTGGAAAATTTCAACTTCTACTATGCCCGTGAATACCAAGCCCGAATATACAACGATTTTATTTCCTTGCGCGATCCCCGAAACTACATGATCAAACTCGCCATCTCACATGCCCTAGCTCAGTCCGTGAAGACATCCCTCTTTGAAGACCTCGTTTCCGAAACCATCTCAGACACCGCACCCTTACCAGCTCAGATCGCCCAGACGGGAAGCGTCAACCTTTCAAGACAACAGATCAACATGCAAATCGGAGAACTGTTCATCCTCCGGATAAATATCCACCTACAGGGATCAGTGCTGGACAGTCCAGAGTTAATGTGGGCAGAACCGCAGCTAGACCCTGTATACCAGGCTGTCCGAAGCTATTTAGAAATGGACCAGCGCGTGACCCTTTTGACTGAACGACTAGAGGTGATAGCGGATCTTCTTGCAGTGCTGAAAGATCAATTAAGTCACCGTCATGGCGAGTATCTGGAATGGATAGGTACGTGCTGAACTGTTAATTGTCGAGCTACCCTTACTAATACAACATAGTTATTGTTCTCATTGCCGCAGAAATTCTTGTGGCAGGCATCAACATTGTTGTCGATCTGTACGCTGGCGTCGATTAGATGCAGCAGCTTATTGCCAGTTTAGGTTACATTCAGGCACCAGAGTTTCGAGGAGTCTCTCTCGACTTAAGGCCTTTTCACTATAACCTGATTCAAATTCCCAATCTCGAGAGAAGCCCTCGACTTGGACAAGTATACATAGATCTTAAATCGAGCGTCTCTCAACGAATTTCTACATATTCTCCTGCTGCATATATTTCAATCAACCAGCAGAAGTCTGTCTAAAATGAAAAAGTAAAGGCTTACTGCTCTTTTGTCCTACCCATCTTCCAAGAGCTTTATACGCGATGACGTATTGATGTACTACCTACCATATTGCGTCGCAACCGCATACTGTATCTTGTAACTTACAAGCTTACACCCCGTCAAAAAAAAAAATATAAAAGATAAAAAATAAAAGATAAAAAAAAAATAAAAGATTAAAAAAAAAAAAAAAAAAAAAAAATATTAAGCAGCCAAGTCGGCGATAAACAACGCTCGCTCCCCTGCCTCCGAGCTCCAAAGGCGATCTATATAGTGGGAAGTGGGTTCGGACCCCAAGGGCGCCGAGCCGCCGACTATCCCAAATAGGAAACCTCTCTCTGATTGGTCGGAACATAGATCAAAACTAAAAGGTCTAAGGAGGGTTGGCATCACGACTTCAGACGATGCAAGTTTGCTTCCCAGACTTCGGGGATAAGAATAACTTGGACACCGTAGAGTCCGTAAACGCCGTCTTGGATGTTCCTGGAGTATCGTTTCTTGGTGAGGGGTTAGAATTATAAATACAAAGCTGGAGTGCTGCTGTGCTTCTGTTCTCTGTGCTCAGACCCGAAACTCAAAAAGAGCTTTACTCATACTTCAAGCCTCCCGCTATTATTAAAACCTTTGGACACTTTCTCATTCCACTGTTGTTGTTAAGATCTCAGCCCGAAAATGGACGAAGTTGCAACTCAACCACGGAACCTCCCCCTCCTCGCAACCAGGGAGACCACCGAGGGAGGAACATACATTGTTACCGGTGCAAACACCGGTCTCGGACTAGAAGCATCCAAGCACCTCGTCAGCCTCGGCGCAAAGAAGGTCATCCTCGCCGTACGCAGCATCCCGTCGGGCGAAGCCGCTAAGCAGAAAATCGACGAGGCTACCGGTACGACCGATGTTGCCCACGTCTGGGCTCTTGATCTGAGCAGCTACGACTCCGTCAAGGCATTTGCGAAGCGTGTAGCTACTGAGCTTGACCGGATCGACGCTGTGATTGAGAATGCGGCTGTTGCTACGGGGGAACAAAAGATTGCGGAAGGACATAATATTGGGATCACGGTGAATGTGTTGAGCACGTTTCTTCTAGCTGTGTTACTATTGCCAAAATTGAAGGAGTCTGCGGAGAAGTATGGGATCTTGCCGCGTTTGTCGATTGTTACGTCGGGGGTAGGGTTTGATGTGCGTGAGGTGTGGGAGAAAATCAGAGAAGATCCGCTCGTGAGGATGAATGGGTTACCTGCTGAGCAGTTGATGGTCACGTATGATCTCCTTACGCTCTTGGGTTGGATCACACTGATTGCTAACCAATGTTATGTGGACAGGTACCCCCTTTCTAAGCTTATAGATACCCTGGCTGTTCGTGAGCTGGCGGCTCAGCTGCCTGTTGAGCAAGGAAAGGTAGTCATCAATGCCGTCTGCCCCGGTCTCTGTAAGACCGAGCTGGTCCGTAACGCACCCCCTCCCCAGAAGGAGTCAATTCTCCAACTGCATGAGCTGTACGGACGTACCGCGGAAGATGGAAGTCGCACTCTTCTCGCTGGTGCTGTTCTAGGCAAAGATAGTCATGGTGCCTTCACTTCTAGTTGCGAAATCAGAGAGTAAGTTATCTGAGGGTCAGTTATCGTCAATCCACACTGACAAAATTAATATAGGGACAAAGTCCGTGACTGGGCGAAGGACGAGGAGGGGAAGAAGTGGCAGAAACACCTATGGGACCTCATTGTCAAGGAACTCGAAGCTGCTGAGCCCGGATGCGTACAAAAGGCATTGCAGAAATAGGTGTCACAAGTCGTTTTAAAATGCTGACTTAGAGAAATTGACCTGATTGAGTTGGGATCTCGAGAAGCCTTTGCGTAGAATAAAGCACTACTCCCGATCGATCGTGTAGCGCATTCACCCATGGAAACCCAGCAAGTACCTGGTTGACATCCTCCCAGGTGGAGAGGCCAAAGGCTCGCATTGCAGTGTTAGTTGTCGGTATCAGCCACTCATTATCTGAGGGCTTGAATACCGCGACGGCTCCGATGAAGAGCGTCCAGAGCAGCACCCTTTTCGCCGTCTGGCTTTCTTGTCCCGGTTCAACAGATACCGATAGATTCTGGATGGCGAGCCGAAGTCGATGTGACAAAAGGGGCTTATCTGAGATACGATGATCCAATCCCTTTAGAAACGTTACTAAGAACGCTGTAAGGCCCAAGTGGATGGCGTCCTCAAGGGTACTCATACTCGGTGTGAGGCATGGGTCAGGTCCAGAACTGTGGTCTAGTGGACTGATATGTAGGAGGCAATAACCAAAGAGAATAATAGTGTTGTGGAACTCCTCAGCACCAAGCTTCTGTCTGTATCCAGCGCCAGCATCGTTGAGTACCACAGCGAGACTTCTCATCTCCGCAAAGCTCGTCCATAGATCCGCTCGCAGGCGCTTTTGCAAGTATAAGTCCACCTCCAGGTTGCTTACTTGGTCCCCTTCCCCCCTCCCATCGTCAAGATAGAGACCTTTCAACAGACGAAGGAACTTGACCCCCTCAAGGCCAAACAACGTCCTCGAGCCAAGTTGTAAAGCGTATTCCAAATCAGCCCTAATGACTAACCTCAGTCTCTGCCTAACATGGAAAGCCCATAAACCAAGTAAAGTAAGCATTCACTCACCTCAGAACCTTCTGAATAACCCCACAGCACTCTCTACTGAACCGCTTAATGCCCCCACGCAATTCAACCATGCGGCGCAAGCCCTGAACATGAATATAACCTCGCTCATACTGGCCTTGCAACCGTTCATATTGCGATAGCACCACGAGTATCGCGATAGTCATATCCGACGTTGCCTCTTTGTTGTTCATCAACCGCTCCTGGATGATACGGTAGGTACGTGCAATATGGTGCATCCCCTGCGTTGTCTCGCTGATGAGGTTCTTAGAACAGAGGATCGAGATAGCGACAGAGCAGTGGAAGTCTATCCCAGTCGCCTCATGAGCAAATTTGCCTTTTATTGAAAAAAAAAAAAAGAAAGAAAGAAATATTAGGATATGGGACACACACAAGCCTCGTCGACAAAGAAATATCGCACCCAGACTGATCGCATGTGGTCTGGATTCTCTAAGGCGCCTTCAAGCTCAGGGTTGAATCGAGCGCCGCTGAAGAGGAACAGTACTTCAATGGAGTCACGTCAGCTTCGTCATAGTCACCAGATTATAGATCAGATACACACCCTCTTGAACTAAACCCTTCGATCTCGCGGGCACCGGTATAGGAAACCGTACTCCATCGCTAACCGGCCGCTCAATCTCAATCTCCGCATCAACCGACTTATCTCTCGATGACCTGCGCAACTTCCGGATACTCGCAGGGGTGCGAAACGGAGTCGTAGTATTGTTTGCGAGAACAATGGGCTTGGATGAGCGCGTCAGAGTCCTATTGACGTTCTTTCCTGTCGCAGCTTGGGTGCGAATGCGCCTCCTCGCGGCGCGGTCGATGGTGGCGTTGTTGTCGATGAATTCGAAGGGCATTATAACTTCTATTTTATTTTTGAGCAGGATGTAGTAAGAGTAAGGAAGTAGCTTCAGGCAGGTTGGAAATTGTGGTCTAATTGTAGTCCGGAGATAACGGAGCTATCGGCGCATGCAGGGGATGACCTTCTTTCCCTAAGTGGAAAAAAAGGAAGTCCGACAGGAGCTTTACTGCAGGGACTAGTATATATAATTATCTTACGAGGTCTTAAGAAAGCTACTTCAAGATGATCTGATATATTCATAGACGAGTTTAAGCACCCGCGGGCTGATCAGTCTTATCAGCATTCACCCGTCGACGAAGCCTTCCTGCAGCATCATGTTCCTCATCCCATTTCGCAATCTCATTATTAGGTACTTTGACCATCTTATGAGATGTCTCGCCTGAAGGCCCTGAGAGGATGGTCTGGCGGAACTGATAAGCTCCGAAGTGTGGTAAAACCTTCATGTAGACAAAGTAGTAGACACCACAAAGACCAATGCTAATAAATGAATGTTAACACCATGTTCATGCAGAGGAAAATATAGAATGCAAGGGCACATACAGGGATATTCCTACGACGACATAGGTTCCATACCAGAAGCTCACGTCGCCTCCGTTTGCACCCGTTGACGGCGGGTACCAGGGCGCAACGAGCAGGTAGAGGTTGGCCAAGATTGCGAAGTAGACAACGACAGTCCATGTATGCCACTCCGTTCGAGGGACGCTGAGGCGCTTTCGATGTCTTCGGGTGAATAAGAGCCCAATAGCAAGGAAAAAGTTGAACATGCTTTGGGGATATACTCCTAGATCGACAACTACGCAAAGTGTTAGTGAGATTGAAACTTTTCGTGTGCATTCATCCTGCTTACCAAAGTTAAAGGCATCACCGGCTGGGGGAGCCAAAATCATGAGAGCTGTCAGAGCCCACTTCAACCAATATGGCCCTAGTGGAGTTCCGAAGGGACGAGTAGAGGTCCAGAACCTGGTAAACGGAAGGACACCTTGTCTGCACACTCGCGTAAGTTGGTTATCCAAAAACAAGCCATAAGGCATACATACCTGCCACACTCGCGAAGCATTCGGGACTGTCCAATGAGAACAACAAGTAGGTTACCGAAAGCGCTGACACATATTAGGAAGTTTAGGGCACGAGATGCACCACCGCCGCCGAAAACCTTCAGAAAGAAGAGACTAGCGACGTTTACTTCTGACTCGATGATCTCCTGCTTACTAGCGACAGCGACGTAGGCAACATTGGCAAGCATGTAGAGAATGCCGGTGGCGAGTAGTGATGCAGGGCCGCTCCACTTGAGCGTCTTGATAGGGTTCTTGACCTCATTTACTAGGTTGAAGGCATTCTCATACCCCTGGTATGAGAACATCACGTTAATGAGCGAGTTGGTAGCTCCATATACCGTAGCCTCAGAGGTTCCTTCAAAAGCATTTCGGAAATGAGCCGTTGGGTCTTCGATAGACGAAATGTTGCCGCCAAGGACAACGAGCCCAGTAATTGCGATGCTGTATACGTATACATTAGAAAGCGGGGCTCGGATATTGGGCATCAGCACTTACAAGATCAATGTAATGAGTTTGATCCATCCGATAACATTAGAAAGGAGCAGAGACCATTTCGTGCTAAAAGAGACGGCTATCACCCATCGTCAGTATATCAGCTTATTGCTATAGTTCTGTATACTAACCTAGGACCGCCACTGTGTAAGACGCAAGAGCCACTCCCTTGGACTGCCAGTCTGTAGGTTCTGACTCTCCTAGCCTGAAAAGATAATTGGCCAAAACTATCATGATCCACATTAGTGCGTGCGGGCTTGTAGAGGATGAAGTTGACGTACCAATAGCATTACTGCTGCTGAAGGAGAAAACCACAGTCTGCACCGCAAAGACGGTAGGGAAAAGGTATCTAGGGCGAGGATACGCCTGCTCCAAGTAGACCGCTTCCGAACCAGACCGACTTGGAAAGTATGATGCGAATTCGAGATATACGGAGAGCATGCTCGCTGCAACAGCGAACCCTATCACCCAGTAAAATAGGCCGAGGCCGATAGAGCCAGTTCCTTCAAAAACGGAGGAGGCTAAAGAGAGCAATCCCGTGTCAATCACTAAACCATTGATAGTAGCGGTTGGAAGTTACCCACGAGTAGAGAAAATTCCGGTCCCAACCATCTTGCTCACGTTCAGGAAAAGCAGCGTGATGAATCCAGCCTCATAGCCAAGCGGCGAAATGACTTCAACCGGCGCCCCGGTAGCGTCCTGGTAAGTTGGAGAGGAGGTGTTCCCACCGGCATCTGCAGTGTAATGCAGACTGCCCCCGTCGTTGATGGTATCTTCGGACGGCGCATCATGTTGGGTCACTTGGGTGTCAGCGGCCTTGGACTTGAACTCGAAGAAGCCCATCTTGGAAGAAGAACTGACGATCAATTCTTGTCTTTCAGAAGTTGGTGAATGATAACACGCAATAAAATCCCCAAGGACATCGCCTTATATCCATCCCACACTGCCCTGGCTTCTCATCGTCTTCCGTTATGGCGTAATCGAGGCCGTCTCTCCTGGCAGTGCCACTTGCAAAAGTAAGAGGCAGGAGATAACATTTTGTCCACAGCGAAAATACCTATGTTACATTCGCCAAGCTTCTTGTCTCTGCTGATTACTCTTGGGTACCAGCGGTTTGTTATCCTCGAGATTTCGTGGGTGAGGGGTGAGATTGCACAACTGCTAGCACAAATATCACCATCGCGACCCTGTCCCTGAGTGTAACCAACCATAGCCTTAGCGACTGGTCTAGTGGCAAGCATTTGTCTCATTGGCACGTGTTATTGTTGCAAGCTGTGCATCGTATGATTGTACGGGGTATTCTCCACGAAGAAAAGGCAGGTGAGTGTCTAGTTCATATTCGCCATCTGACCCTAATTCAATTGACGGCTTGAGCATCTTGGATCTGGAGAATTCTTAGAAGGCCTGCAAGTCGGCGAGCTCGAAAAGAGTTCTAGGTTCGTCTTCTGAAATGCACCGTCAAGAGGAAGTCCTTGATTGCCGTGCTGTACTGAGAGTCTGAGGTGAAGAGAAGCGTGGAATCAGCTCTCTCCACGTGAGGTAAGCCTGCACACCTTATTTTATCTTTTTTTATATTTATTTTGTTCTTATATTTTCCAGATTACTTTTTTCAAAAGACGCAGACAATTCATGGAAATCTATGTGTTATATTGTCCCCTTTAACACCCACGCAATTAAGTACGTCTTTTCGAATAAGCCCAGGAGATGAAGTAAAAAAATTGCATCCGTAAATAACCCCGTCCAAAGCCCACAAAGAAAACACAAACAGTCGTTGGAAACAGATATCAGATAAAACCAGCATTAGCTCTCCTCCTTTAGCTCTTTTGTATCTAGGTCCATTGGCGTCGCCGAATTCTCCGCCGAAGGGTCCACCGCTCGCTCTTGAGAGACATCTCTGTTCTCACCCTCCCGATCGCTCGGATGCGGAGTCTCCTTCTCCGGCCTAGACCCAGACCCATTACCTTGTTGAATGCGGAATGAAGATGTCATCTCCTCTTGTGACGGCGCCGGGGCGAGTCGTGGCCACGCTGACGACATCCCCGGCCCAGAGGCTTCAGGAGTGGTGCCCGTGGCAGGCATATCATCATCCTCAATGTTAAGGTTCGACTTGCGGGATCGTTTTACGCGGAGCGGACGTTCTTGTGGCTGCATTAACAAATGGGCAATCAGCCAAAAGGGAAAAAAAAACCAAGCTGCTCGCGCAAAACTCACTGTAGGTGGTTGTTCATCGGAACTTCCTTCCGTATCATCCTCATAATATCCCGAGCCCGATCCATTTCTCGTCGCAGCAAGGCCGTTTAAGCTCGCAGCGCTGGACATCATAGTTGCTGCGCGGGCGCGCAGTTCGGGGTTCACGCCTGCTTGGGCTTCCTCGGCCATCCCCGTGACAGTGGCTAGGCGCTCGAGGAGGATACAGGACTCTAGGCGCATTTTCTGGATGTATTGCCAGCCGCGCCGATTGCGAGTGCGCATTAATTCATTTTCAGCTTCAATCTCGCTGAGGCGTTTCTTGAGCGCGATGCATTTGCGTTTGTAGGCGATTTCAACGCTGGGCGGGTTCGTGGATGGTTGGGATGTTGATCCTCTTGATTCCATCTTGATTTGGGGAGGTGGAGTCGCGGAGACCACAGGGGTTGTCAGGAATGAGGATTGACGGCTCGATGGTAAATTTATTCTTTCATCAAATTAAGGAGAGTAGACTGGAGAGGTCTACAAGCAAGGAAGTTCCTGACCTTCCGATCAGTACTGTAGGCTGGCCTGGGTCGCCAAGAGTGAAGGCGGTCAGCACTCCAGATTTATTCCTCTCCTTTCTCATTTCTCCATGTCTCCATGTTCTTCTAATCCCCACCCATCTACGTTCGAGCTTGAAATATCAAGGTTCATTACTATGATCTATCCATACGATGCTATCCAGCTTTACGATGTTATCCAGCTTTACGATGCTATCCAGCTTTAGTGACCTGTCGTTGGAAGGCCGAGGAACACCTTAAACGAGTCATAACTGTCTTCATTAGCATCACCATTGTCAACACCGGTATCACAGGAGAACTCACATCAACCATTGGAAGCCAGTCAACGTTCCAAGCATCAGAATTCTAACTGGAAGGCCATTCCATAGCCCCGAGAACCCAATGTTCCCATAGATGCGAGAGACAGCCTTGGTCGCCGATTCACCCGCTACTTCAGTCAGCACAAATTCACCACATAGTCACAGCATTCAACATTTCCTCAACACAAACAAGACGTACCTTGCCGATCGGCATTCAACTTAGACACCAGCACGTCAGCAGGATGGCTAACAATCGCGCAAAAAATACCCGCTATATATCCACCCGCAAAGCTAACCCCCGTCTGCTGAAGGCTACTATAGCTCTCCTTGGGGCCCCCCAAGGTCTTATAAATCATGCTGACCGTCTCCTCAAACGTCGCGAACTTCGTCATCGTATACGGGATTTGTCTCGCCCAAAGCGGGTACAACCCCTTATACAAACCCGACATGCTTTCCTTTGCAACGACCTTACTCCACCCCTCGCGCAGGGTATGCGCGTACGGCGGCAAGGTCGTCTGCATGCGCACCTTGATCGCCTCGAATGGGCAGAGTGCCATGTCGGCAATGAACTCGGCTGAGGCACTTGCGCCCAGGTACACAACTGTGCGGTTCGTGTTGGGGAACATGTCGCCGTACAGGTACTTGAAGTATTCGTAGAAGCCGTATTTACCGGCTCCTTGGAAGGAATATCCGACGAAAGTAGGGGACCAACCGAAGAAGATCCCGCGGAGGCCTTCTTTGGAGATGATCGAGCGCCATGCGGAGAGGTTCGAGGTGTAAATCTTGGGATCAACTTGTCGACGACATTTCACAAGGTCAAGAGGTGTTACTGAAGTGTGTGTCGGGCCTTCACCGAATTAGAGACTTGAAGTCGATGAAAAACAGGTAGGTAAATATCTCAAACTAACCGCAAGCTTCACATCACCACGATAACGAGCATGTCAGCTCTATCATCCACCAAAAAAAAATAAGTAAGTAGGTATGCATACCAATAATCCCTCCCATCGTACAAGCACCAAAGTACTTGAGCGAGTTAGGCTCAATCGTCCCCAACGGGAACTTCTTCTCCTGCATTGCTGCCATTGTAGTTCCGTGTCAAATCGAAATTGAACTTAGAGAGAGGGGAGAAAGTTTGGCAAAAAAAGGCCAAAAAGATAAAACGTCAGAACAAAGCTAAAACGTCAGAACCAAGATAACAGCCTCCCAAAAATAAGCAGAGCCCAAAACTTCCAGATAGATAGCAAGCAACTCCGCTATATATTCCAGAACTTCCCGGTGGATCAGGGTATGTCGTCAGCAGCACCACGGTGTGCCCCAATGCAGTAAGACTGTTCAGGACTCCAGGGCCGGCCCATCCGATGCATGCGTTCATCGCATAAGCTACTTTAACCAACTGGTTGTGCCGATTGCCGATCTGAAGCTAAGATTTCGCCAATACTTTCCTTCCCCACCTTTTTTCTGTTCAACAGTCAACTTCGCACTCCTGCCGCCACTTGCGCTTGGACGAGGGGTGTGCGCATGACGTCATATATATCGCAATGGTCAGAACTCAACAGGGTATCGAGGAAAACATTGCATATTCAATAATAAGAACAGTAAAATAGTTATATTCAAACGCTGAGAGGGGTAATCCGGAAAGACAACTCCAGCCTCCCACACAAGCGCCATTTCCAAAACCCGTTCCAATACATACAATCCTGAACGTCGTTATATGCGGGTAAACTGCGGTAAATCAATTAATTTAATGCGTATTGACTTTAGAAGGTCATCAACGACTCCCAAACAAGGGCCCAGGATGATTGATAGGTGACCATGTTGGACTCGACGTCTCCTCCGCTAGAACTAACGCCAGCTTGATGCCTAGCACGGAACCAATCCTCGCTAAACAGTCACGGATTTGCACCGCCTGGGATGGTGTAGCGAGCCCGCATGAGCGGATATACCATAATGGCCAGATGATGCTATATACTGAGAACGCGCGTGCACGGGGTTGGGGTTTGGATTCTGCGCCGGAGGAAGGCGACATTGTTTGCTTTCCCATGATATCGACGTCGCCTAGGCAGAATGGTATGCTGCGGCATATATCTGTGATCATTTTCTGGATGATTGCTGGTGTCGTTTCTGCTCCTGTGTCGTCGGAGAGTTCGCCTGTTGCGAAGGCGAGGACTTTTCGGAGCTCGAGCATGATAACGTGTGAGACTACGCGGACGGCGCGGTAGTAGGTCCAAACGGAGGCGATAGAGAGGTGGTGGTAGGTGATTAGGGGGTCGTGGTTGTCGGTTTTATCGACGTAGATGACGAGGGGTAGCCAGCGTTCAGGGAGATCTTGGCTCCAGGATGTGAGTTCGAGGTCGATTTGCCGACCTATTAGGAGAAGGAAGGTAAGTTGGGAGATGCTGTCTGTGTCGAGGGGTGCGGAGCTAGGGTTTGGAGATTGAAGGGAGGATGCGGCCAGGAACAGCTGGCTTATTTTGGATGCTATGAGAATCAATCGTGCGGTTGGATCCACGCAATTTAGGCGTTCCACGATCCAATCTGTGTTGTAATGGGGTTTTCCTCGAAGGGCTAGCATTTCGACGTGCTATATCACTTATTAGCGTTGCGACAATAAGCTAGACAGGGACGGGATGTGAGGGCTACCGTATGGGTATATGCAAAATGGAATAGCCCCCTTCCCTGCGCGTGCCCTAGCTGTCCCTCCCCTCTCAGCTTCATCAGGAGCTCAAATCCTGCCGCGTGGGAACTAGCAAGTCCATTTCGCTCGCCCGTGATGTCTTCAAACAGCGCAAGCAACACCATGGTTGCAAAGGTCTCGTCCTTAACAGCCTGTGTTTGCGTGTCTAGTGCCTGCCGCAATCCCCGTAATGCCCTTCCATAGTACTCTCTAGCACGCAATACAAGCGGAGATGCGTTGACATGGTTGCTCAGCGTCATCAGAGCCGTCGCATCAACAGCAAGTCGCAGACACGAAGATGCCGGACTATCGGTCCCATTATCTCGGCATGTAGTATATAAAGAGGGTAAGAACGACAAGTAACTCATGGCTTCATCTAGGTCATCGCCGGAGGTATACTGGTCGAAGAAATAGCAGAGAGCTCGCTCCTCCCACGTGGAGTCTGCTACCTGGCTGATCGTTAATGAAGGAGTGCTAGAATCTCGTCGACACCCCCGCTGGCTGCCGGAAGGTAAGCCGCCGGATTTTTTGACAAGCTGCTCGACTTTAGATGTCTCGTTTCTGAAGACTGACTCGAGTCTGTATCCCGGGCACGGCCGCCCGTAAACACGGCAGTTGCCACATTCTGGAAGCGCTTCGTCGCACTATACCTATCCTTAGCTTCTCCATTGTAATAGGATCGAGGGAAATTTAAGAACCAATAGATCCATCTCGGAGAAAAAAGAAAAAAGAAAAAAAAAAAAAAAAGTGCATACAGCATCAGATCTTGTCATACCTTGATTTTCCGCTTTCGGCACAGATAACACCCTCGGCTGCGCCCAGTGTACACCATGTTCACTTTCTCAAATAGTCGGTGGATAGTCGACGTTTCCCTGGGGCTGTTCAAGTATCAACACAAGGCGCTCTCTGACTCTGTAGAGCGATCTGATTGTCTCCGGAGTTTCTGCAAACAGGTGGTCAATACAGGGTCTCGCCAGTCGGGAATCGGACATGGTGAATCTCGATGCCTAGCAAGCTGCAAAAGAGTTACGCGTCCAGAAGTGCTTCCGAGGCGACGGGCCTAGTAAGCTCTCAGGGACTATCGACAGCCTTCATTCGGATACAGGCAGGAGATGTCTGTACCCCAGAGTCTTGTTTATGTCAACCTTAAAAGCCGAAAGCTGGCGCGGAGAAACGCTCAACCAAGTCCGATCCTAGGTAGCAGTCAGCTGACGAATGGGATCGCCCACAATTATCTTGGTTACAACTAATCGGTTACAGCCTAGAGAAAACAGATCCATCTATACTACCAGTATTCCAAGGAAGATGCATGCAGTTTTAGATTATTGTGTCCACGGTATGGAGTGTATGGAAACTTTTGCTATCAAAATGAGCTACCTCTTGAGGTGCTAGACTAAGCAAATGCAACAATCTCGCTTCTCAGATTCGCTGGTATAAGCCAGTATGACAGCCATTCCCTAGCAAACTCCGTGTAGTCATGGACAAAAACAACATTGTAACATGAACCTAAACACCCAGAATGCAAATGCTAACCAGTGAACATGGGACCAAATACCCTGACCCGCCAATGGTGTGAGGTGGGAATCTCGTAGAAGCAGGAAACGGAAGCAACAACGCTGAAGGCGCACAGTAAGAAGCAGCTAACTATATATAGAGGTCGTGATTTCTAAGCAGTAAGCACCCCACAATTCATGATGGTGCATCCACCATTAGTTGGTCATCGCTTCTTTGTGAAGCATTTGGAGACAAGAGTCCACGTGATAGGCTATTGTCGTGGGTCGGTGGTGGTTCGGAAATGCTGGATGAAATCGCTGCGTCAGACTCAGATTCCTCTGGGGGCGGAGAGAAACTCCAGACCTAAATATGAACGTTAGAGGCACGAAAATCACACTCCAAACCATGTCACTCACCTCCATCACCGTACGCCCTGATCTGCTAGACATGATGACAGCCTTTTCCTCTTCGAACGTAACTCTCCAAACTGTCTCCGACGGGCTCGATAACTCTCGAAGGAGCTGTCCGGTTTGCAAACTCCAGACTTTGACACGGCCGTCACTGCCGCCACTAACAATCCGATTACTATCAAACTGGAGACTGGTCACACTGTTGTCATGAGCCGCCAAGCGATGGATGGGGGCCATTCTAGTTAACGACCAAACGCGGACAGACCCGTCGGAGCCTCCAGTGACCAAGGTATCCCCGCTCATTTGCAGTTGCCCCACTAAGGACGTATGACCCTGGAGGATAGCATGGCACTGACCAGTATTCGAGTCCCATATCCGAACGCTAGTGTCGAGACTGCCAGTCGCAATCCGGCGGCCATCAAAGGCGATCGCATAAATTTGACTGAAATGGCCCGAGAGTGCGCGCAGAAATCGCCCCTCCGATATGTTCCAGATACGTGCTGTGGTATCATAGCTTCCGGAGACGACGATATCGCCATGGACAGCGAGACACCGAACACTGGCCTGGTGGCCAACCAGAACATAGCGGCAAGTGCCAGTCGCCAGATCCCACACCCGCAGTGTAGTATCCCTCGACCCGGAAATAGCAGTATTCTTATCCGACATTTTCAGACAACGCACTGTCGACGTATGGCCGCGTAACAAGTAGACTGAAGCGCCCGTGGCCATGTTCCATACTCTCACTTCGCGGTCACAGCCACCGCTGACCAAAATATCATCCCAGGGAACCATAGCCCATACGCCCATCACATGTCCTTCGAGTGTTTTCTGGTTCGCTCCGTCGGTGTCATAAACGTGAATCTTAGCATTATCCAGCGAAGCCACGATGTATTTGGGAGTTAGATGGAGACTCGTTACTACACCCTGGTCGGGCGAAATGTGTCGTTGGGTGCATCTGCCGCCCTTACTCCACGCAGATTCTATCATATATTTTTGCTTGAAATGATATTTGTAGGAGAGGGGATGAACTCGCCGCTTCCTCGCTTGTGTGCTCGACGGCGCGGTCCAATCTCCAGATAATGACCGGGGGGGATCTGCAAAGCCATCGCGAGAAAGAATTGTGGCACTATTTGATCTCCTTTGCAGTCCACTCAGAGAGTGTGTACGGTGATTGTGAATGGGCTCGATGAAATCCTGATTATCTTCGGCCGGTCTTCGATGAGTGAATGCATGTCTTTCGCAAAGATTCTTCCATGTGATATCGTCGTTCAATAACTCATGCCATCGCCTTGATACTTGTGACGCTCTCGCCAATGTTTTCGGGTCGTCGACGAAGGAGAGAACCTATTTAAGAGATGCACAAAATCAGTCTTCGATGGGCCATGAAGGTGCAAGGCGATGTCCAACTCACCCTTAAAGATATCTCAGTTGGAAAGACAAGGAACGGATCTTTTCTTAGACGAGGAGCGACATAGCTCGAGACAAAGCTGAGTTGTTGGCTGTTGCACAGACTGAGTATAGCTTCCAAAAATTGCTGCTTTCTAGTCCCAGACAACGACTCGAAGAATTTGGTGTTAAACAGCAGCGCATCTTCTTCTTGCTCGGACGGTCGCCAGGAGGTTGGTCGTTGGTGAGGAGTCGGACTAGGAGCTGGGGTCGGAGGGGAGGCAGGCGCCGATGGGAGGAGATTAGGGGGGAGAGAAGCAGGTTTATCGGAGGATGGTATCGACTTCGACTGTGATCCCATCCCGCTTATCACCGGGGGATCTGACATCCGCCGAATGCCCATAGAAGGTCGCGCGACAAAAGCGAAAGTGGCATCCACCAGACTGTCCCCGGAAGCTTCACGGTGAATGTCGTAATCTCCAGCTCCCTCGTAAATCGGTACGGTGCATGGATTTTAGGAACGAGCGTATAATTATGGAGGAGAAAGTACTAGCAAGAGAACAAAGCGCCTTGGGGAGGAAACGAGATGGGAGTGGTTAAACGCCGGCAGTCGGTCGGTGCTGAGGAGGGAAGTTGGTGGAGGGTTCAGCTGGCCGGGAGCGATAGTCGGAGAATAATAGGGGGCAGGAAAGACCGGGCTAGAAGATGGGGAGGCAAGATAGAAGTCTTAACAAGCAGAGAACAGACGGTGGGAAGCATATAAAGACATTAAATAGAACGAGGAGGGGAACGACGCAGGAAGGAAGAAGGAATATTGAATGGTGCAGTGAATCCCAGAGGCGACGCAGTAGCGGAAGCGCAGGCTCGATTTCAAAAGAGTCTCGATCAAGCAACGTTCAAGTCAGGTGCTGGGGGTGGGTAGCTCCCGTCATTGTGATTCGTCGGTACTGTCGATCCAGTCCAGACGCTGGTTTTCATGCTTGCAGCCTTTTAGTGCTTCACCAATGAGATGGGTCTTGGCATCTACTTCCATCACTACAAGTTACAACTTAACTATCATCACTACCCACCCAACCTTTACAAGCTTGTAGGTTCATGAAATACAATCATGTGATAATAACAACAGATCTAGCCATAGATATAAAAACAGCGCTGGTAAGTCCAGACCTCCAGTCTCACACAACCCTAAAATGCAATCATCAACACCAGCCTAGCAACGCAGGAAAAATTCTAGTAGTCAGACAGATGCAATTTTTCTCAGATGAGCCAGACTAATCTAAGACGTTCGAGAAACGACAGTGCAAAGATGGACCACAATAAAAATAATAAAAAAGGTAAAAGCAGACTCAGTGCGCATGTCCGATCTGGAGAAAGAGCGGCAATATCATACCAATAACAGACGCAACTAGATCCCTGATGGACTTGTCGGGCTTCGCTGCCAGTTCCCGAGCGTCATAGCTGTTGACCTGCAACTCCCGAGATGAGGCTGAGCTGTTCTCCTGCATCGTGTGCATGGCAACATACCTTCAAGGGTGATGTCAGTTGATAGATATTTCACAACAAGGGGTAAATGTGTATCTTACAGGAATGTTCCAGCGGAAAACAGAAGAAGGACTCCTGTACGCCAATGTGCACTTTTCTCGTCGGTGGATCCCGAGCCCAATAAATGCACGAACAAGAAAGTTGCCACGGCGCCAACAGGCGCAGCCAGACTAAAGACAAATAGATGAGTTCTAGCAACACGGCTAGATAGGCCCTGTCTGAGGAGAATAGACGTAAGTCCAAATGACGCAGGAGCTTTATGCACCATAATGGCCAGAAAAATGATGAAACTCAGCCCAATGTCGGAAGTAGATGCTCCGAGAGCGATCCCGTCAGCTGCTGCGTGAATGACTAGACCAGTAGTCGTCGCAAAGCTATGGCTGCTTCGCGGGCTGTTAGCAGCATCCAAAAGGCCCCCCTCCCGCGAAGGTGATGAATTCCGACGAAGCCCAGAGCCTAAGTTGTCTAATGAGATGTGATATGGAGGTCTTTGTGGCTTGGCTGGGGACGCGAATTCGGGAACCTTGTCGATGAGGTACATCAGAATAAAACCACTGATGAGCGCAATGCCAATCCAGGCATGAGGAGAGCTCTCTCCACTATAGTTATGTTCCGATTTAGCACTTGAAGTGTCTTTTTTTGCTTCCTGCCCAAGGTGCGAATCCCGCGCAACATGGACAATAGGGGTATCGGCATCAGGAAGGTCCAGAGATTCATCCCATCGTTCTGTCGCTCCGTTTACGCTGGGAATTGTTGTTGCGACGGTAGGAATGGCCGATCGTTCGTGAAAAAGTGACAGGGTTGCAGAGCGACCGCTGAGGTCTTCTCGTTCGATCGTAACGGAATCGTATAGAGTCTCGACTCCCTCAGGTATAATAACAATCAAAGATGTTCCAACCAAAACTCCCATGCCAAGGGAGGATATAAGTCTCAATTGCGAAGGCGAGAGTTTGAATGCTAACGGCAATGAACCCACGACGAAAGACCTATAGGGGTCCAAGGAAACGGTTGTTAGCCGGCATCTGCTAGGTAAGGGTATCATGGCGCATCAGCAACTCACGTAATTGCCATTACAGTGCTCAATGTGAGCAGTGTTAAAAGTCCCTCCATGGTCGGCCGCGTGTCTCGAAGCGTCGTTTCCTCTCTAGAGGACTTGGGACATGGTTTCAATAGCGAGTCCTCTTGGCCAGTACAATAGTCAAAAATAAATTCAGAGGCTCGAATTGAATAAAACGGCAGCACAAAGCGAGAGGTGTATCCCGGATAACCGTCGAGTCCACGGTCAAGTTCCAGCCAGGAACCAGCTCGTCACTGGAGCTGGAAACGTGGCGTGGGAGGGATCCGCAGCGGGAAAAGGGCGCCCGCCGCCTGCAAGGTACCTTAGCTGCTAACTGAACAATTCACCGGCGCAATTGGGAAAAGCCGGCCCTCTTGGTAGTGGGTTTAAAGAGAAATGGCGTGTAGGACGGAGGTTATGTGGTCGGTGATCCTCATTGCACGGCGTTTGGGATTCTAGGCTGACCTGTTATTATTGTTGTCATACCTGTCGGTCCAACAAGGAATCCGGTTGCCGCCGCTTTAACAAGTCACTCCCACGCTGCATTCTTGACTCAGGTAGATCTTGGTTAGTCTTAACTGTTGAAACTCCGAGCTTTTATTTATTATATTGCTTGCCAACCTGGGTTAGCCTTATGAAAAATGTGTTATTAACGGAAGACTTACACTCTCACGGTGGGTTTAAAAGGGTAGTGCAGTCTTACAGTTGCGGCTCCGAAGCTGTGTAATGGGTACTCATATCTATCCCGCTATCTGACCATAACATACATAAGTTCATTACTAGATATTCACTAAATAAATAAATGGTTGAAGCACGGTCAACTTCAGACTCAATATTTTTGCGTCTGCACTTTCAGAAATTCACGCAGCCTTTCTTCCTTCTCGTGTGTCTGTTCTGGTGTCTGTGTCCCATATGCCTCATTGGTCTGCTGAATCACCTTCTCCTTCCACAGCTCCGTCCCTTGATCTCCCAACACATTCACTTTCCCTTGATCATCCCATATTTCTTGCATGGTACTTCCTAGCTTGTCTAGAAAAGCCCCAATGCCACCTTCCCCTCCTCCCTGTTGATAGCTCTCGAATACACCATTTCCCGCCCATCTCGGCCCCAAGCTAGCCTTGAGAATGGTATCGAGGTCTGCTGCCGTCACAACATCTTCCTGCACCAGATAGCAAGCTTCTCGAAGCAGCACAAAGGCCAGTCTATTCCCCACAAACCCTGGGATCTCCTTGTGGATGACCACAGGGCGATGTTTGGACCCAGGGATAGAGAAATACTCCCGCGCAAACTCCACTTGCTCCGGAGATGTTTCGGGAGCCGGCACAATCTCGAGTAGCGGCATTATATGCGGCGGATTGAAAGGGTGCACTACGAGCAAGCGGGTCTTGTCCTGCATGTCCTGTTGCTGTTTAGACGCTGCTATGCCCGAGGTACTCGTCCAGAGATGTGCAGAGGCTGGTGCCAAGGACTCGACTTTCTTCCAAAGAGACCTCTTGAAATCGAGATTCTCTGGGCCCTGTTCCTGGACAATGGTGGCGGACGCACATGCTGTCTCCAGTGAAGAGTGGATTTGAAGGCGGCCAGATGAGATAAGTGAAGCCACTTGGGCTGGGCCAGACTCGGACTCGGATTCGGAATTCTTAGGGCCGACTAGGAAGTTTGGAAGTGTCTTCAGGAGATAGTCCACAAAATCAGGCCTTGAATCGAAAGCGTCGACTATGGTGTTATCACGGGCGAGATGGAGAGCAGCCATGGACATGCCGATGGTCCCCAGTCCAATCAGAGTGATCCGATGAGGGGTAGTGGCCGACATTATGGTTATACGTATAGGTACGGAGTACTGCGTAGTTATTTCTTCTGACAGAGGTGAGGACGGATTGTTGAATCTCCCTGAGCTCATGAGCTCATCGAGCTGGGGACCTATTACTATTAATACTACTAATACCGGACAACTCGCCGACCGCCTGCCGACCCCAACAAAATATCAAGCTGACATCGGCGGATTCTCCAGCAGCCCGACGAACTTGGAAGGGTTTCCAAGAAGCCGAGGTAGATAGTAGAACCAAGCAGATGTTGACCATTTTATATCTGGAAACACCTTGCAACTCAGACAACACTCATGTGAATCTTGAGCTTGAGTAATTACTTACTATTCCCATGGGCACAAGATGAAGGCTGGCGAAGTGATTGAAGAAGTTTTGGAACAATGTTACAGATGACGCTAATCCCAAAAGGGTTATACCCGCTCTGCGCAACGCGATCGAAAGACGCGCAGGAAATGGTCGCAACTCGAAGACTTCATGAAGCACATCTCTCCATCTATCCTCTCTCCGCTTATTCCTTGATCATCCTGTCTGAGAAACTCCATAATGCCGGCGGAAAGCGATTGTAATATTCCCCCCTCCCTTTCAACCCATGATAGGATTTAAAACTGACTCTCGAATCACTCCAGGGTCCTGCGACGCCAATGACGCCGTCCAAATCACCGTCGTTCAACCCGACCAGCAGAAACCCAAGACACTTTCCAGTTTTCATCCTCAGTTTACATACCCTATATTCGGCGAGGAAGAGCGCATCTTTGGCTACAAGGGCTTGATTATCCGCTTGCGGTTTGCTGCGCATAATCTCCGTCCTCATGTCCACGTCTCCCATGATGAGAAATTCAAGGCTGTGAGCGATGCTAAGCCTGTTGATGTCACTAAGGCACTGCAGGACTTTCTTCCCGAAGGTAGGTATCTTCCCTGCGAAATCGCGACTCCTGTATGGGTCTATTGTCTAACACGCGTTCAAATCCAGAGGCCTTTTCTTCACTGCCCGAGTTCGAGAAAGCCGTCCAAGAGGAAGACGCAAAGGACTTTGTGCCACCAGGCAAGCTTGCTCATAGCTATTCTATTCGCGGGCGGAATTATGAGATCTGGGCGGCGTCTCTCGCGGATCCCCAAGTGCAGCTGTTGCTGAACCGGTTTCAGATCATGGTATCGTTTTACATCGAGGCTGGAACGCCTCTCTCAACAGATGACCCTGAATGGACATTGGAGCGATGGAGGGTTTATTTTGTGTACGGCGCCCCGACAATAACCTTGTGAAGATAAGATATATGTAAACTGACAGGAACTAGTTACGAAAAGGTCGAGCCTCCCACACCAACAGCCTCACACTATTCTATTGTGGGGTACGCTACCACCTATCGATGGTGGTTCTACCACAGAAAGCGTTCAGAGAAGCCTACTCCTAAAGAGGGACCCTTCCCTGTACCCGAACCAATCCGTCCAGGAGAGCTCCCATCGCGCTTGCGAATTGCCCAATTTCTGGTTATCCCTCCGCACCAGGGGACGGGACACGGCGTCAACCTCTACAACACAATCCACAAAGCATGCTTCAACGACCCAACAATTATCGAACTGACCGTTGAAGACCCTAATGAATCCTTCGATGTGCTCCGGGACTCGGCCGACTACCACATTCTGCGCCCCGAATTCCTCAAAAACAATATAAACATTAATCCTGACCCTTGGAGCGATGCCTCCAAAAAGACCAAGCGTGTCCCAACTTCCTCCCTTCTCCCTATCAAAACTCTCAACGACATCCGCACGACTTACAAGATTGAACCGACTCAGTTCGCACACATCCAGGAAATGTTCCTTCTTGGGCAGATCCCACTGAAGAGTCGCCGAAAGGGTGGAGCGAATATGTCGCGGCTCCTTATCAAGAAGCACAGAGCTGACGACCCTAATGACCGCCGATACCACTGGTGGCGCATGCTCACGAAGCAGCGCCTCTACAAACGCTCTCGAGATATGCTGATCCAGCTAACGATGAGCGAGCGTCACCATGCCCTAGAGGAGACCGTCGCTAATGTGGAAGATGGATACGAGCAGCTCTTTGGGTTCTTCAACGAACGCGAGGAGCACCTGAGGGCTCAACAGGAGGAAGCCGAAGCATCAAGCAATAGAGATCAGCGTGCAAAGCGGAAATTCACTGTGGAGGATGAAGACGAGGAGGCGGAGGAAGAGGAGTCTGTAGCTGCGAAGCGGCCGAAGGCGTAACTGCGTGGGGTGTATTCGAGGACTTTCATACTTCTATCTATTTATCTAAATTCAAGCTCCTGAGACTGATCTGAGCCGTGATATATGTACAATATCAGAATCTAGGCCTTTAGCCCTAACTCAAGAACCTTAAATCGAACCCTTGACCCGTACCTACCTACCTACAACGCTTCCGAAGAATCAATATTATGTACACTATACACAAATATAAGCTAGCGACGGTAGTGCCCAAGAATAATAACTAAGCAGAGACGCCGCAGTCTCCGTTCTGGGTTGTGAAGTCTACAGTGGGGAGCTCGTGGAGCTGTGTGTTGTTGGAGGAAGAGAGGATAATAAATTCATCTAGCTTACGACTGACAGAAATATACCACTTTCGAGATTCCTGAAGGCTTCCGAGAAACTGTGGATTAGGGAATTAGGGAATTCCAAGTGATGACAATGATGACGGTTGAATCCTTTGTATAAAGTACATCCGGAGAACGGAATATCTGTTCTCCCGATAATTCCGTCATGTCACAGCTGGATCTCGCTTTGAGATGAAGCTGTCGAGGAGTTGCTTAGATTTCCATAATTGTTATTACCACACACATCGGCATTATTATCGCCCCAATCGCAGAGTTCGCAGCGAAATATCCTTTCTTCGAACTCTCGGCCATTTCCTCTTTGCAACCCACAACACATCACCCTTGATAACAGTCAGAATGGTAACCATCCAACCCAGAACTCTGGAATATACTTACTTCTTCTTTATCTGGATATTTTAGCTGACATTGCGCGATACATAGCTTCCCCTCGGCCTGCTAACGGCCGCGCAAGGCCATCCCATGCTTGTCGAGCTCAAGAACGGAGAAACCCTGAACGGACATCTTGCCAATTGCGATAACTGGATGAATTTAATACTCAGGGAGGTTGTTCAAACGAGCCCCGAAGGCGACCGTTTCTTCAAGCTACCCGAAGTCTACATCCGCGGAAACAACGTGCGTTGTGCGCCTCCAAAATAATACCCTCGCCGGACTAACCATGGAGTCTAGATCAAATACCTACGAATCCCCGAAGAAATCATTGAGATGGTGAAGGAACAGCAGCAGAACCAACCTCCGAATCGTAACCGTGGGCCTCGTGAGGGTGGACGGGGTGATCGAGGAGGTCGTGGTGGTCGTGGCCGTGGCCGTGGGCGCGGTCGGGGTGGAAACTAGAGATGGGAGTTTAGTGTTCGTGATGATGAGCGGAGACAATGATAGATACCCCAGAGATATCTGCGCTGCGGAGGATTCATTGGCGGGTTCATGAGCATGGCCTGGCGTATCTGGTTGTTTTTTTTTTCTTTTTTTTTTTTCCGATGGGAGCTTGCCATGTAACCTTATTACTATCACCATCATATGGTTTACATGGAAATGAAAGCCGATATCAGCTGCTCGCTTTGAAATAGAGACCAACGAGATGCGTTATTTGCTCTATTATAGAACAAAATATTGTTATCACGTGACTAGGAGCTATTCTTTTAATGCGAAAGTTGAGGTTTGAATTTCGCCGTTGCAACAATCGTCCGTGATGTCTCGCAAGAGACTCAACCCAGATCAGCTGTGGCATTTTCTTTGCCCAGCATTAAGTGCCCCGAAGCGCCATATTATTACCGTTCCTGCGACGCGACGCCCGCGATGCCATTCGCCTGTTCCCTCATTATCGACATGTCTCCAGAAACACTACGGC
Organism: Aspergillus asperescens; assembly: GCA_027569075.1. Classification (NCBI taxonomy): domain Eukaryota; kingdom Fungi; phylum Ascomycota; class Eurotiomycetes; order Eurotiales; family Aspergillaceae; genus Aspergillus; species Aspergillus asperescens. The sequence goes on along the minus strand of JAPDEH010000055.1, from coordinate 40,864 downwards.
TCCATTCCCGCTCAACGCTCCGATGATCAAAACCAACGAATCCAAGGAGACGCTCATTTAGATGGAGAAATCGGGGACCGAGCTTATCGCAAAACGCCTGATAAAACCTGGAGCATTGTTGAACCACAAAAGCACTTGCAGCTTAAAAGGCGGCGGGTTCCGGGCAGCTTGGAGCTGCATTCAACGAAGGAGCTGGAGGATATTCTTGCCAAGGGATCCTTACAGATAATAAGTGCGATGCAGATACTACATGTTTTGATACGGGACCGTCAAATTCAGCCCGAGGCCCGGCATTATAAGTCTCTCATACAGTGCAATTCTGATCCTCTACACGGGTCGCCAATCATGGTGCGCAAGTTGCTTTTGGAGATGGGAGAGCGTGGAGTTCCGATCGACTCGGGCACACTTCACGCTGCGCTGCAGGTATGTCCTACCGATTTCTTAAACTCGCTCAAGGCGTTCCGCTGACATGCTTGTCCTTAAGGCTGTTGCTGTTCATCCGGACTATCCCCTGCGGCAAGATGTATTGCGGGCATTACGAGATCGATGGCTTCCCGTCAGTCCCGATGGTTGGCATTATGTTGTGGCGGGCCTGATTAGGGAGCACCAATTCGAATTGGCCCTTGATCATATTACACATATGGAGAGGAAAGATATAGTGGTCAAGGATTGGCTTCACAGTCTCCTTATTTACCACCTTTGCGAAGTCAATGAGTTTGATCAAGTTCTCGAGCTGATGGCTTCTCGTCTGAACCAAGGGCATGGAATGACGAGAGAGTTTTGGACGATTGTGCTCGAGGCGGCGACGAATGCGCGCCATTACGATTTAACTTGCTTCATATGGAAAAGAATAGTGGAATTTGGAAACACTCCCCCCGAGACTCGTCTGTGCAATGGGGTTCTCAATGTGGCAGAACGCGCAAGAGATAAGGAGCTCGCAGCGTCGGTGTCAAATATGCTCCGACATAATGACTTTACGAATGGGACTAGTGACTATGACACGTTATCCAACGCACGTCTCAAGTCGGACGGTTTGTATGCGGCGCTGGAGGTATTGTGCGATATGCAGCAAGTGGGGGGGCGTGTTGTGCAACCAAAATCTACGCAGGTGATTCGAGACTATTGCATCCAACATAAAGTTCACGCGCGAGATGTTTGGAAAATACTCAAGGAGTTGGAATTAGCGGGGAGAAAGATCCCTCTTGCATGTGCTGGGGTGGTCATAGACGTGTGCGTGGAGGCCGCGGCCGATGATCCGTTCGCTGTTGACGACGGAATTTCATTCTACGAAGATATTCATATACTCTGCGGGCGAACCCCTGACCAGCGTACGTTTAACGCTCTGATCGGCATGTGTCGGATTGGCCACAACGTCGAAGCCGCCATGTTTTTTGTAAAGGACATGGCAGCATTAGGTGTCTTACCGGACGTGACAACCTTCGAGCATCTCATGGTCATGTGCGTGGAAGCCGAGAATTTCAAGTCAGCATATCTCTATTTTGAGGATTTTCTCCAACGAGGGTTCGCCCTAAGCAAGAAAGCACGAACCATGATTCGGGATCTATGTACAGTATCCGACGACAGCTTTGCTGAAAAGCTGAGGGTCCACCCGGGACTCCAGGAACAAGAGAAGGGCGTCAAGGACAACAAGGAAGCGCAGAGGGAGTATAACAAAAAGCGGCGGAAGAGAAAGAGAAGGGCGTTGGCGATTGCGCGGTCTGAGGAAGAGGAGGGCTGGAAGGACTACGAGCCTAGCCTTTGCACTCCAGAGGATCTGTTAGACCAGGTCGATAAGAGACCGACCAGCGTGGCAGAAGCAAGGAAGGGGTGAGATGGAGTGGATGTTGTATACTTATAATATGTACATTAATTTGTCTCTGAAGTGGTGCTGGGGCTGGGGTTGCCTCTGTTTCCTGTCTGCTGGACACAGGTTGATCAGTTAGATTAGACTGGTTGCGCAGTCCAAGACGAAGGATGACGGCTCGGCAGCGAATGTTGATCGCAATGAGACCCGTGGATGTCTCAAACAACCGATTCGCGTCTGAAGGTGTGCTTGACTAGAGAACACAGGACCCGAAAGCGCGGGCGCAAGTTCGCCACAAGTCAAGACAACCTAGAGCTTGAAATAGAATCACGTCTACAGAGTAGTCCGATAGGCTGATGGACTCCTCATCAACAACTCAATCAAGAGTGCGCAAGTGCCGTTCAAACGCCGCCAAGGCAGATCGTCGAGCAGCGCTCCAGGTGCTCCATTTATGGTCGTGATATCGCCAATTGTCTCTCGCCGTCCAGGCTCTGAGTACCAGAACAGCGTCTCACTCTGAGACTCTCCTGAGTCCTGACTTTCTTTTATATTCTTGTTGCCCCTCCGTTATTCTCCCGAAAGTGTACAGCAATTACAACACACTCATCATATTAATATCCACCATGCACTTTTCGCTCGTCCCGCTCGCGCTCTCCCTCGTCACCACCTTCGCTTCGGCCATCCCCCTAACCGCCCACCTCCTCCCTCTGCGCACGGCCGACCCCACAAACCCAGCCCTAACATGGAATGTCACCGGCTTCGACGTTGGCTGCTCCCCCGGCGGCTGTGCCTATAACTTCAACATCTCCGGCCTTGGCTCCCCCAACACCCCCGCCTTCAATACATCCTGTAACGGAACCACCGTACAATCCGGCTATGCCGCGTGCAAGGACTTGGGCTTGCTTGCGCAAGTCATCCCCGCGCAGCACCCCAACTGGACGGTCAAGGCTCAGCATGTTTGGCACGAGGGTGCCGATACCAAGTTCTATGCGTTGGGCCAAAAGAACGTTACGGCCGAGACGAAGGTGTTTAAGATTCCTGTGACGCAGGTTTATGGTGTGGCTTAATCTAGCCTCGGAGGCTTTCGAGTTCGAGTTCGGTGGTTGGGACTAAATCTGTCAACGCGTCTTTGTTTGCGTGGTTCTAGATGGATTCATCGCGAAGGAATCTAAAGGGTTGGAATCGGCTGTTGAGTGAGGATGTTGTATTAGTACGTCTGGTGGCGAGAAGTAAGTCCACCTACGATGCTACTGTGTAATGTAATGTCTTTAGAATTCCAAATCATGTGTGAGACCAGATTCAGCCTTAGCTAGGACGCCTTGCAACCCAAAATTGAGGAATTGAGGCTATACAACAAGACTGCAGCCAATGACATCAGGGTCTTGGCGTCACGCTCTCAAAAAAACTCTCAGAGCCTCGTACCAACTCCCAACATACTAATAAGTACTCTGTACACACTCATCACCTCTCATTTTCTTTTATTCAGCTTCGGCCGTTATTTTAAGACCCCGAGCAGCAGCATTGGTACTTGTACAACCCATGGTATGCAGCCAGACCCCCCAAATGTGCGAATTCCACCCCCTGGCAGTGCCTAGACTGACCCGTAGCTTGGCTTCTTGACCAACCCAGGCATCAATCCTTCGACAGATCGTGGCTGGGCCTCGATTACAACACCCAGAAGCAGGTCTGGATCTTTGCTATGTCGCTGACAATCGTGAGAGAACTCCCTCTGCCCCCCCGGGCGCGGCTCCTCACCTGATCGAGTTTATTTAAACCTAACCTTTACCTGCTTTACTTAACTAGTCATTGCAACCTCCGGCCCCTCAACAAACTACCCCAAGATAGCCTACAGAACCCCGCTGAAACAACTCGTGGACTTTCTCGATAACAAACATGCCGCAGACTGGGGTATTTGGGAGTTCCGTGCGGAGGGCACAGGATACCCAGACTCGGAGGTTTATGGACGAATCCACCATTTCCCGTTTCCCGATCACCATCCGCCGCCGTTTGCGCTGATTCCGAAGGTTATGGCCAGTATGCGCAATTGGTTGCATAGGCTGGATGGGTCGGTGGACGGGCGGGAGAAGCAAGATAAAGAGCAAGGCCAAGGCCAACGGGTTGCGGTTGTGCATTGCAAGGCTGGCAAAGGGCGCAGCGGGACAATTGCTTGCTCTTACTTGATCAGCCAAGAAGGGTGGAAGATGGAGGATGCGTTGCAGCGGTTCACTGAGCGCCGGATGAGGGTTGGCTTTGGGTCTGGGGTGAGTATCCCGAGTCAGCTGCGGTGGGTGCGGTATGTGGACCGTTGGACGAACGAGATGGGGAAGAAATACGTCGAGTGTCCGGTTGAGATAGCCGAAATTCGTGTCTGGGGGTTGAGAGAGGGGTTGAAAGTCGCTGTTGAGGGCTTCGTTGAAGACGGCCAGGCGATTAAACAGTTCCATCTCTTCCATGGGAACGAACGCATTGGAGGACCTAGTGATACATCGCAGTCCGACAGCGCCGGGAGCAGCGACGAAGGCAACAACAGCAGCAACGACAACCTCAGCAAATCCAAACCCAACCCCAAAATCAAACCCACAACAACCTCGGCCCCATACTCAGCCCTTTCCACTCCCCAAGAACCCGTCTCCGCCGTTGGATCCGATTCCTCCCCATCGGCATCCAACATCTCCCTACCGTCCACCTCCTCACCCACAACAGCCACCCCGGTCCTCCTCCGTCCGCGAAACCCTCTAATCCTCCCAACCTCCGACATAAACATCGACTTTGAACGCCGCAGCCAAGCCGCCTCATACACAAGCCTAGCAATGGTAACATCCATCGCCCACGTCTGGTTCAACGCCTACTTCGAAGGCGGCGACAAGCACGACTCCGGCGTCTTCGAGGTCGATTGGGACTCTATGGACGGGATCAAGGGCACGTCCAAAAAAGGGATAAAGGCCCTTGACCGGCTCGAGGTTGTATGGCGGTATACGGAGCCGAGCACGAAGGAAGTTCCGGATGCAGATAGTCAGCAAAGGCCGGTTTCGAGCCATGTGGTTATGGAGCCGCAGCCTGGGGAGCCGATTCCTGAGACTAAGGTTACGGGTTGGAGGTTGCGGGAGACTGAGATTGAGAATAGGACTGAGACTGAGACAGATGAGAGTGGGGAGGAAAGGGAATTGGATAGCGGTGTGGAAGAGGGAGGGGTTACTGGTAGAAGTAAGGGGCAGGAAAATGTCCCGATGCGAGCTGTGGAAGATAGGGCTGGGAGATAAGATGGGGGAAGATGGGGAGGATAGGGCATTGAAATATATGTACAGTGTAAACTACTAGGAGACTGATAAAGTTTAATATAAATGTATATATATATATATATATGGAGTATAGCAAGATAATTGATGGTAGTGTAAACTAGCATAAAGACTCACAAAAGAAGCCTGGTATTGACATCTCTGAATACTGATTAAACAATAATCAACAAAATAGATGAAATGTCTATAATACTAACGTGTTATATATTCTGTGCATGTACTGAATCGCCAACTCATGCAACAGGGGTGGCAGTTAAAACAAAAATACAAACAAAGCAGTAACTATAAGTAAACAATATATATATATATATACACATTACTCAACTCAACTAAGCATCAACCCCCCCATATGGGGATGACGCATCTTCTCCTCCCTCTCCAACCTATCCTTCTTCTTCCGCTCATAAACTCCCCTCACAACACGCTTAACCTGCTCCTCACCTTGCGCAAAGTTCGCCTTCGCCAACCCCACAACTGCATCAACCTGCTCCGGCGTGTAGACGAAGTTCCACGTTGAGAGGAAATCGTCTACGTCGGGGTCAATCTTCCCGGGGTGCGGAGATAGAGGCTTCGACAGGTCCGTCACATTGGATGATGGCGATTTGGTTTCTGAGGCATGGAGCGGTTGGTTGGATGGGGACGATTTTGTGAGGGAGGAGGTAGAGGGGATGGCTGGGGCTGGGGCAGAGGGGTTGGGGAGGAGAGGGAAGTAGACGACTGCGATGCCGGCGTCGGGGCGCATGAGGCGGAAATCGGATTCGGTATGATTGGGATCGGAGTGACGCGGGTCGAAGAGACGTTTTGATGGCGGTGGTTCTTTTTCGGAGAGTTTTTCCTGCGTAGTGCCGACCCAGATGTTACAGTAGTCTAGATTTGTGTCTGCGGGCGAGGGTTGGGAGTCTGGGTTGTTTGTGCCTTGCTTGGTGAAGGCTGTAGATGGAGGCCTGTTGGTCGATTCCTGGGCGGCTGCGAGTTTCTTGTTGAGGGCTTCTTCAGAGATATTCTCTGGTTCTCGAAGGCTCTTTTCTGTCTCTTTCGGAGTGTCGGCTGCTCTAGGCCAGCCGGCCCCAACTGGCCAGCCCTTGATCCCGCGCTGACGTGCGTAGCCATCCACAACAGATAGCCAGTTCTCTTGCTTGATGTCGGCTGAGTTATCAAAGGCAATGATGATGTCCACGTCTCGGCCGGGCCGGAGCAGTGGGTAAATCGGGAGGTTGTTGCTCATCCCTGCATCCATGAGCCGTAAGTGTTGACTCTGGAAGATCGATTCAGGACAGGACGGAGGTAGTTGATCCTTCATCCCTAGCAAATAGTTCGGTATTGTTGCCGGATCGATAGGATGTACTCGAACAAGATCTTTTGACTTGCCCTGAATCAAAGAGTCAATGCCGCTGAACCCGGCAATGCCCTTAACAAGTGGACGAATCTCCTTGTAATAATGCGAAAGTGTCGCGCAAAAGGCGCTGCCCCATATTCCCATTAGGCCGCCAACGTGTAGCTCAGGTATGGGAGATGTCATAGCGGGAACCTCGGCCTTTCCGCCATTGAAATGTCTCCCCAGGGCCCAAGTAGGTATACCAGCGTTGAACTCTTCGCAGAAGAATTCATAAGGAGTGAACTCAAACCATTGAAACCATGACTCGCTCTGCGACTCCCTGATAAGGTCCTCAGGCATTGGTTTCTTTCCCTCACCCCCTTTCTCCCCGAGGATCGGGATTTCATGACGAACCGCGGTGTAGATTGGAAGCGGGTGGGCTCCACTAGCGATGTTGCGGCTCTGGTTTGATATCTTGAGGTCGCAGTCAGACGCGCCAAGCTCCCCCTTTGGTACGAGCAATCTTGCAGCTAACAGCATGCCGTAAATATCAACCAAACCAAAGTCCGCACCAGGGTCACCCTTCAGCTTCTGGACCAAACCGCTGAGGAGGTACTTGTTAGTTGGCGCATGTGTAAGCAGTTTGAGTGCTGCCGGCGGGAATGCCATGTGCACCCCCAGCCTGTTCTTCAGATGACTAACAAGTTTGGTGAAGTTGCATCCGGTAATGGAAGAATGATAAAGAACTTGTAGCCAGCAACTGCCGCTAACACCAGCGGTGTAAGTCACACAGTCCCATAGACCAGCCTCTTGCGTAGCTAGATACGAGCCGGTACCAGCAACAAGCGCGCGTAGACCACCTCCCGAGCCGCACATAGAGATGATTGGGACATCGTCAGGATGTATGTTCTCTTCAGGGATATTCAAGTACGCCGACAGCGCTTTTATAGCATGTTTCTGCCGCCTCCGTCTAAACTCCAGCTCCTCATTGCAGAGGTCATCCCCAACGCGGACTATGGCCTCTCGGAGTATCTCTGGGTTCAAGTCTGGATCGTGTGCCTCCCTCCAGATATCGTCCGCCAGGGAGCCTGGAGACATGGAAAGCTCGCGCTGTAGCTTCTGCACTGTCGCCGGGAGAAACCTCGTCCAGTCGGGACTTATGTAGTGTTTGATCTGCTCTAACTCAATCCATTCAGGGGAACCGACAGATTGCTTTACACCTTCAAATCTCTCCATAACGTGTGACCATACGGACGAGGAGTCTGATTCGTCACTATGGAAGGCCCCCTCAACCCGAGAATCGGGACCGCTTCGGCCAGTGTTGCCATCTCCAATTGAGTTATGAGACTGTCCGCGGGCAAAGCGCGTGGAACTGGTTAAGTATGGTGCTCTCGGGTCGGAATGCAGTAGGAATGGCTGCGAATTGTTTCGAGCTGTCTCAATTGACAAGAGAACACGGCCACCGACATAGATCAGGGCGGCCGGAGGAGCGAAGCGGAGACAGAATGCCCTAGCAGCACCCATTTTGAGCAGGGTACTACGCCTGGCATGAGGATGGAAGGGAGGCATTGGGGAGACATTGAGCAGGCATTGGGTGAATTTAAGTTACCTAGTAGTCTGCCTGTGTCTCAGACCTAGAGTACGATTGGCCAGGCCCGACGATCCTCCAGGTGCTATGACGTCACGTAGATGGCGTCGGAATAATATGTCGGACCGCGAAGACCCCTTTTCTACTAGCGCCATGTAACATGTTGCTTGGTTGTCTGGAGTCTCGGGTCGATCCGTTGGAGAGACTCTGGAAGGCCTTGATGAGCTCCCCCCTGAGCGTCATATCATATCCCGATCAATACTTCACTTGGGTAATTAATAATATATGAGAATCAGAGCTTCTCCGTGAGGCCGGGCGCCTTGTCAGCTGTCTATTCGCTTATTGCTTTTCACCTATTCTATTGTTTATCCCCCTCGCATCGATCCGAGACATGATATGCCTTATCTGTGCAGCCTGCAGACAGCTTATCATCTGAATTCCTGATCTTTCGCTACCGTCGTGTCGCCATGGTTGCACCAAGGAATACGGCTTTTGCCGAAGAGAGTGCTGAAGTGGAGGTGCTGTACGCCAACCTTGAGAAGCTCAAGCTCCTCACCAAGAAGATCCAAGGATCCCTCGTACGCCTCGAAACCGGAGGAAATGTCGTTAAGCATGCAATTGGGCCTATCTATAGCAATACGCAGTCGCTTCAGACCACAAACAACAACATCGACAAGATAAATGAAGCCATTAATCGCCTTCGACAGCCACTCGATGCGAAGAACCGAGAGGAGGGCATCATTCGCGCTGGGTAGGTGGAGAGCCCTTCATATTGATATGTGTCGCTCGCCACTAACATTGAGAATGAATAGACCGCGACCCGAAGATATGTCACAGTACCTGGCGGCGATGAAACGTGTGGATAATGCACTGGTGGACCTGACATCGACGAATTTGAAGTCAAATCAAACAGCAATTAGTGAATTTACGTCACTATTGGGCTCTGGGAATATAAAACTTCAGGATCTGCTGCGGCTTAAACTGGGCGAGCATGTCAGCCCTATTGAACCGTTACACTACCTAACCAAAAGTAATTTTCTGCATCTACATTTACTCAGACGGCTACTCACTCTTTGACTGGAACAGATCTTTCTTTCCCATCGATCCCAGATGAGAAGGTTGCAGAAATAGCGCCTATCTGTGCAGCCATTAGCTCCGCAGCAGTACACACCCCGCATCGTGGTGAAGGCGGCAACCCTGCCCTTAAAATATATGCCGACATTCGAGGACCTTACATTATGGCAAGCACGCAAAACCTCGCCATTGCTTCCCTCAATACTTTGAAACGAAGAGCCGGCGATGGACCGTACAAGCAAGGAACTAATGGAATTGGAATTTACTCCAATGCTTTAGAAAACTTCATATACGCGGAGTGGGAAGCCATAACCCGTATCTTTACAGGGGACCATCAAGGACTGGCCCTACAAATGACCTGCCGCTCCGCGATAGCTGAGTATTCCAAAACTCTCCGCGAACTTAACCAGTACATCCGCTCGAATCTTATGACCGATTGCTTCCTATCTTTCGAGATCATTGAAATTGTTACATCTATGTCTTACAATGTGGACTCAAAGACAGGTGAACTCAAGAGTTTATTCCTTGAAGCCTTGAGGCCTGTCCGTGAGACTGCCAAATCGTCTCTGTCGGAGTTGCTTGAAGAAACGAAGCGCAAGGCTGCAAGTATTCCCACACTTCCCCCAGACGGTGGCCCCGTACCTCTTGTTAATGAGGTTATGAGTTCCCTCATTACACTCACGAGCTACTCCGGGCCTCTTTCGTCTATCTTAACTTCCTTGGGAGACGGAAACTGGCGCTCAACGTTCAATACATCGACTAGCACTCCGCTGGATGTTAGCCCGGACAGCTCGACACTTTTGTCACACTTCATTCTTGATATGATCGAAGCCCTTATGATTTCATTGGAGTCTCGGAGCCGAGCCTTGCACCGCACAAAAGCTGTTCAGGGCGTTTTCCTGTCAAATGTTTTTTGCCTTGTGGACCGTTCCATTCGATCGAGCCCGGAGCTAGCGAAATATCTTGGCTCTCCTGATAGCATCTCGAGGATTGATACCTTCCGCAAGCGGGCAACCTCAACATACCTGGATGCTTGGAAGGAGACGTCACACTATCTCCTTGATGTTCAGTATACGTCTCAGGCTAGAGGCGGAAGTCGGCCACAATCAGGTGGAGTCGTCGATTCCGGCGCGATCGTCAAATCGCTTTCTTCTCGTGATAAAGATGCGATTAAGGACAAGTTCAAAGCGTTTAATGCAAGCTTTGACGACTTGCTCGCACGCCACAAGGCGCTTTACATGGAGCGAGAAGTACGCAGCGTGCTTGCTCGCGAAGTGCAAGCAGTCCTCGAGCCTTTGTATGCACGATTCTATGACCGTTATCACGAACTTGACAAAGGTCGCGGCAAATACACCAAGTATGACAAGGGCAGCCTGTCCGCGCAACTCGCGGCGCTGCTATGATATAGTCCAGTTATTGGGCACCGTTATTCTGCAGAAGACGACTGGCAGGTCCATGTTGTTGATGCGGAGGTTTCCACCGGTTTTTTTTTCTCATATACTCTCCTGTGTATAATACCTACCTTATGATGTTATGCTGTCCGATTTCGGCTGGCGGGGCATTGATCTGATAAGGGTCATGTGATAACGATTCCGAGAACGTGATTGCCATTGATAAGCCTTTGACCCCGCTAAAATTAAGCCGTAGCAAATTTCGTCTGGGGGACATCGACGCACATCGACGCACATCGGTATTTCAGCTATCTCTGGTCTCTTTCTCATACCGCAGCCTCTCAATTTTCTCGAGACCGTTCCAATTGCTGTCTAACACCATGTCTGCAAGCAATGATGTGTACCAGACGCCTCTCAACTCGCGATATGCGAGTAGGTTCCCTTCGCTCAAATTCCTTGCACAGGATATCTGATTGGATACTAACAGCTCATCCTGGCATCTAGGTGATGAGATGAAGTATCTGTTCTCCCCGAGGAATCGATTCTCTACGTGGAGACAGTTGTGGCTGTGGCTTGCAGAGTCCGAGAAAGGTGCCTCATCCGGCCCTACCCACCAGCCCCACGTACGATGTACTGACAGGCACAGAGCTTGGCTTGCCCATTACCGATGAGGCCATTGAGCAGATGCGGAAAAACATTACGATCCAAGATGAAGAATTCAAGGTTGCTGCTGAGGAGGAGAAGCGCCGGAGGCACGATGTCATGGCCCACGTCCACGCATACGGTCAGGTTGCTCCTGCAGCTGCTGGAATCATCCACTGGGGTGCGACCTCTTGCTACTGCACGGACAATGCCGACCTGATCTTCCTGCGGGACGGCCTTAACATTCTCATTCCTAAGTTGGCCGTTGTCGTTGACAAGCTGTCTGCTTTTGCCAAGCAATACAAGGATATGCCTTGTCTGGGTTTCACCCATGGACAGCCAGCACAGCTTGTCACGGTCGGAAAGAGGGCGTGCCTGTGGATCCAAGACTTGCTTATGGATCTGAGGAACCTCGAGAGGGCGCGCGATGATCTGCGCTTCCGTGGTGTCAAGGGCACTACCGGCACCCAGGCCTCCTTCCTTCAGATCTTCAATGGAGATCACGGCAAGGTCGAGCAATTGGATGAACTTGTTACCAAAAAGGCAGGGTTTGATTCCGCTTTTATCATCTCTAGTCAAACATATTCTCGAAAGATCGACGTTGATGTAGCCAATGCCCTGGGCTCCTTCGGATCCACCTGCGAGCGCATCGGTATTGACATCCGCCACCTGGCCATGCTCAAGGAAGTCGAGGAGCCTTTTGAGAAGGACCAGATTGGCAGCAGTGCAATGGTCGGTATCCGTGCGTCACGTAAACAAATTCGATCCGAGCTAACCACAGAATGTAGGCTTACAAGCGCAACCCTATGCGGTCCGAGCGTCTGTGCTCGCTGGGCAGGCACCTCAAGAATCTCCCCAAGGACGCCCTGGATACCTACTCCGCACAGTGGTTTGAGCGTTCATTGGTGAGATATCCCATCTGATCTATTCTGGTCCGTGTTAGCCGCTAATTATCGTAACAGGATGACAGCGCCATCCGTCGGATCAGCATTCCAGAGCTCTATCTCTGCGCGGACGCGTGTCTTATCCTCCTCAGTATGTGTCAAACGGCTCAAATAGATTTCTAATTCCATTTACTTACCGCCGATCAGACAACGTTACTTCCGGATTCGTGGTTTACCCCGAAGTCATCAGGCGACGTGTTAATGACGAGCTTCCGTTTATGGCAACGTAAGTGGTCACTGTTCCCCCAGTCATTACATGAACTAGGTCATGCTAACCAACCTTCCCTACAGTGAAAACGTATACACCCCAAATTACCCATTCTGATTGAACCAGCAACTAAAGTAGATACATAGGTCATAATGGCCTGCGTGAAAAAGGGTGTCTCCCGCCAAGATGCCCACGAGGAAATCCGTACGTTTCCCCTTCATTATCAAATACTACCTCTATCCTCTAACTAAAGAAATTCAGGCGTCCTTTCCCACCAAGCCTCTGACAACGTCAAAAAGCACGGCCAAAACAACGACCTCCTTGACCGCATTCGTCGCACCGAATTCTTCGCCCCCATACTCGGCGAGCTTGATGCGCTCCTTGACCCTAGCACCTTCGTCGGCCGTGCCCCGCAACAGGTAGAGAAGTTTACCTCGACCGAGGTCAAGAAGGCTCTTGAGCCCTATGCTTCTCACCTCGCTACTGCCGAGACCTCCGCCCTTCACGTTTAGAGGTAACTCTACTTTGTGTATAGCATTTGGCAGTTGAGTCTGGTCTGAGACGGGGATGGTTTGATGGACTGCATGAGTGCATCAAGTCACCATAACTGCTAAAATACATTTCTTTTGGACGGGTTTTCTCTAGCGGCGCAGTATCTATAACTAAAAATCTCGGGCAAAGTATGAAGAGAGAGGTCAATTCAGGGCTACTCGTTACTCCACTCAAAGCTTGAAGGGAGGAGTTATTGATGTACATATAACGAATTGATGGTATGAAACGATTTCTGTTTGGATGGAGATAGACAGCCCTGGGTACATTTATTCCTGTCCAACAAGCGAGGCAACGGTGCAACGTGAATTCTTCAAAGAGAGGCTGGATAGAGGGATCTAAATTAAAAGTCCATGACAGTGCGAACTAATTTGCGAACGAAAAGCAGCAGAGAGGGAAACATATACAGAGCCTCAAAATCTATTTAAAGAGAGAAGGGGAAATATACAGAAAAATAATAAATAATGGGAAAGAAAAGAATAAAAACCCCCCCAAAGGAGCAGACCTTCTTATCCTTAGGTAACAACCAAAACCATCACATCATTATTTAACCTAGTCATCATATCAACTTTTCTGTCATACATCACCAAAACCTGTCACACCACTTGGCCAAGTATACTCAGTAGTTCAGATATACTGAAGCGACGCTAACCAATTGATGGTCTGTGACATGTCAGCTACTAGTAGCTGGACGTACATACATGCAAACATATGCAGTGCAACGTGTCAAAAGAGGGCCTTACCATCATCGCCTGCATAAGGGCCACCTCCTCGCCGTAGTGGACGCCGTCCCAGCTCTCGGCCTGTAAAGTGGCGTTGTACATGCCTAGAACGTCGATACCTTTGCTTTGCGCTACCTGAGCGGTATCTTGGGTATATTGCCAGCTGCTTGCGTGGACATTGTCTTTAGAAGGCTTTTGGTGGCCCGGGGCCGTGGGACCGATCCATAGAAATGGCGTACTCCTTGCGCTGGTTTTGGCTAGAGTAAGCCACTCGTCGATGCTGTTTATTGCCGTGGCCACCGAATATGAAGTTGAGAGCGAGAGGCTTTGGATCACGGCAATAGGTTTCTTCTTCTCAGAGGGACGAGCGAGGAGGCTCTTAAATTCGTTATGTGCGCTACTCGGCGCAGGTGAGTCGGTGACAGAGAGAAACATGTGCGGGGTGTCTTCAAGAGCTGGTCAGCATTTCGGGTTTCATATGTAGTTTTTTTCAACGGAGGCTAGGCTGGTAAAACTTACTGGCCGAACAGATATAGGGAGTCTTGGTTTTCTTCTTGCCGTCTTCAGAGTATAGTTCCTCGCTTGAGGTAATTCGCGCAGAGGAGCAGATAGGGTTTGTAAATTGAGAGTCGCATCGACACTTTGCTTGCAGGCTACTGCCCATTTCCCACCCCTTCAAGGATCCTTGCTTTAGATCCTGGCGGAGAAGGACATTAAATCCCGCATAAGCATCAGCTAGTGAGTCATCGCCGATGAAGAGGATGCCATCAAAACGCCCGAGGATTCCACATATCTCAGCGTCGGTATACCAACGATAGAAACAGCCTTGGTTCAAATTAGCAATCAAGGATAAACAAACCGCGCCAATAATTGGATAGATGCGACACTGACTCACCTTGGGAAGTATAAGGCGCGCCAAAGCCATGGCGCTCGCCATTGCTCATTGAACTAAGCAAAGACTCACGAGTCTGGCAGTACAGCTCGTTTAACGCAGACTCGCCCCCAGAGTGAGGAGGTAGATAAAGAGCGTGAGAGGAGATGCTGCATTCTGCACGGCCCACGTACTGAGCTAACAGACTGTAAGCAGAATTCAATAAGTATCGTCCACTATCCAGTGAGATGTACCCGGACCAGAGCAAAAGAACTTACTCATCCCCAGCATCCGGCTCTTTCGCGCGTTTTGTGGAAAATAAGAAAGGGAGGTAGAATATGTCGCGAATGAGCCAGACTATATAGAGCACTCCCAGCACCCAAAGGGATGCCATGAGCTTGTATGTCGATGACCGCCAGGTGACCCTTCGAGTCAATCTTCGTCCACCAGGCCCTTCGATCGGACCGCGCCGCTGGGGGAGTGTATAATTCTGTTGCATGCCGGAGAAAGGATAAGCTACAGCATCAGCCACAGACGATGAAGCCAGTGATTCACTGTTGGAGGCACGACGACGTGACATCTTTTTGTTTTATACATCGACCGGCTGAGCAAAAAGTACACGGGAATAATGTTTGCTCATTAGCGAGTCGAAGGCGTTTGATCCTTGTCCATAGGTTGCCTTTTTAGTGGCAGGAAAATGAGACGGCAGGAAAAAGAAAAGGGAAAATCGAGAAGGCGACAGAAAAAAGAAACAAGAAAAAATCGCCTAGGGCCCAGCAGATAAGTCGATCCACCAACTGCAGAAAAATAATACGGAATCTCCAAGGATTGAAGCGGATGGGTCGCTGTTCTGTGAAGACACCGAGAGGCGAAGAGGCCAAAGAGGGGGCCGACTTCTATCGTGCGTTCTGTTGCATTTCCTGTTTGGGACTGCTTCGTACTACTTGCTTCTCCCTCGTTTGTTTCCTAAGTACTAGTACAACTCAGATTTCAACTTCAAGACGCTCGCACCCTCCCCTGCCCGAGGATCAACCTATTCCAGTCCAAACGATCCTTCGCCGCGCACCTCAGATTCCACCGCCAAAGCTGACAAGCAGCCTGCCGGGACGACTTGGTAGATATGGAGTCAGGAGTCAGGACTCTCCAACCGCTGCGACTACTGCCTTAGTCTCTGGTAGCAAGGGCGAAACGAGCAATCTAGAATCTGCGGATCCCTGCTGTCTATCGGCAGTAGTAAGTGTCGACCCTGGTGAACCTCGCTACAGGGCGCGGAAAAATAATAAAATTGAATATGGTCAAAAGTACTGATGATGAAATGACACAAAGTACAGAGCGATTGATGTCGTACGCTTGCATCATAATAGTCTTTCCTCTCTACTCGCTTACGCTGCATAAGCAACCTGACAACATATAACCTGGTCCATCTTGCTACACAAGCCCTGATTTATCCCACCAAAATGACTTCATCATGTCCATCAGAGTGAACATCTTCCGCGCCGATGTTGAATTGTGTCTCTCCCCCTGTTCCTCGCGAAATACAAATAACGGTGCCGACTTAGGGAAAATGTAAACACAGGGCCGGATAGGAATAATTCGCAGCGTGCATTTCTGATGGTCTGGACACTCTGCCTCGGTGGACTCTCGACTCTCGAGTGACAGCCAGTGAAATAATCTACCGGCGGATTTGCAGTTGCAAACCCCTTTAGTTGGTTGGGTAGAACAGGTGTCAAACAAGAAACGAGACTCCACTGAGTGCATCTTTGTCGTCGTGGGCATGCATGAAGCACAAAGCTGCGGGCGCCGGGCGGAAGAGCTGAGAAATTAACGCATGGTTGCGACGGCGTTTTTTGAAACTTCCCCTCAATAGTTTGACTTCTTGGAAGCACCTCAACCAGAAAGGAAATCAAGTTAAATTGCGCAGCGGCCCTTCCGCAAGAAGCTCTCTCTCTTTCCCCAGTTCCCTTCAGCTTTGCACAGCATTTTTCTCTCGGCCTTTCTGCAGTCATGAAGAACCCTCAAGGAGATGATCATGATGGCAAAGATAGCAGAGCAGAGACGAGACAAGAGCTTTCGGGATACATGGTTGGGTACCGTTGAAGACCCTGGCGATTCCGCATACCCAACTGCAAGGTTTTAATATTATTAGCCGGCATTGAGCTCAGCATTGGATACTGCCAGTGCCGTTATTAATCCTCGAATTCACAACAGCCGACATTTGATCTTTCGACCCATGACTCTGCAACTATTCGAGGGAATCTACCAAGAGAGTCGCCTCTATATAATCGAAAATTTTAGGAATAATGCTTGAGTCTCAGGAATGTTCTTGTTCAGGACGTCATGGTCGTTGACATCCATCATCCAATCATCAAGCGTATATACCAAGATCAACACTGGAACGAGACTAGAGGACCTGGGTGTTCTTCGCTCAAGAACGCGGACGAACTATTTATTATTCTCGAGGATCGTGATCAACCAGTTTTGGCATCACCTGACCAGACTGTGTGGGGGGGATTCACCAGCGAAGAATCAAGCCATCTTCGGGTGAAGGGGGGATCCGGAGGGAAGTTTCACATTCTCGTCGGCAATTTGAGGTTTGAGGTTTCGAACCTGGACCGCCCGAAAGGTGGGGTGCGCCCTCTCAGTCGCTACCGGGTTGAAGATCCTCGGGTCGCTTCAGTTCCAGCTCACTGGAGCAACTTCCTGATTGAACTGCGCGGGTGAAATATTGCAAGCGGAGGAGCTGTAGGAGCTAGGAACTAAGAACAATCTCTAGCAAAGAGTCTTGGGCTCTTGACTCTTCACCGAAACAAGACTTTGCCTGATTTCTTGCCAAGCACCGGCCCGTCAGGATCTCCCCCCCAAACACGTGACCACCCCGGTCTCTGGACTCTCTCTCCGCAAGACCAGAAGAGTCAATCGTTATCCAGCTTTACCAAATCCTATTAGCTTTAACTTTGTCAAATCGCTTTGTCCCGGCGTGACTCTTGTGCCTGAGAAGCAGACTTTTTTCTTTTTTTTTTCTTTTTTCTCCTTGCGTTGACTATTCATTGGTGGCTATTCTCGCTCCCACACCTCCGGTTCGGCGACAACCTCGGTAGTAGTGGTTCCCCAGAGCTCTCCGACCTTACGATCCTCGACCGTCATTATCGCTCGCTGCCCTCTCACACCCCGGATTTCCCTCTCTTCCATCACTACAATATTTCTACCTCAACCCCGCCTATTCCTGTCTAAATCACCTGGAATATTTTGAGTCTGGCGGCCACTCGGCCTATTCGCTTTCAACACCATGTGGAAGCCGTCGGAGCGCCTGATGGATACCATCAGGCATTATGCCAGCTTCCCAGCAACTGGCGTTTCACTCCGACAGATGGTTCAATTCGGAGACAGGCCTTCAACTGGTGGGTTCTCTTTATTCCTCGGAAAATATTGTTCCTACCCTCTTTGTGATTTACGATGGCTGATCTCATACCTCCCCAATATAGGAACCTTGTTTCGCGCCTCTCAATTCCTATCAGAAGAACTTCCAATCCGTCTCGCCCATCGTGTCCAAGACCTCCGTGAACTTCCCGATGGGCTCAGTGAAATGCCCTCTATCAAAAAGGTTCAGGACTGGTACGCGCAGTCGTTCGAAGTATGACTCACTCCACCCCCCGCAACCGGCGATCTATACTGACAAACGCTCCAAAGGAAATTATCACTCTCCCTCGACCAACTCTTACCCAAGAAGTTAAGGCCCGTCTGCTGCGCCCGAACAGAACACAAAATGGCGGATCAAAGATCCTCGCCGAAACCACGCAAAATCCAAGCATTCGTGAGGGACAGTACCGTTCCTCCACCACGACGAACGGTAACGGCAATAGCAAGACTGCTGCTGCCCGGAGATATTTTGTCCCCTCGGATGACCACGGCCAGTGGCCTCCCGAACTGAATGACTACAACGAACGCTTCGCAAAAACCTTACAACATATAAAGCGCCGGCACGACAGTGTTGTGACTACAGTGGCTCAGGGTATTCTCGAATGGAAGCGAAAACGGCAGCGCCTACAAATCGACTCGACAATCCAATCATTTCTCGATCGCTTCTACATGTCTCGAATAGGTATACGAATGTTAATCGGACAACACATTGCTCTGACGGAACAAACACACGTTCGCCATCCGAATTATGTCGGAATAATATGTACCAAAACGAATGTGCGTGAAGTGGCCCTCGAGGCTATTGAGAACGCTCGTTTTGTTTGCGAAGATTACTATGGTCTTTTTGACGCCCCCAAGGTGCAGCTTGTCTGCAAGGAAGACCTAAACTTCATGTATGTCCCAGGACATCTATCTCACATGCTTTTCGAAACATTGAAGAACTCCCTTCGTGCCGTGGTCGAGACACACGGTGCGGACAAGGAAGCTTTCCCCGTCACCAAGGTCATTATCGCCGAAGGCAAAGAGGATATTACTATCAAGGTCTCCGATGAGGGTGGCGGTGTCGCACGGTCTGCGATACCTCTTGTCTGGACCTACATGTATACAACGGTGGAGCAAACCCCCAACCTTGACCCAGACTTCGACAAGAGCGACTTCAAAGCCCCTATGGCAGGATTCGGATATGGGCTGCCTATCAGTCGTTTGTATGCTCGGTACTTCGGCGGCGACCTGAAACTGATCAGTATGGAAGGGTAAGTGTTTTCCAAATGAAAAGCATGTCTTGTAACTAACGCGAATCCAGGTATGGGACGGACGTCTACCTCCATCTCAACCGCTTATCCTCGAGTTCGGAACCCCTTCAATGACAATTACCAGTCATGAGGGATGGTCGCGTTCGGTTTTCTACTTCACACAGACTTCACCCTTTTTATTCAGAACCGGATACAGCGCCATCTCAAGGATTGACGCCAATGAATATACAAGGCATTCGCGCACGGATGCTCACCAGGGAAGTTTCCGAGCGCAAGCAGGTTGGAGATGCGGAAAGCCTGCTTAACGCGGAAAAAATGAAATGAGGCCTTTGGCCAAAACTATCACGAAGAGCTGAGAGCCCGCCAAATCCGTTGCGCACACTCACTCGTTTAAAGCTTGCACATCGCACTGAAAGATCCAGCTGGAGTCGCCCGCAAGACGCGAGCCACGAGAGGTCGCGGAGCCCGCACGCGCGACCGAGGTACGAGGCCAGTTGTTGAGAAGATGAGATACGATCTCGGAAGTTGGTCAATTCTGGAATAGACTATACAGATCCACGGTCGAAGGAGTCCGCTTTTCGCGGTTACGTTTGGTCTATTTATAACCCCTCGGCAACGATCACAGGAACTGTTTGATACGTTGGTTCGCGGGGCTGCATTGTATATATTGGCAGAGTGTGACTTTACCCTTACTACTCCGCGCCGCTTTTTCTATAACTCCTGTCACTCTTGACGTCCTTGGGTTTTCATTCTTTCTTGTTCGTGTATTATATAGCTTTCCCTGCTGTTTTGTTATTATGCAGCGAAACGGCCGAGATGTATAAGAGTCTTAAAACATTAGGAATATCGATTCGAATGTCCAAATATCCGGTGTTCCAAGTTCCAACCTCTTAAAGCGAAAAATGCATATTGATATAGGCCCTCTGACATTCAGACTCGACCATATCCCATGAAGTGCCAATAAATAAGAGTAACTCAGAATAACACCGCTGTTAAAATGCATCCATAATAAGCAATCATTACCGGACAATCATCACTCGTAGCATAAACCCTGGGTAATCAGATCACAGCCAGAGCCAGTAACTAGACCACTCAAAACGAAGCCCCAGCACCATAATCCTGCCTCTCCGCACCACTCCACCTCCTCCTTCTGTCCCTCGTCTGCTGCTGATGCCGGCCTGACGAAACCTTCGCTTTCGCTTTACTCCTCTCAGGTGTCCCCCTCCCCTTCATCTTGGCACTTGGCGCAGGCGATGACGATGACAGCCCTAAAGCCAATTCCGGATCTGGCTTAAACCACCCCGAATCATCAGTTTCGCAGACATCTACCACGCCCCCGGAAACAGCCGTCGGCTCAGTGTTCGCCGAGGACAAGAATGCAGAAGCGGACGAGGAGCGCTGGATTGTGAATTGGTCGGCGCGGATCGAAGCTGCTGTTGAGGGGTCGGAGGGGGAAAGGAGGTTTGAGAGGAAGCGGCGGCGGGTTTGGGGGAGGGTCTATATATGTATTATCGATTAGATGGGGGAATTTCTCTCTCTCTCTCTCTGGGTGGTAATAAAACTAACCTCCTGCGCAGCCAATGCTTGGATGGTAAGTAGCTCGCGATCCATCAAGACGCAGAGCGTGGCGTGGCGCTCCTCGCGAAGTCGGCTGCGGATTTTATTCTCCTGTTCGTAGGGAAGGGAGGCTGTGTATACGGGTGTGACGGTGGGTGGTGGTCGGGAGCCGTGGCGTGTTCCTATCAAGGGCATTTGATGTTAGTTGCCTTTAAAGCTATGTGAGTTGCTGGTGTCGAGGGCAGACATACTGCTATAAGCTGCCATTCCGGGCTGGGGATTCTCTTCGTCATTCTCGTCCGATTCGGAATCGATTATGATTGGGGTTTGGGACATATTTTGCGATTGGTCGTAGCGCCATAGATTTGGATTGGGGTTGGGGTTGAACATGTTGATTTCGTGAAGAGGAGATGAGCATCGCTGGCTGAACTGCTGGAATATCAAGCCCCAAGGATACTCTATAATACAGAAAATGAAGCCTCAGGCAGAAGCTCCAATTGCTTCCCCGCTCACGTGAGAGCTATACCTACCCCCGAGGATCTTGTCTGTCTTCTATCTTTATTATCGGTCAAAACTTACAAAAAGGATAAACTAAGGATAAACAAATGAATAATGAACCGACCAAGTCCAGAATCCAATCGTTATCGGTCCCCATGAAGTAGGAAAGCCTTGGGTATTCGGCAAGCCGGCTATGCCTCTCCAACCCCTCAACCGAACTACGGCCATAAGTATAAGGGACATGAGAGGTCGAAAGAACAAAGAGATCATCAGCATATCGGTCACTAACAATGTCGAATGATAACGGAAGGCGTTAAGTGCGAGTTGCTAACTGTTTTGGCTATCATGATATGATTCCCAATCCTGCGTATGAGGGCTATGTCACCAGCGCAGGCGATCCGGCGTACGAGATGTATCGCCAGGCAACGCTAGGAGACGTTGACTTCATAACTGGTGATTATATCGCGGGTAGGCGAATCACACACTTCTTGGTTTGTTAGGATCTAATCCTAGAGTAGAGGTCAATCTCGCCAACAACGCAGAGGCCTGGCGAGCCGGGAACACACCCCGGTTACGAGGAAATAGTCTGGGGGGGCGTCCAGCAGAGCATCGATGTAATCGCGGAGAAGGTAATCAAGGTGGCCATTAACGGGGGTGCTCTAGATTCTAAGGCTCTTGCGTTAAAAGTCCAGGGCTTGGTTTGTCGCGTGATATCTGAACCGAACGGGGTGGAAAGAAAGCTGACCCCCCGCAGGTTAACGAGAAAAGCCTCAACCTCCGCGTTGCATATCTATCTGGAGATGATTTATACGACTGCGTCGGTCCCTATATGCCCACAACAAAGGAGGAACTCCAGCACCCTGACTCAGACAACTCCTCTACTACCCCAGCGTCACTAGCTTATGCCTCCAAGGTACTGCAGATGGCAACGCCATCCCTATGGTCTCGGCTCATGCATATCTTGGAGCTCGTGTGATAGTCCACGGTCTCCGAAATGACGCAGACATTATACTCTGTGGCCGAGTAGCTGACGCCAGCCTCGTGATAGCGGCTGCTTGGTTCTAGCACGACTAGGCGGAGACGGACTACGACGAGCTAGCTGGTGCCCTAATAGCGGGGCATCTTATCGAGTGCTCTGCGTACGTAACTGGAGGGAACTTCTCTGGTTTCGATAAGTATGACCTCGACGACCTTGTTGCGCCGGGATTTCCAATCGCCGAGATTGACGCCGATGGGACACGCACCATCACGAAGCACCCGGGTACGAAGGGTACGGTCACTATTGATACAGTGCGGTCTCGGTTTTTGTATGAGTAACAGGGAACGGTGTACCTGAATAGCGATGTGAATGCTTATATCGGGAATGTGGCCGTTAAGATTGGTACGTCTCCTTCCTAGTACGCCCCAAATCCCAATCTAACAGTGTACCTACCTATAGCGTCCGCGTCTCAAGGATTAAAGGCCCCCCACCACCTCCAACTACCAAACTCGCCGTCTTCTATCAAGGCGGCTATGAGGCCATAATCCTCCTTAATGTCACCGGCTATGCTACGTCCAAGAAATGGGACCTGATCGAGAAGCAAATCCGCCACTTTCTTCCGGAGTCTGCGCTAAGGGAACTCGAGACACTTCAGTTTCAACGGTATTTCCCTTTCACCTTCCTCGAGCATACTACAAGATGAAGAACTGATAATCTTGCGACGCAGGATCGGCACTCCATCCAGCAACCCAACCTCCCAAGCATCCAGCACAACATACCTCCGCATCTTCATTGCCGCGCCCTCGCCTCACACGGTGGGAGCCGTCGGCTTAGTGTTGATGAATATCTCGTTGAAACATTTCTCTGGTTCGTCTCCTACGCATGACATTCCACCCTCATTTTGTTCGACCACGGCCCGATCCAGGCTATCAAGACACCACATAGGTTTCCGCAGTACGCTCGATATGCGCACCGCAATATCCAGGCCATTCTTAGCATACTACCCCAGCCCTCATCGCACAATCGAAACTCAACGAGGAAATCAACCTCCTCAGCGCTGACGGTACAATCACCGCACTCAACACAGGACATCCAATCTCCTACGCCCCGGTTCAACCGCGCGAGAGCTACGACCCACCTCCACCAGGGTCTCAAAATCATCCCGTAGTCTCGGGGCCCACGAAACGGGTTAAGTTAGGTGACATTGCCCTCGCGCGGTCAGGCGATAAGGGCGGAAACTTGAACATTGGGTTTTTCATTCCCTCATCCAACCCCCACGCAAAAGATAGAGAACCAGAGTCCTGATCCTGGTCCTAGCTCCAACACTACCTGACCGTAGCCCAAATGCGCACTCTTCTCGGCTCAGACTGGCGAGACGAATATCTCATCGAGCGGGTCGAGTTCCCGCATATCGGCGCCGTGCATTTCGTCATTTACAGAATTTTAGGACGGGGAGTTTCTAGTTCTTCTAGGCTGGACGGGTTTGGGAAGGGCGTTGCGGATTGGGTTCGGGATGTGGAGGTTGATGTTCCTGCTCTGTTGTTGGATGCTTGAAATCATAGTGATATGGAGATGACCTGGAGTCTCTCTCTCTCTCTCTCTCGGTGTGTGTGCTACGCAGAACTCATCCCTGCATTCTTATTTAGGTAATCATACCTTCCTGGTGGGATCGAATTCTTATTCCACCTCGGCGGGCAGGTGCAACAGGCGGTAGTTCTTTCCTATTAACGTGGTTGTGCCTTCCTACATACCTAGTATGATGATATACGTCCTAGAAAGGGCAAGTGCAATGGGCCCTGGGCCCGGTTGCTCCTTCCGTGGGTTGCATGCAGTATAGATAGACCACTCTCAAGGAAGGTGCGAGATGGCGGGATGAGCAAGGACTGATCACTCCTTCCTAGCGTTAAAGGGTTATGATATATTTCTTCCGAGTTCTGGGGAACCTAAGGATCAATGCTATTTGCTTTTGATACCATGGTATGTACTTCATTGTTTATATGTGGTGATGCCAGACTACTACTCACCCAGCAGGGGCAAATAATCAAGCATATTATGGAACGAATCCGCTCTATCCTCGCTACGGTTTTCTTTTTCCTTTTCTTTCCCTTTCCCTATGACCCCGGGCCCAGATCCGAATCCGAATTCACCCTGGGAGGAGACGGATCGAGGGCTTCCTCCACTTCCAACCCCAGGTCTATCTTCTCCATGCCCAGGCTTACCGTTATCACTACCGCTACCCACACTACTGCTGCTGCTGCTAGTAGTGGCAATAGTAGTCGGCGGAACCTCCCCCTCCAACTCCTTCTCCCCGAAATAAACCCAAAAATAGTCCTCCGTCCATCGAGGACTCGTCGGGTCCTCAGTCTCCCCGTCAGCAGAGCAAATTGTGCTCATGTCATGGGGTGGTGAATCGGACGCGGCAGTCACAGCCTGACGTAGAGAAGATGTAGATATAGAGGAAGCTTGCGAGTATGTTCTTGCATGGGCGTATGTCCGCAACTGCGGTTGAACAGTCGGAGAAGGATAAATGACATCCTCCTCCGGCGTCCCCCGCAACGACATAAACTCATCCACATACCTAAGCAACCGGATATACTCCGTGAGTTTCAGCTGGAAGAGGCTCGGGGAGTAGTATAGAGCGCTTGAATTGAGGTCCGTGAAGAATGGGGCTTTGAGGGTTAGCTCGTTGCTGCTGCTGGTATTGCTCGTATCTGAGGACGAATGTAGCCGTGGGATGGAGGAGGGCTGGCATAGCTCCAACGCCTTCCATGAAACAGCTAATATGAATGTCATATAGTATTGGCTGCGGAAAAAGCGAAAAACCTCAGTGAAGAAGACGAGCATGACTTCATGGAGTTGTTTGTCTTCGGGGTTGGTGGAGAGTTGGGTTTGGATGCTTAGGAGAATTTGGGGGAGGAGAGTGTATGCTACTCTGCATGTATAGGAACGTTGTCAATATGTTTAGTTTAGTTAGGCAGGAAGGGTTGGATAGAGAACGCACGCGCTTATAGGTAATTTATCACCGACACCGTTGAGAAGGAGTTGTTTAACGTTGTCGGCTGTTGAGCGAATTGCGATTGCGAGTTCGGCGCGGCAGGACTCGATTCGAGACAGATCGGTTTCGTCCGTCAGGTACGTGTTGAAACCAACTAAGAGACAGATTCGATTGCAGAGGGCGATGCGGGCGCATCTGTGAATTCGGCTATTAGTCTAGTTTCCATCGAAGGCGTTAGGATAGGGCGTACTGGAAGTATATTGCGCAAAGATTTGTATAGAGAGTCAACGACGGATGAATGTAGTACTCCTTCCCATCCGGGTTCGCCATCCAGTTGAGTTCCCAATCCAACAAGGCAAACTTGGTCTCTTCGAGTCTATCCAGTTGCACCCGACGGTCTGCCAGACTGAACGGCATGCTCTGGGTCGTTGGGTAAACGAGCCTGATTAGATCCGTGACTGCGACGGTAAGATGGCATAGACTGTCAAGGACGCGGCAGAGTGCCATTTTTGTATCGGGGGTATACACCTCCGAATGAAGACACTCCTCTTCTAGGTCTTCAAACGATAACCCCGGTTGATGCAGATCGAATTCCTCCGGGGTTATTTGGATCGGTCGACGCATGCCGAGCGAGATGATTCGGTCTCGGATCATGCAGCACCACCAGAGGCGTTTGAGGTCGGATGTTTTCCTCTCTGGCCCTAGTCCTGCCGGTGGGAGGTGGTGGTATAGATGTGCTCGTTCTTTCTTCGCGTATCGGATTGCGATGCGAAGCCAGCGGGAGTTGTGGGAGCGCTCGGCGTCGGTGTAGTAGGTCAAGAGAAGGCAGGCTTGGGAGATGACCAGACGGTCTTTTTCAACGCCGCTTTCGTAGAGGTGCTATTGAGTAGGCTTATTGTTATTACCTTTCGTACCCCGCAATACATGGAGTAGGTGATAATACCTTAGCTCGTCGGTAGAGATCGTCTCGTGCGGAGATCAGAGAGTCATAGCCGCATTCTTTGGCGGCTTCTATGGGGACAAACTGCATTTATCAGTAATCTGAGGTTGAACAAGACTTGGGAAAGTGAAGTACCGAACTAGCAGCAAAAAGCATCGCTTGAAAGAGCAATGGCGAGATCTTGCCCGCACTTGCATTGACACTGCGATACTTCCCCCAGAACACGGCCTCATCCACCACCGGAAGACACGGATGCACGTATAAAAAGTAATGTTTTGTGAAGACGTCCATGACCTCTTGAATAGGAACTCTAAGGGCCATCTGTGATCTGACAAAGGTCAAGTTCTTCTGGTCTGGATGTAGTTCACGAGCTCTTGGTGTCGAATAAGGATTCATGTAACGCCCTTTTGTAACAGCCTTGAGCAAGTGCTTCTCCTTGTCCCGTTTTCCGGGGTGTACTGTACATGGTCGACCGTCTAGACGACAGTTTGTGCAGGGAAAGCCAGTGATGGAGCCGTCGCAGCGGACTTTGCGGGAGTGGCAGCAGGCACAGGCACGAGCGGCACGCCTGGAGCGAGCATTGGGCTCCTTTTTGACATTAGATGACATTTCGCAAAAGCAAGAGGATGAAGAGGACGTGAGCGGACAACTTTGGAGAAGAAGCAAGAACTGCGAAGAAACAAGCAAAAGAGCGGCGTGGGGACTCCGCATTTAACTAGTTACGAAGCGCCTTCTTTGTCAGAGATTCTGGAGAGTTAACTAGTTAGTTAGTTACTCATTTAGTCTTTTGTCAGCCCACAGTCTGGGTGCCCCACTGCTGTGATTTCATCCTCATCATGTCCTGGGGAGTCTTACGACGCCGTACTATTACGCGTGTCAGGCTCCCTGACTCTGAGACTGAGTCCTAGATTTGCGGTACGCAGTCCCACATCTCGATCCATAATCAGCAGTCCCACCGTTCCCAATTTAGGTATGCTACAGTCAAGTCTACTCGGGAGAAAGAGCCCTACTGTCTAGTGAAATGGAGAAATACGATTAGGAACATCAGACTAGTACTATGTCTAATATATTTTATGCTCGCCAAGAAGCGCTACTGCGTGAACTAAACAACCGCTTTACCGAGAAGGCTGCTAAGGGAGGGGTATTCGGTTACCTTGTACCGTAGGCCAGGGTCAAGAAAGGTACCAGGCAAGCCAATTGAACAAATTATCAAGTACATTAACATCGTAAACCAAAGCGAGCTATAGCCAGCCGCCTAGGGTGGACCAGCTCAAATAAAGTAAAGCACATGACAGCCTCAAACGCCAGAGTATATGCCGCTAAACAACTCGTAGGTGAGATTCCACCGGACAATGCCGTTGTCAGGTAGATGGATATCAGTCGGACAGAAAGGTAGAGTTGAATAAAGGGGTGTAAATCAACATCCATGCATAAAGGTATTTGATGGCCAGTCATATCCAGCGTTGGCCCTAGGAAGGTATGTCAGCAAGTATTCATCGAAGCTCCCCAATATATGGACCACGTACCAGGTTGTCTTGTTGGGGTTTTGATACGCAACAGAATGGTCGGCGATATAATCGGTAGTCTCGTAACCTGGTGGATCGCAGGTGACGCTGACCTCATCAGGATCCTGATAGATCCGGATATAATCGAAGCGCATGTAGGCGGGCATATGCTTTTCTATCCCGTCATCTACTGGGGCAAAATTATACGCCATGCCTAGGTTCATAACAATGGACAATGGCTCCAATGGAATCACTCGCTGGCCGACATTCCCATTAGGCCCGATTGATCGCCCGTCAAGCGTCCACGTCTTGTCCTTACCGACGAACCAGGTGACGTTTCCGGTTGCACCAGGTGTGTACTCGAATGCATAGGCCTGGTATTCCTTTCCATTGTACCATTCATTATTGAGGTTCGTCATCCCGGACATGGCCTGTTGGTATGGGCCTCCTCTATAGGAGTTAATTTGCGTGACCTCGTCATCGTATACAGCAGTGTAACCTATACAGTCAGTCTCAAGCGCTGTGATTGGGGGCGGGGACTCACCATAGTCTGGCATGTACCAGATATCAAAAGGCGCCATCTGCAAACTTTGCGATACCGATCCTACCATCGTACTACCATCGCCGTTCATGGCAACAACACTAGCTTCAATCACGTCGAGCTCGGGAGCACTGCGAGATTTGCCAGGGTTGGGATGGTCTGAACCAGGGCAAGTACATCCCGGTAGACGCATTCCAGGGAGCCAGTTAATGCCGTCCGGGGAACTTTGATTAGGCGTAATCCCCGCATCACATTCGTCGTAGTAGCTGTACGGCCACATGCCGTCTGTAGTAGCAGCGTATCCAGGTCGTGCCAAGTTACCCATCGCCCAGAAGCCAGGCCAAAAACCGGAGACCTCGCCATCCCCTGGTAATGATATGCTCGCTTCCAGGCGGCCACCACTGAAGCACAACTTATTCCAGCTCTGCACCATACCGGATCGATACTTGAGTTCATGGTTTGGAAATGAATCAAATCGGATCTCCAAAACTCCATCCCTCGTGGTTACCGCGTCGGGGTCATACCACTGCATCAGTTAATACAAATCTTTCTATGGTATGGATTGGACTAACCTCGAGATCCTGCGTCACTCCGTACCAAATATCTACAGCTTGATAATAAGGGTCGTCTCCATCGTAAAATGTGCGCCCTTCAGTATTAAACTCGTCCGAGAACTGTAAACACATTAGTGATGCAAACCCATCCCAGCGCCGAGCCTTCCGAGTATAACTTACCACAAGCTTCCATTCCTTGCCATCCGCAGACTTCTTCGAATGTGCTGACTCCGGTGTGTCCGGGTCTATCAAACCCCTGCGTAAATTAGACAACAGAGGTCGATCCCCGACATTAAGACATAATGTATCGCCCGCCTCGCAATGTGAGTGTGTTTTGTGAAGCCCTTTCACGGCAGTGCTGCGCCAGAAAGTCAGTTCCACAACTAAATAGTTCAGCAGATGAATGTTGGAGTCTTACACAACAGGATACCCAATAAAAAGCACTAAAAACCCTAGGGTGAGTAGAATCAAGCCGCCGACGTTTATCACGCCCCTCCGGTTCCAAATGTCACACTCTTGTTCTCTGTCGCTTGGATCTGGGTTATGCAAGTAATCGTCTTTCTCCACATCTTCGGGAAACAACAACAGCCCGTCCGTCGGCATGATATTGTACTTCTCAGTAACAGTCTGAGTATTGACATCGTTTTCATCGCTTTCGGCACGCGAAGGAACGCGCGTTTGGCTATATCCCCTGGTCTCATAACTACCAGCTTCCGAGCTCCAGCTTGTGCGTCGCGATGAGAGATTAGAGAGGTTGGACGAACCAAGATCGTCTCTAGGACGATGCCGCTGAGGCAGGATTAAGAATTCTGTCGAGCCATGGTTGTTTGAAGATGCGTACTCCGTTTGCACCGTTCCTGACGACAACGACTGCGACTCGGCGGCTCGTGGTGTTAAAGGGCGTCCATGCTCTGGGGGAATCGGGGGCGGAGAAGTAGTATCCTCTTCGCAAAGAACATCGTGTTGCCCAGAATTGATGCGAATATGAGGCGTCTCCCGGGAAGGCTCTGACATGGTGCCTGGGATGTGTGTAGATTCCTGTACACTTTCGACCGAGCCGTAACCTGTGTATACCGTGCAGTGTTAAGAATACCAATGCCACCTCTTTTTTCAACCCAGCGACGATTCCATAGGGGTGATTCCTGTATATCGATCTATGTCTGGGGTAATAGTAAGGCCGGCGGTCTTTCTCGTCAAAGTCGAGGTTTTAGAAAGCCTCAATATTGTTCGTCAAGATAGTCTAGGGCTTGGGTGTCAACAAACGATAACGAATGGACGGAACAGTTCCTTTGACGCTGTCTCTGAGAGCAATAAAAAAGCCAAAAAAAAAAAATTAAAAAAAATTAGTGCGAGACCCGGGAGGATATTGAGTAAAAATCAGGACGTCTATTGTGATTGCAAACGCTCTCGTTGTCGATGCAGGAAGGGTGAGTCGCGTTGATACGATTGCAAAGAAAGGACCAGAAGGGCTCCAAGGGAGAACAGCACACTAGGGAAGAATAAACAGAAATAGGGACAAGAATGGGGAGAAAGATAGAGGGAGAGAATGAATAAGTGAGGAAGTGAATGAAGGTGATGGGGTCAAGGAAGGGATGGAGGCTGCAAAAAGAGTGGCAGGAGTCAGGACTGGACAATTGTTGGCAGCTTCTCCGCAGATTATTTTGACAATTGACGCAGGTATGTAATAAACCCAAGCAATTTGATTGTCCTCCTCATTGCCTTCGGGGTACGTACTCCTGGATGCGCAACTGCTTATCCCCTCTAGATCAAGGCAGGCTCAGTCCGAGGAATGCTCGCAACGGCACTGATCCCTTGAATGACTGTTGGAAAGAATCTAAGTTAGCCATCTTCCTAGCAAGATAAAAACCTTCCAAATTAACGAAAGTACTCCGTAGCCAGGGCCCGGTGGCGCTGCAGGGCCGGAATATTAAGTATGCCCTGAAAGGGCTCCTAGACTCACAGCCGACCTCGAGATTTCCACCAGAACAGAGTGCAAAGTATCTTGGAGAACCGGAACGGGTGTTTTGGTAAACATCAACATGCGATTGAAGAATGGACGAGGAATCTTGTTGCTACAACAAACTCGAGAAGAGGAATGTACTATGAATAACCCGAAGTTAGGTACAGCCGCGATGCCTGGTATTTGGTCAAGACTTAATCTCATTCAATGAGGAGGCAGCATCAAAAAATATCACGGTTCAGAAAGAAGTAAATCATATTCAGGAAAACACCACCACCCTAGCTCTCAATCGCCTTCGCCCTCAACCCAACAATCAAACCCCCCTCGACATCCAACGCCGTAACATAATACTCAATCCTCGACTTCCCAACCTCCACCCGGTAAACCTTCACCTCAACTGCAGACTCATCCCCGCCAGAGCCCTGAACAGCCGCAGCACGCACCGCCTTTAAAGCAGAGGAATACTGGTTCTTCGGATCAAACGACGAGGCAGATAACGTCTCGATAGAAGATGAGAGGTCCGTATCCGTTGAAATGAGTTTCGAGAAGTGTGCTGCACGCAGAACAGAGCAGATTAGCATCACCAATAAATAAAGTAGGGAGTAGGACGTTATAGATAGTGTAGGATGGGTGGTGAGAGACGTACAAGAATCAGGCCAAACACCCTTCCCAGCACCCTCCCATTTCAACGCAACGGGTTCGAACGGCTCGTCTGTGTCGGAGATGTAGTAGGCGTCGACGGAGGTGAGCGGGGTAGGAACCTTGACGTTGACGTCGACAGTCTCTGTGCGGGCGGCGAAGGAGTATTGCTGTGTTGTTAGTTGCGATCGTCCGTTGTCAAGGTCTGCGTTTGCCTTGTTCAGGAAGGACATGTAGGCGTCGTCTGAAGACATGGCGCGGAAGGTCGTGATAAGCGTGGGTAGGCGGATGCGAGTTGAAGCTTTGGATGGGGAGGTGTAGAGGGACTTGCTTCGGGATGTTGGTGTTAAAGTAGACAGGGGATTGCGGTGATACCGAGACGTAGAAGAGAGTCGTCGGAGGGTTAAGGTTCGAGAAAGCTTTGAATGTGAAGATGAAGCGATAGATAGACGATGATCAATGACGCAATGCACACTGCGGGTGCCGCCTGGCCACCTGGGCATTCGGCTGAACTTGAACGATAAGGAGATCTAAAAAGAAAAAAAAAAGGCACTGAAACGATAGTACGATATGTTGGGTATTGGTATGTTGAAGATTGTTAGCAGAATAAAGCAAATGAAATTGGTTTGCCGTTTTCTCAAGTACGTCCGAGGTTGCCAGGCGGAATAATCTGCAGGATTTTCAAGTTCAACCCAGCTCCGCCTGCAGACTATGACTTTGTGAGCTATAGTATCTACAGAGTACGTTGGACACATCTAGCCAGTCAAGGGGCTTACAGTGCAGAATAATTTTACTTCTACAAAAGATGATAGGTGCTAGAATGTTGGAAGTATTCGCTTTTTTATTGAGACGCATAATAATCTGTACTACACCAAGCCATAATCTCCGTAAACACCTTAAGCAGAAGTATCGAGGTCCTTCTTGAGTGTACCCATGAAAGCGCGCTTCTCCTCGGGGGTCTGGAAAGCACCGTGACCAAACTTGGAGGAAGTATCGATCCACTTGAGATCGATCTTCTCGGTAGCCCTCCGGCTGGTCTGGGGGTACAGGGTCTTGCGCAGGGTCATGACACGCTTCTTAACACCAGGAATGGAACCCTTGACCAAGACGAAGTCGTTCTTAACCTCACCGTAGCGGACGAAGCCACCAAGGCTATAAGTTCGTTAGCTGAATATCTCTGTGCATGGCTTAAGGGAAGGGTACATACGGAGTGATCTGCTTCTTGGAGACATCGAACTCGGTGGAGGCGTTAGCCTCGTCAGTGCCCTTGCCGATACGGAAGACCTTGTGGTTGCAGGAGGTACGGTGGTGGTAACCCATCTGACCAGCACGGGCAACGGTCCACTGGACGTGGCTAGGATGCCAGGCACCGATACAAGCAACCTTACGGAGACCCTTGTGGGTCTTGCGAGGAAGCTTCTTGGTACCCCAGCGGCTGGTGACACCTTGGAAACCGTGACCCTTGGTGACGGCGATGACATCAATCATCTCGTCCTGCTCGAAGATGGAGTCGATCTCGATGGGCTTCTCGAAGAGGTTGCGGGAGAATTCAACCTTGTCGGCAACGGAGCCACCGTTGACCTGGATCTCCATGAGGTGGGCCTTCTTCTGCTTGAGGGGAGTCTTGCGGATCTGGGTGTGGGCGAGCACACGGACGACAGTGCAGTACTTCTTGATGCGCTCAAGGTCGCGGGTGATCGAAGCGCCGTTCTCCTCGGAGTGTTTCTTGGCGTACTTGGTGAAAGCCTTCTTCTTGCTCTTGTACCAGTTCTTGTAGAAGCGACGCTTCACCTCGTCGCTCAGGTGCTCAGCCCAGACGGTAGCGAGCGACCGGAGACCACGGGGAGTCTCGATGTAACCGACAACACCAACGGCGATGAGCTAGTCAAATTCTGTCAGTCCATCACAAAAAATTATGACCGGGGCACCAAAATTCGGAACATACAGGAGGAGTCTCAATAACGGTGGCAGCCTCAACAATCTCCTTCTTGTGCATCTTGGCACCAACACGGTCAAGGTCACGGACAACAGTGGTCATACCGGCCTTGTAACCCATGGAGGCCGTCAAGTGGACGGGCTTCTTGGGGTCATCCTTGGGGAAGCTGTCGCAAAAAAAATTCAGTATTTGTCCCGCCAACTGTTGATAACAAATTGTTCGTTGCCAACTAACCTCTTGACCCTTCCACGGTGTCTGGCGGCGCGCTTGCGAGGCAGGTAGGCAAGGGAGCCTAGAAGAGTTCTTCGTCAGTATAATTCCCACACACACACACACACACAAAAAACCGTATCTCGAAGATCGAGGGCGAGAAGGTAGACGAACCGTGCCGAGGCGCTTCGAACTTCCGGTGACTCCTAATCAGACGAAATTAGATTAGTGATTGTCCATTGAGTAGATGCTTCGTTTGAGTCCAGCTTCGAGATACTCACATCTTGACCCTGTTGTCGTTAATTGTCGAGGTAGTGAGTGAGAGTGTCTATCTCGAAGATTGGCCGCAGGTCCGATTTTGCAACACTTAATGAACGAGTGTGGGCGGCTTCTAAGCGAGAGGGCTTGGCGGTTTTCCCTGTTGCGGTTAAGCGCACACTTATTGTGGCCTCAGGCATGAATTGCACGTGCCTACCGTTGTGCCATTGTCTGAGGCACCACTCTTTCAGTTACCTGAGTTCCATTCTTTCAAAGAGTAGTAGTAGACTATCGACGACTCTCGTTACTCTAAGGAGCACGAGGAGTCCGTACTGTATCAACGGAAACTCAAATTCAAATAACTACAGAATCCTTATAGCTACAAAATTCATAGATGTTGCTTGATAGCTGGACACTAGACACAACCGCCCCTATAGTCCCAATCGTAGAATACAACCTAGGGCTAACCTGAGGGCTAAAAAAGACAAGCAAATATAGATGCCACCGAAGACAAAGGGGTAAACATTGGGGGTGATCGAAAAATGTTGATAAAAAAGAAAATGGTGAGATGAAAACGAAGGTGCACGGGTTTCACATAACAAGGGCATCATTCAAATCTTAAATTGTGGCATTGGGCGGGAAGGTTCATCGGCATGGGCGACCGTCGAAATCCTAGACAGCGGACTCCTTTGGTTGCGATGCTTGGGCGCCGCCAACGCCGTTGCTATTTCCGTTGGTGCTGCCTGTCCCACTGCTATGGGGGCTACCCTTTACAGCACTAGCTTTCTTGTCGTCGTCACCATCATCATCATAATCTTCATCAACTTCCATTTTACGTGCAGCGGGCTCGTGAACGGGAGCTTGTTCACTTCGAGAATGCTCCTCCTTGAGGGGAACTTGAAGTTGGACTTGTGCAGTGGGAGGAGCAGTCGAAGGTCCGTTAGACGGTGCGGGAGCACTTTCAGCCATCGGAGGGAGGCTGGCGCCGGAAGGATGCTGCGGCATGTGCTGAATCGAGGGAAGTGTTGGGGGATGGTGGGCGGCCTCGGAAGGATGGTAGTTTTCGTTGACACGGCGTTGATCCTCATGGCGAATCTCAGAGGAACTTCGACGCTGCATTTCGCCAGGCGAAGGTAAACGGCTTGGGGATGGGACGCGGCGGCCAATTTGCTCATCGAGTCTAGATCGGTTTTCTTCACTCGCAATCTTCTTGACTGGGCCCGTTTCAGCCTCCCATTCCCGTCCACGCTTCATAGCCGAAGCGGGGCGGTCTTCACGTTCACGAGCAGCAGCTTCAGCAGCAGATATAGCGGACGCTGGCGCAGGTGCCCCACCCGCAATGCCCGCGCTGTTTGAGCTCTGAACAGGGACACTCGGTCCGTGATGATAGTTTTGGTGAGGGTAGGTAGACCCAGGCGAAGAGGGTCGTTCGTCGCGAATTGGTCTGATCTCAGTCGGTGGTGTGAAAGGACGGTGGTAAGAAGGCAGAGGGCCAGCAGGGGCAGGTGCACCATTAGCCACAACAGGGCCCGTTGGGGCGGCGCCAGGAGGCAAAGCACCACGCGTAGCAGAAGCAAAGCCAGTGCCGCTAGGAGCACGATCGTGAGATGGTGGTGGTGGAGGGGGAGGATTGGCGAGCTGGGGGAGCGCATGGCCCGGGGGATAGACACCTGGGCCAGCAACACCAGGTTTCGGCGACCGCGCGCCCAGAGGAGGACGCGCGCCATCAGGTAATCCTCTTCCTGGCTCTTGGCGTGGGCTAGGTTGTTGAATAGCGCCAGGACGGGGTCCATCGCGGGGATCGAAGCCGTTTGCAATGGGGGCCTGGCCCTGAGACTGAAGTTCGTTGATACCGCGGTTCCAGTCAGTGATCTGACGGGGAGGGGCAGGAGGCTGTGGGGGCGGCCCTCCTGTCGGAGCAGGGGCTCCCCAGTGATGTGCAGGAGGTGCTCCAACACCAGGGGCTTGGTAAGCTTGAGGATGGACATCCTGGGGCTGTGGGGCGGGGCCGTTGCTTTGGCCAGATCCCGATAGTTGGCTTTGGAGAAGCGACAG
This sequence comes from Aspergillus asperescens, assembly GCA_027569075.1. Classification (NCBI taxonomy): domain Eukaryota; kingdom Fungi; phylum Ascomycota; class Eurotiomycetes; order Eurotiales; family Aspergillaceae; genus Aspergillus; species Aspergillus asperescens. The sequence continues at coordinate 5,163 of JAPDEH010000055.1, read as the reverse complement.
GCGGGCTTTGATATGGACGTTAGTGGGATCCAGGTCCGCGGCACGGCCGTACGCATCCAGCGCATCAGTAATCTGGTTGTTGCAAGACTCGTAGAGAGTTCCCAGGTCGTACCACACCTCCGAAATATACGGATTCAACCGGATCGCACGCGAATACGCATCCAATGCATCACGGTACTGGTTGATTTGGTAGTACAGCACACCGATCGAACACCAGAATGTTGGGTTGCGGCCATCGCGATAAACTGCCTGTTGGTAGGCCTCGTACGCCTTGGGGTATTTGGCTTGCGACATATAACAGCGGCCCAGAAGGTACCAGCTTTGGGCATCGGAATTATCTGTTTTAATACGGTTAACTGTCAAGTCCCACATTTGCGATTGTCCCTGATCTTACCTGCACTGACCGATTTTTCAAGGTACTCGATAGCTTTCTCCTGGCTGGAGTAGCTAGCGCTTTGCTGGTGATACAACCATCCAAGCTGCTGCAACACCTTTGCGTGGTTGGGATCACGGTCTAGGACGCGTCTATAAGCTTGCTGTGCAGCTTCGAACTATAGTATCATCAATATATGGAATCTTTCTTTCTGGCTGAAGATGCTGGCTGAAGTTGTGTAACTTACATCCTTCTGCTGTTCGTGTACATGACCAATCTGAAACCAGATGTCTTCCTCAGTTAGAGGACGTGGGGGGTCATTAACAATGTATTTAAAGCACTATAACTTGTCAGTAAAATCATGCGCGACAAGGCAACATCTATGGACTTACATCCAAGCTCTGGTTGAACTTCTGTTGCTGCTTGTAAATGATGCCCAACCGGAAGTAAATCTCGTTGGCCTTTTCAAATTCGGGCGCCATTCGCATGACCTGAGAGAACGCTTCTTCCGCGTGGTCGAGGGAACCATAACGATCGTAAAGAATACCGATTCCATACCACAGCTTAGGCTCCTATACGCACGTTAGGAATCGAAAACTCGCAGAAATATTAGAAAAATATTTACTAACCTTGGGATCGCGCAAGTGATAGAGCGCTTGTTGGTAGGAGGTGTATGCTTCCTGGAGATTGTCCATCATGAGGTAGCAGTGTCCTAGGGATTGCCACGTTAGTTATCTCTCACACAGAGTGGCTTGCCTCTTAACAACATACCCAGGCTTCCCCACGTTTCTCCGCTACCGGGATCCAGTTTCAAAATATTCTGGAGGTATTCAATCGCCTTAGGAAATTGTTCCCTTGTTCGTAGAATGCAGGATATCGCGTTCATAGCAGGGATAGACCACTGGTTGTGCCGTAAAGCTTGTTCAAACGCGTTCATAGCACCATCCAGATCGCCCATCAGTTCAGTCAAGCTCCCTAGAAAAAAAAATACAGTTAGTAAACGTACCTAACAACAAACTTTTGCGCCGGGAACGAGTCAGTGGCAAGATGATTCCATACCAATCTGCAGCCAGACCTGCTCATTCAAAGCTGCAATCTTCTGGGCGGTGCTGGGTGGAGGCTTCTGCGCCGGAGACTGCAGAGGCAGATGACCGTTCACTGGATGGGCCGCCAGGTGCCCATGGTGAGGAGTCACGCCTCCAGTAGGCGATGGCTGAGTGTGAGCCATAGCGCGGATGTTGGGTTGAAATGAAATCGCAAAGCAACCGGTTTCGGATGATAGCGATTAACTTTGCGACACAATGATGTAACCAATCCCCGTGTCACTTGAATGTCGCACAGCCCCGGTATAGATGGTCGTGCAAGATGGTGACCCAATGACCTTTTGGATCAATCGCAACGTTCTTCCGGAACAAATATCTCCAAACGTCGGCCAGGCAAGCGCACGTAAGGAGACAGTCACTTGAATAGGTCGACGATGTGGCCGATCAGCTTGTTCTTGGCAAGCAGGTAAGAGAAGTAAAAAAAAATATAATAGAAGATATAAAGACACAAGACGGTAAAAAGAAGAAGAAGAAAAATAAAGCTTAAAGATGAAGAGGCGGAATATGACGCAGCAAGACTGAGCTACAGCGGTGGGCTGGCGAGTTAGAGGCCAATTTGCGAGGAAGGGGTGCTTTAGAAGGGGAGGGAGACGAAAGAATTGACGGGAGAAGAGAAGATGGAAGGCGAGGGAATATATGGCAATACTGGGAAGGGTAGAGGGCAAGAGGGTCCAAAAGGAGCAGAGCGAGATGCGCCAAAAGGAGGAAGGAAGAGAGAGAGAGAGAGAGAGAGAGAGAGAGGAGAAGAGCGGGAAGAGGATGGGCGAGAAAGGTCGAGGGGCTTGACACTTGAGCGCTGTGGCAGAGAAGCTAGTGGTTGCGTAACTCTAGGCTCTTCCCTCTGGTGTCTGATTTCAGCCTGAGGCACAACAGAGCACCCGTGGATGGTAGACGGCGCTCGTTGTCCGAAGCGCAAAGCTGAGTCCAGGAACAGCCTAGTCGGTGGGGCTGATGGAACCCGCAGGTAGTCAATTCTCCGGAGCCAGCAGGAGTCGACCGGATGGGCCAGTCTATGCAAGTTTGTTCAGGACTACTTTAATAAAAACTCGATTTCTATGTTTAATGGGCAGACGGAGTAGACTCATAAAGACAACTAGCTGCGCTGCGGCCTCGATATCTTCCCCGATCTGGATCCTTGCCCGGAGCCGTCTCGCATGGGTCATGGACGGTTTCGACGAGAGCTGATCCTTCATTCCTATTGTGGAAGGACGACTTGACCAGGCAGGGCTGAGGTGAACCGTAAAGTGCACCAGCTGGAAGGAGGCTAACATGGCTTAGTGTGTCATGTTGGCAAGCGGGGGCAGCAGTTGAGGAACTCAGGACATACGTTATGTGGCCCAGGGTCGACTAACCGAAGTTCAAAAACGACGAGGCCGAATTAAAATGAAAAAATAAAAATAAAAATTGTCAAAAATGTCAAAAATGTCAAAATAAATGTAAAAATAAAACCATTCCTTATCGAGATCAGTCGCGGCGCGAAGCCTCGCAGGCGCTAGTACCCGAGATAGCAGTGCCAGGGATGAGCCTGGATTCAGACTTCAGAGGGAATGGGGTGATGAGAGGGGCTCTGGTACAGCACGAACCCCCCAAGTTGTGACTCGCCGAGTGGCTGCATGTGGGCCAGGCCAGACTCCACCTGCGCCCGGCCCACTCTTCCCCGTGCCATTATAATTTAGGCAATTATTTAATTTACTAGTGCACAATTATGGAGCGCCGCCAATAATTCCAGACGGTGAGGGACCGAGGGTTGACTCTAGTCTCTCAGTCTACACAAACATCCCTGACTGGGCGTGCAACTCTGGAGTATGGCCATCAGCTCAACCAGCCAAAGGCAACCTTTACCTCCCAAGTTCCCTGCTAGTCAACCCACACTTTTGCTATGCCAGTAAATTGCTGCCCCCGCCCAGAAAAATAGTGTGTTGGGCGCTTGCCACACAACCCGAGGATTTTCGACTCAGCGATGGAGTCCCGTCGATTTCGCACGCGCTGGCGTGACTCCACGACTCCACGCTGTTCTGCTCTGCAGTCTGCTGCAGTCACGGGCGCGCTAAACCCCTTCCACGGCATTCTGTTGGATCTATCACCCCAATATCCCTGCCAAGTTCCAACCCTTTCCCTCTTCCTTCGGCCCCCTCTGAGTCTGATCTGTTTCCCCCTTCAGCCATATGCCGCAAGGAAGCAGGGACAGCGATGTCAATCCGTCAAACGACGCTGCATACTCCCGGCATGTTCAGGCGACGATCTCTGTGCGTTGTCTTGCATCTGCGTGCATTATTGTATTCGTCACGGATCAGACGAAATTGTCAAAGTTTTCCATTACTGTGGACACTGCCAGACAGGACAGTCAAAAACCAGCCTTCCCTAAGATTATTATTATTATTGTTTTCCCAAGTTCCAACTTCCCTTTCAGCCGCTGTGTCCGGCGCGCCCGGCAGTAGAGTCGAGAACCCTACGCTAGGCCGGATCCAGCCACCCACGGATTTCTTCCAGTGGGTCGTTCCCGAATGCTGATCGGTCGGCTTTTCCAGTGATCTTGAGTCTTGAGTTTGACTCTTGGGTTTGACTCCTGACACATCTCGCAGAGTGGAGCGATCGCCTGTTCTATTTTCCATCCCTTCCTGATTATTCCTGATTCCTGTGCTTCCTCCCGAGGATGACGCCAGACCACAACATGCGAAAGGATTTCTTAAAAAAAGGAAAAATAAACAATTGTACCTTCTCACACATAACTTGGATATTTCGTAAATATTAATATTCAGGTACAGAGCCGAAACATGCGACCTGATGGAATAATGCAGTTTCCCACCAGATCGCCCGGGGCTGGGCAAGCTCGTCGCCTTTTTTGCCTTTTCCAAGACGAATACATAGATACTACTGACTTTATCTAGTAGTATCTACAGAGTACTAAAGTACTGATCCCACGGGTCTAAAGAACGCCCGCCGCTAAGACCTGTCACTTGGCTGACGGTGTCCAACTCTTGATCCGACCGTGGTTCATATCATAGGTATATATCTACATCGTTTCCGGTAGACGTTACAGGCATTATGGTCCATGATGAGATCCAAGAACATCAAATCTAGTACAGGTAAACGAAGTCTCTCCAACAGTAATGAAGAGGGAAACGATAACCGAGCAGGGATAGAAGGATGTCGTCGGCATCGCGGTTATCATATGCTGCAGCCTCAAGCCATGAAACCTTACGTATTCATCTTAAAAGTCAAACTGACAGTTGGGAAGCTGGTGAATTGATTTGCCGAGCCGCTCTGAAATATTAATAACTCAATATTATTAATACTAAATAATAGCTGATTACTGATTAATGCACCAGAGCCGACCCCGCATCCTGTCATTATCCTCTCCAACCGGAAGAGTAAGCACAGTCCGGGCTGAAACCAGATATCGACCCTAGCCCAAATACGGCATTCTCCAGATATTTCCAGGTTATGATATTCCTCGCGCTAAGAATAACTGACTCCTGGATTCTAGATGGTACAATGTAAAACTCAAAGACGTATCCACGTTTATCACGAAGCCTAATCTAGAATCTTGGAGCCTATTATACACATATAGGTCAAAAGTCTGTGCACACCCTAAAATATATAGTTCAACCACCACCTTTAAAACAGCGATAATTCAACAACCACAACGAATTAAGACTTTTAAATACAGTAAAATTGAAGCTATTC